>PVIH01002116.1:0-132878 GCA_004025045.1 Sigmodon hispidus
ATTAAATATTAATATTAATAATCAAAAAAAAAAAAAAAAGAACACTGTCATATACAAATGTAGCACGGTAGTTGAAACAACAATACAGCCATCACATGGACCACAACAAGAGAGAATTCTACTTCTAGAAAGGGAAGGAAAATTGACTAGTAGGAACATATTAGTTTTCCCACCCTCCACCCTGACCTTAACGATCTTCTAGGAAGAGGCTACTTACTGTGCATATTGCTGTCTTCCTTTATTCTAGAAGTGCAACTTGATACTGTGGTTCAGTCAGCCTTCCCATCCCCTGTCTATCACTTTGCACAGAGTGAAACAGAGCCAGGACCATTCCCTTTCCCCGGTGTCTTTCTCAGTTGCCAAATTCACTTGTCAGAGAAACTTCAGGGCAAGGTGGCCACAACTGACCTCATTGCTTGCTGCTTGGAATGGGAGATTTTTTCTCAGAGTAGGATAGCAGTTATTTCAACCACTCTATCTGCAAATATAAGCTTAATGTCCACTAAACCTTCAGGACACAGAGGATCCTGAGTTCAACACTGAGATAACCATTGTATCATAGCAGAAAAGAGCAGCCACCTCCTTATCTTCCATTCCTCTCCTGCTCCTCAACCCACCCCTGAAATGATAGGGGCATGGCTCAAGGGCATAGTTTACAGCTCCTTGGAAAATGCTGCTATGTGGTGTGAGCAGAGAAATGGGTTTCTCTGTGAAACTGGGGATTTTCAAATGAGGACTCCGAATGCTTAAACCACAAATGCATTTCAAAGAGGTATCACAGAAGAGTACAGCACACCATCTCCCGGCATCAGAGTCCCTTGAAATAAGAGAATCAGAATAGCCCCTGCCGCTTTTGAAGTGGCCTCTGATCTCCACGTCTCTAATGCCTGCTCTCACATGGACTTCCATGGCTTCCCCAGGTAATTGACAACATGGCTTCCTGAAACTTCAAAGCCAAACTTTCTGCCTTGTCTGATAGAAGAGAATTTAAAGAGCAATAATGAATCCTGCACAGCACTGGATGCTGCATGTGGAAGCAAACAAGTCTGAAAGTATTGCTAGAGAAAGAAAGTTCTATCCACACTAGCAAAAGTCCAGGAAGATAGACTGTGTGGATCTGCCAATGTGCCTCTCCCAAGTGTATAGGCTGGTCCCGCAGTTGGTGCATTGATACATGTACGGTAGAGGACACTTCTATTATTCATTCTTTTGTCTTGTCTCTTTGTGTACATTTGTGTGTGTTAAAATGAATACATGTTGTATGTGGAAGCCAGGGAACAAAGTCTGCTGCTGATTCCTGATGTCCACTTTTCTTAGCACACATTCTCTTATTTTCCTGTCTTTTTATCGGTCTACTTAGCCCACAAGTTCCACAGAAATTCTCCAGTTTTTGCCTCCCATCTCCCTTGGATTTCAGCTGTCCTGTATTCAGATATGGCTCTTCTATGGGTTCTGACATTTGTACTACAAGCACCTTTGCCGACTCAAACATCAGGCCAGATTTAGATTGTTCATCTGTAACTAAAAAGGAAAGATGAATGAGTTTCAATCCGCTTGTGATTCTAGCTCCGGACAATGACTTCTCTGGCCTACACACACACACACATACACACACACACACACACACACACACACACACACACACACACACATACACACACACACACACACACACACACACACACATAAACAAATAAATAAATAAATAAGCAAATAAATAAATACATAAAAATTTTTGAAAAAAAGAATAAGTCTATTCTTTCAGACTGTATTTGACATGCTGTCTCCTATTACACTAACTATGTCTTCCTTCACTCATCCCCTCAATAACTCCTTGCTCAGGATCCTCTCAATGCTGGAGACTTAGAACAATAATTGCAGGCTCGAAAATATTAAGTGACTTCGGTTAAGTTAGAACAAATAATAAAGAACTAGACTTTGAGTCCCCACCTGCGACAGGTGTCAGAAAGGAAAATAAATATTACAACATACAATCAAAGAAGCATTGCAGTAGGATATGTAAGGAAAGGAAGAATAAGGGTGAGAGATCTGAGAAGAATTTGTAGGGAAAACCATCTGAAACAGGACTTAAAGAATGGTGGGATGCTGACCCAACATGGAAAGAAAATATATAGTGAGGATAAGGGACCTCAAAATGGAAGCACATGGTATAAATACCACATGCTAATGGACTATGCCATTAACTACGTAAGCCATGTGATTGGAAAGTATAAGCAAAGCTGTCTGTGGGAATTAAGGTGGCTAATGAGAGTAGGGATAGGTGAGGTGAAAAAGGTCGTGAGGGAGACTTCATCTAAACTTCTTACAGCTCACCAAGTCTCTAGAAACCAGCATTGTCCACATCCTCCAGCAGCAACCATGATCCAAGGGAAGCAAATTGGAACTGACACTATCATAAGGAGTTTTAGGACTCCTTTAGAACCTGTACTACTTCAGATATCTATATTTATATCTAATTTATATCTACATCCATCTATATCAATATCATCTATATCTATAATATAACTGATAAATATGCATGTATATATACCCTAAAATCCTGTCTCTTCTAATATTCCCCTATTCTTGCTCTTAATGATTTCCAAATTGTTGCTGAAGACAAGCCATAACCCACAAAGCTGCTTCAGAGTTCACAGGGCAACTTCTGAGCAACGAAAACTAAACTTTCAGAGAACCCAATCTTCCCTTTGCCTTATTTTATGCTAGGAAGCTCTAAAGACAAGCATATCTTTTTAAAGATTGGAAAGCACTGTTTCCAGATAGGCCATTACTCTAAGCAGGCTAGGGTGCAATATACATGACTCAGCTACTCCGTCTGCAGCTAACAGTATAACAAAGAAATAATTTCTCATCAAGAGAAGTGAAGCCCATTATACCCTTGAAATAATGTTAGAAGCTTAAAAAAATACTATCTAGCCTTCACCCTCATTGATGATACAGTGTCAAATGACAGGATTTATAACTATTTTGTCTGGCAAACTATCATTTTGCGATTTCACATTGTACCACAAAGATAACACCACATCCAGCTAATTTGCACCTTAGATCTGAATAAAGGCCTCTATATGGGAGGGGGTTTAAAATTTAAAGATTGCCAGAGTGCTTCTGCTGATATGTACAGATGTGTAGTCAGTTTTCAGCTTATGAGGCCACCCTGTAACTGTGAAGCTGTTTTGCTATTATCTCATAGCAGGAAAGCTCAGACTCAGAGGAGCTTACACTACCCAGTCAACACAGAAACTAGACTGTTAGATGTTCTTCAGGATGAGGTTTCTCTTCACCTGTCAAGCTAATTTATCCTCACTTAGCCCCTCGTACCATAACTCCTTCTCTCCCTACCAACGTCTTCTCCATTGGCTTCCTATTTTTCTCATCTCTTTAACATCTTGATTTTTCACTGCTCTATCCCACAGTCTCAGATGTGATCTTTTTATCACTAGATTCTTTTGTCCTTTGCCTTCTGCTTGTGTTTGGCTGATGCACATGGTAACAGAAGGTCAAAGTTGGGTAGAAGAAGAAGAAGAAGAAGAAGAAGAAGAAGAAGAAGAAGAAGAAGAAGAAGAAGAAGAAGACAGGATCTCCTGGGACTGCTATGAACTGTCTGTCCCAAAGAAGTACACACTACAGTTTCTGTTCAGCAGATTTCGTTCTGTTCTATAGTTCAGAATTTTCTCGTAATGATTTCCAACCTATTAGACAACTGTGATTATTTGAGCTTGCCCACACCTTGATAAATAGTCACTTTTGGAGAATATCCTCCTGAGCAAGGTATCACAAACTCAGAAAGAGAAGCAGGGGATGTACTCACTCATTAGTGGTCTCTAAACAAACAAACAAGAACAAAGCAAAGCATGCCCAAGTTGCAAACCACAACCACTGAACAGCTTGGGATCAGAAACACCCTGGACTGACCCGTCAGATCCCACTCCACCTAGAGGAACACCTGACTCAGTCTTGAGGGAGGGTGGACAAAACTGGATTTGCCAGGAGTGGAGACTGATCTAAGCATTATTGGGTCAGTGGGACCATAGGACTGTCTGCTCCCTGCCCAGGGAGGGGATGGGGAGTTGTGGAGAAGAAAAAAATGACCTGATGTGGTGGGAGGGGGAAAGGACCTTGAATAAGGATATACAGGGATGAAAAAAAAATTCAGAGGGAAAGCTGAACACAAAGTAATTTTATGTGTAGCAAATTATTTGCATTATCACCCTTGATAAGTCATGCTTATGATTTTTATTTTCTTTATAGTTATTGTTAACTTATCAGCATTTTAAATTCAATTTACTGTTTTTCTTGATAAATACAAAATAAATAAAGAAAATAAATAAATAAATAAAATGATTTGTCTCTAATTAACCACTCAGGGAGTACTGTCAGTGTGGAACATGTTTCCACTGCATTTCTGGTACAGCTTGTAGGTGATGCTACTCATACCACTGATAGTTATCTGCTTACCTGTCTGCCTCCCAGATGTTAGGGAACTACTGAAACCTTATCATGTTTAGCACTATATAGGAACCCAGTTAAAGTTTATTTATTTGGCCAAACAAAAATAAACACTGTTTAGCTAAAGTTGCTAACTGGCTAGTGAGATACTTCAGCTGGTAAAGGCCCTTCCTGCCAAGCCTGATGATTATCCAAATTTGATCATCAGAACCCACCCAGTAAAAAGAGAGATCCAGCTTCTACATTTTGTCCCCAGAGCTCATGCAGGTGCTCTCTGCCCTCACACATACACACAAACAAATTAAAAATGGCCATCTTAAAATATTAGATATAAGGTGATCTAAATGAAACATCCAAATCATGGAGGAGATGGAGTCTCAGCTAGACAATTCTTACCACCAAATGAATCTTCAAGTACCAGGATTGGGTTACATCTAAATGAGATGTTGGCCAAAGCGGCCCATAGAAATATCCAAACAACCTGGGCTGTTGCCAGGATTACAGGTTACTCTTCACAGATTGACAGAAGAGTCTCATTGCTGATGACAACACTTATATTGAACATGGAGATGTCAAGCAAGTGCCTACAAAGAGCCTTCACCTCTATGTTCTAGTGTCTGGTACAGGAAGATATTCTGCATGCTAATAAAAGAGTAAAATCAACACCAAGATGGGCACAAACCCTTATATTATCTGAAGGTAGTATAGGGTAATCATGGCACAAACCCTGTGGGAGTGAACAACCAATAACTGATTTGACCTAAAGCCCACTCCATGAGCTATAACCCACATCCGGTAGTTCTTGGGTTATCAAGAACCTTTGACCTCACAGACCAGAAACCTAAAGTAAAACTAAATAATACTGGCATAATAAAGACAAAACATAGTGATAAAATAATTTATAATTATATTCTGTTATACTCAAAGGTCTTGTGCCATGCTCTTGTACCTGAAGAAGATGGTGCTTTGTTCAGCTATCATTAGAGAAACTTCCTCTTGCTAAAGATGAAAACAAATAAAAAGACATATAGATAGACATTATACAGAGAATAAGAGATCTTGGAGCACTCATCATCTCCTAATAGGATGTCTCCATAAAATTCCTCCCAGTCAGAGCTCAAGGAAAACTACAGGAGAGGAGGCAAAAAAATCTATAACAGTCAGAGGGTATGGAGAATACCACACAAAGGAGGGCCTCTAAATCAACCTGAGCAAAGCTCATATAAACAGATACTGAAGTAGTATGCACAGACTTGTCCCAGGTCCTCTGTATTAGGGCTTTCAGTTAAGTGTTTTTCTGAAATTCTTGAGTGTGCAAATGAGTGGCTTCTGATTTTTCATGCCTTTTTCTTCTGTTAGATTGTTCTGTCCAATTTCAATGTGACCAATTTTTTAACTTATATTTTATTGTGTTATATTTTTAAAATTAAATGAATGAATACCTACCTAGTAGGGTAAAGAATAAGAAGAGAACTGTCATTATACCTTCCAAGAAGGGAAAAATCAGTTTTCTCTCGTGGAATGACACTAAGTCTATCAACCATTCCAGAACAGTGCTCATTATGTTCAGGAGTAGTTAATCAACATAAAATGAACTCCACAGGGATTGTGTGTGTGTGTGTGTGTGTGTGTGTGTGTGTCTGTGTGTGTCTGTGTGTGTGTGTGCTTACAGTTTGGGGTTTGTTTAGTTTTGTTGTTCTGTTCCTTTTTAGATGTTTTATTTTGTTTTCTTCCTCTGGTGTTTACATTGAGTTTTTGTTTTGAGAAATATTTTAACATTGTGTGGGTAGGTAGAAGAAGAAAGTCTGGAAGGACTGGGTGAGGGAAAGAATATGATTGAAATATGTAAATTTAAAGAATATTTTTCAATAATAAAGATTTCATAAAAAGAAAAACTCTTAAATGAAATCTTAACTACAATCCAACTACATGAGCTTGTTATTACTATGGTGAACTCAGAGAAAAGAACATGTATGTTTTGGTTTAGTGTCTCAATTCCTTATCACCAACTGAGACAGACTTGGTCAATGTGCTTTTGAAGTACAAGACAGAAAGTGAGAACTTAATAAGTGTTTAGTGAACAAATAGATAGCTCTACATTTTTATAATACAACACATAGATTTTCTAGAGTTGTATTTTCTAAATGAACCCTAAATAAAAATGGGACAAAATAAACACACTATGTACTTTCATTTTCTGAATTTTAACAATCCATATTCCTCTTTTTACATTAATTTTGGAAAAGAGAGTATTGTGTTGATTGCAAATGCTCAAGTGGACCAAAGAAACAGTGAGGACAGGCAAATCTGAGACCATTTACCTATATAAGATTTGAAGATCTTTTATAAAATTTGTAACTTTTGATTAGTATGTCGATGTTACCACTTTTTATAATGTTTTAGAAATTGTACAAAATCATAAATTAAAAGAAATACATAAGAGAATTATAATACGTATAAAAACAACTATGTTCTGTTTTTAAATATGGGGAATATGCTGAGAAGCAACAAACTAAAAGTTCTACCTCTGGAGTTTACATTAATCTATAAGAGAAAGGAGTGGGAGAGAGAGAAGACATGAGAGAGGGAGAAACACAGACAAGAGAATGAATTAGGGATAAATATCAAAGGACAGACCAGGGAGTCTCAAGGCTCATTTCCTGGTAGGAAAAAAGCCACCACCATATCTGTAACATACTGACAGCTGCCTATAGTATTTAATGGGAAGAGAGCATTTCCAATGATAGAAACCTTACAAGGCAGTTACTATCATTCAAAGTCCTCAAACTTCTTTTTTTCAATTGTCTTTGCCCAAAACGGGAAATATACTCCCAACGGCAACAATTTAGATTGTAAAATTGATGACTAATTTTCAATGTCAACTCTACTGGTTTTAGGATCACCAAGGCAACACACTTCTGGGTGAGATCCTGCGGTCCTTTCCTGAGTTATGTAACGAAGGATGAAAGCGCCACCTTGGATATGAATAACACCATTGCTGATGAAATATAAAAGGGAAAATGAAGACTATGATCCATACAGCACTGTTTCTTTCTCTGCTTCCTGTGAAGCCAATATGCTTAGAGGCTCCTGCAGCTCAGCTAGGAGACTCTTTGCTCTTCCATTCCTGTCTATAGACTTTCTTCAACCCCTTCTTTCTTAAATTGTTTCTTGTCGGGTATTTTGTCATTGAAATAAGAAAATCAATTCATACAGAAAAAAAGGCTACAGAGTCCCATTACTCATAATGTGTTAAAGATATCTCAAAAATTCCTAATTACATTTTTTTAAAAAAATCATAATTCTGATCTAACTCTATGCGATGTTCTGAATGTGACAATAAAGTAGAAATGTGTTGCTGGGTCTTTTTTCAGAAAACATGTGCATAAACTTGTTGCTCTATCCTCAGTGAAACTTTCAAAATAATATTTAATTTTATTCTTCCAGTGGCCTGATAAAACTTCAGATATTCAATGAATACTTTGACACGTGCATTAATCATATACCCAAAACAAATTAAGAAAGCATGCATATATAGTCATAAACATATATAATACACACATAAAAACACAAATACATATATTTGACATTCTTACTGCTTCAGAATCCTCAGATAAAGATAGTTTCTCTCTTCTTTATAATGTTGTGGGGCGTGTGTATGTGCTCACGTGCCTTTCTGAAAATTTGGGTTCTCAAATGAGGAAAATGTACCTGTTCATTATTGTACTACGTTTCTGGCTGGCCTTTCCAGCCTAGCCCATAGGTTCAGACCAGCTCTCAGCACTAATGCCACTTAGGCCCAAATAATCACACACAGGCTTATATTATTTTTACTCTCATTGGCCTAGAGCACAGGCATATTGCTAGCTAACAAACCCATGTTCAGCCATGCAGCTCGATACCTTTTCTCAGAGCAGCATTTCAACTTCTTTCCTCTGCCTTGTCTCCTGGCATCTGTGTCTGGCTTCTGTCTATGCTCTGAGAAGTTCCTGAGTTTTCTTAGCCTGGTAGCCCCACCCACACTTCCTGTCTGCCTTTGGCAAATTACCTTTTATTGAACCCATAGGCAGGACAAATATTTACAATGACAGGAAACAGTAGCAACATAACATAATCCCAGTATAGTTTATTTTTATGATGACTTCGTCTTTATAATCAGCATCTAACCTTGACTTTATACTATCTTAGTTTTATATGAATAATCTTACGTAGTTTAGGGTAATTACCAAGAAATACCTCTAGCAATTTTTATTTTATTTTTTCCTTTTTTTATTATGAATAAAGTCTCATTTTTTATCCATGTAGCCCCTTGTTCAAACTCCCTTCCCGCTCATTTCCCTCCCAGTCAATCTCTCTTCTCCCCATCTCTAAATTTCCTGCTGCTAAGAAATTTCCAATGTATGTATAGAAGAGAAGTCAATAACTTTAAATTCTAAACTGTTGTAATATTTAGAAGGCATGTAAGCCATATGTTCTGGGACATGAAACCCTCTGGATACTTCTCTCCCTCTATGTAAGCAGGGCTATTTATTCATTTGGGCACTCCTGAAACTTCAAAATTTTTAACATAATAAATTCCTCCTTTTTTAGATATATGCATACTCTAACTATGAAAAAACCACACAAATAATGTCAATCTTCAGAAAGAGCTGAGATAACTTATTTAATACTCCTAAATATAATTATAACCAAGAAAAGTCTCTGTCTAAACATACATTAATCTTTTCTCAACCAAATAAAAGCCCCTAGAAAGTAGTCTTGTAAAATGTCCTTTTAAACTAAAAAATATGGTAAAAGTATTTATAATGCAGTTATGGTTTTCAGACATCTCTTGTGGCCTGAATGATGTCACATTATTGTCCTTAGCTACATTCAAAGCTATCTACACTAAAATATATGCTTCTTAGGAACCAAACAGAATTCAAAGGCCCCTTGGAAAATATTTGCTTTTTATTTTCTCATTATTATAATTACCCAATATTTAGTATTCCTATGATTTTCTATACAGGGATATCATAATTTTGAAATGGAAAAAATAAGTACCCACAGATTGCTAGTAGTGTCTCAAGGAGAGTGTTTTGATTTGTTTTGTGATGCTATAATAAAATACCCAAGGCTGGGTGTCTTATAAAAAAGTGAAATTTATTTCTAGTAACTGTCTAGAAGATTCAAATGCTTGGACTGGTAATCACTTGCCTCCAGTAAAGGTTTCATTGTAAATGTCATTATGGTGAGACAAGACATGAGACACAGAGTTTTCCCAATAGGTAGGAAAATAGAGATCAGGCTTGTTCTTTTCATGAAATCTTACTTTAATAGAAGCTAACTCTCTGAAAGAAAAATCAGTCCCTTCCAAGGGTAGAAGAGCCAATGACTGAACTCTATTTGGCCTCAAATCTTATTTGACACTGCCATAGTGGGAGATCAAGCATCTAGTCCCTTGATCTAGACAAACACTAGAAGAAATGTCACTAAATGGGTAGGCTAAGCAGAATTAACGGTGATTGGAGACTGGAGGTGGGGAGGTTAATTCCTGGAGATATTTGACTAGAGATGAAAAATTTTAAAGACAGTAAATATAAATGAGCCCTTCCCCCTTACAAAGTGAGGGAACAATAGATTACTAGTAAGCAAAGAACCTTGAATGTCACCAGGGCACTCATTTCTCCAAAATGGAAGAAAAAGTAGGGCCTCATTCTAAGAGCTTCAGGATGTAAGTCAAGATTTCCTAGAATTCTCTTCCCAACCCATCCTTAGGTCTTCTAAGATGAGTTAGGAGACACATTTAAGATCCAGAACTGAGACTTCCAGTTTCACAAACGTCGCTCCATTCAGGCTGCCATTTGCTCCATTTGTTAAAGTAGTTCAGAAGACTGAAATGTTGTATTTTAAATATGTGTCATTGTGGTGAGAAAGAGTCAAATGCCCAGTCTGGTATAATTATGATTCCAAGGAAGAGGCAGGGAATTGTGCTACATGTATGTTTGCTTGTGGATGCAAGTGAACCTCTGAGACACACACTGCCTGTCTACATCAGGCAGGGCTTTCCTGTCAGCAACAGCTCCCAGAAACAGACAGAGGCTGCCAACCCCTGCCTAACTCTTTTATGGGAACCATTTCATCTCCCTCTTCTCATGTATTTGTTCCATTCACAGGATGAGGACGGGTGTGACTTCCTGCATCTACTGTGCAGTATAGCTGTATTGAACTTTTAAATCACAACAAAGGGGTCTCATTTTTTGTAGATGACTTCACAAGACTACAGCATCTAAGTTCTATAATTCACAGAGCAGTTCCATTTTAAATTAAATGCATTTCCATAATCAAGGTTGAACCACCAGCCATACATTTTGATAGAGAAAAATACATTCATAGTGTTTAAGAAACTTTTCAACACATTTATCAGTGTGCAATCAAAGACATATAGACACAGGAGCCCAGCCTGCTCTGTCTGTAAGTGACAAGAGAGGAAGAGCCTAATGGCAGTAAAATTTACATGCAGTAGTCCTAAGAACATACACTTGATACATGAATTAAATGAGCCTTGATTTTTTTTAAATTTATTTTTGAGTAAAGTTTCACATTTTTAAATCCATGTACCCCCTTGTTCAAATTCCCTTCACCCTCCCAGTTACTCTCTCTTCTCCCCAATCCTTATCTCCTCCTCAGCAAGAGCAGGAGGTCCCAAGGTCCCAAGGTGTCTTAGTTCAGCATCCACTCCAGGCAAGTCCTATTTCTTCATACTAATATCAAGACTGGGTTAGGTGTTCTCCTGGAGGGAGTGGGTTCCAAGGTGCCAGTCCAAGGTGCTTCGAATCCTAAGCTGTTCAGTGGTTGTGGTTTGCAGTTTGGGTGTACTTGGCTTTTTATTTAAAGTCCACTAATGAGTGAGTATATCCCCTGTTTATCTTTCTGGATTGAAGATACCTCACTCAGGAGGATATTCTTCAAATCCATCTATTTGCCTGCAATTATTCGGATATAATTTTTTCTTACTACTGAGTAGTACTCCATTGTGTAGATGTACCACAGTATGTTAATTCATTCTTCAGTTGAGGGGCATCTAGGTTGTTTCCCTGTTCTTGCTATTAGGAATAATGCTGCTATGAACATAGTTGAGCTAATGTTTTTGGGGCGTGAACGTGCATCTTTAGGGTATAAGCCCAGTAGTGGTAGTGCTGGGTCTTTGAGGAAACTAATTGCCAGTTTTCTGAAAAATCACCATACTGCATTCCAGAGTGGCTGGACAAGCTGACACTCCCACCAGCAATGGAGGAGTGTTCCCCTTGCTCTGCAACTTCTCTAGCATAGGCTATCATTTGTGTCTTTAATCTTAGCTGTTCTGAGAGGTGTAAGGTGGTATCTCAAAGTTGTTTTGATTTGCATTTCTCTGATGGGTAAAGATGTTGAGCACTTTTTCAAATGTCTTTAAGCCATTTGTAATTATTCTTCTGCTAAGAATTCCCTTTTTAGATCTGAACCCCATTTTTCAGGTTTTTTTAAAAAATATTTATTTATTTATTATATATAAAGTCTCATTTTTTGTCCATGTATCCCCTTGTTCAAACTCCCTTCCCGCTCCCACCCCTCCCAGTCACTCTCTCTTCATTTTCTAATTGGGTTATTCAAGACTTTGAGGTCTAGTTTCTTGAGTTCTCTATATATTTTAGACATCAGTCCTTGAGCCTTGATTTTTTTTTACACTAAATAAATATCCATAAACCTATTCACATGGGTTTAGGAGAGTTAAATTAGGTAATGTATAGAGAGGTGCAATATCCAATGTTTATGCAAGACTTGGTAATTTCTCTTGTCATAATATTAATTCTTTTGCATTCTTGCTTTTGCCTGAAATACCATTTCCAGGTTTATTTCAACTTAAAGAGAGCCCTTTTTTCCTTTTGACATTGCTTTTTGCCTAGAGTTAAAGGACCACCACTGTTTTATGGTCCAACATTCTATCCTGACACCTACTTATTCAGAAGTTCTATCAATGTATGTATATATATGTATTACATTTTTAATTTTGAAGCATGCTAGAAGTAGCACTTTGTGCATACTGATAATATATCATAAGTAGCCATGAACTTTTTAAGATCACGATGTCATGGGATCTTTATAACAACTGATGCAATATTATGTTCAGAAAACTCTAAGGCTCAATAGGATGATATGATGGGCTCATAATAGAAGGGTTGGTATATAAAATAATCCCTGTCTATGGAGTTATAATTTAATTAAGGTTGCCTAGCATGTGTGCCCTCTTGAGCTAACTAGAGTGGGAAATGAAAACAGAAGAAGGGCATAGACTCAAGGAAGTGAAATGAAGCAGAAGGGAAAATGGTTGGCACATAGATCATGTGATCATACTCTAATTTCCAACTTAAGAGAACATCCATGCCTTTTAAGTATTTATGATGTTTATAGTCTTGAAACAATTTTTTAACATGGGGCTCCCTTCTCTATATTTCTCTGCACCTTATTATGGCTGTCATGCTATAGCCTGTGATCTGCATCTGCAGGTACAATGTACAGAGCACAGCATAGATGAAGCTCAGCCATTGGGATACCATAGAGTAGCCTGCAGTTACCACTGTAGCATGTGGTAGTCTCCCCACTGAAGGGAAAGGCAGCTCCCATAATATTGTATAGCTTTAGCATGTCTGGTTTAAAAAGAAAACGGCAAAAAAAAAAAGAGATGACAAAATGCACTCCCTTTTGAGACATGCCACATGCCATCAAACACTTCAATTGCACTCACACTTGGAGTAATTTCATTTTGGGTTTATCTCCTCCTTTGAGATTTTTCAGATAAACAGTATGAGATTAGTGTCCATAACACATAGAGGAAGGAGCAAAGATTCTATTTCACCTGTCTCATTAAAATGAAGTCAGAGCAAATAAACTTAATTTATCAGTGATTCTGAGCATAAGGATAAGAGTGATTTTTTTTGTTGTTGTCGTAAAGGAATTCTAATTTCTGAGGAATACCTCAGTAACTCACATGACTGATACAAATATGTACATTTTACACAGGTTTCTATGTCCACGCATTTGCATAAAGCCCCAGGGGTTTGGCTTGCCTCGTGGTTCTGGCTTCACAGGTGCAAAAACATAGTGTCTGTTTTGCTGTGGGTTTTCCCATGCTAAAGTTTCCTAGCTCGACAATAATAGGGTACAACGGCTTTTACCATAAGACAATTGATTCTTCCCCTTACGTTGGCCTGCACCTGAATGAATCTCAGTCTGCAAGCAAAATGAAAAGGAAGAATTAAAGGGCAATAGAAGAGAAGGAGGCTTTGAGAAAGAAAAAAAACCCTGATTACTCACAAGATACTGTTTGAAAACCCAATGCTTGATAGAGTCATGGTCACTGTTCTAACACAGCACCACTGAAGGATCACAATGGGGTCTATTTTAACTGTGAAATATGTAGGCTTGGGAAAATTATTTTCTATTGCAACGAGATGGATGTTGTGCAATAGATGTTTCTTTTCTTCCCCTTCACGTTAACCTTTGTGGGTAACTTCACCTTCAATCATGTGAAGTTATAGTTATCAACCATGTCCAATTAAAAATGCTAAGCCAATTTCATCTGGAAAGAGATACTGACAATATCTAAACATACATGTGTATATATATATATATATATATGATACATTAGTTATTGTCAAAGTGAGTGCCACCCATTACTGTGCTTATACAACAGTGTCATCTAGTGGACACTGGTCAGGCAAGTTGTAAAACAATTCCTGAAGGGGCTTATTTAAAGTGAGCTACTCTTAAATGAAAATAAGCTTTGTCTTTTCAATTTCCTGAAATTAAAGCAATTTAAATAATTATTTCTATTCCAGGCCATAATTTCAATTCTTTTTTTTTCTTTTTTGCTTCTAGAAAATCTAACGGACTGAGAACTTTTGTGTCTACAGAAAGAACAATAATTTTAAGATAATTTCTTTCCTATGATAGCAGAGAACAAAAGAAAATATCAAAATGACTGCAGCAGGTAGATGCTGTGTGTGTATCAACTCGGGGAGGGATGGGATGCTGAAGCATTACTGGGCAGGGGTCTAGTTTACAATCTAAGTGAATTACAGGTTCATCAATCTCAATACAAAGGAAGTATGCCAGAGTTCTGTTGTCTTATTTCCACAGATTTTGCCATCTTCCCCCAATACCTTTTTGCTACATTTGTGCAGAAGAGGCTGCTCTTTTAAAAAAGAATTCTTCCAAAGCTCATCATATTTCTCCAAAACCTTCAGTATCATTTGCTTTTGAGTATTCAATTTTTGATTTATTTAGCCACTTTTCTTTAAAGCTTTTCTCCAAGGAATTAAAAACTAGAGATAAATAAATTAGTACTGTAAAATGAATTCCAAAATTTTACTGCCTCTATACAGTTTATTGAAAATATGGAATTATTGTGTTTGCTGTAAAGATGTGCAAGTTGGGCTTGTAAGGATTTCATCAATATAAGCATGGATGGTGGCTCTAAAGAACTCGATATATATAATTTTTCTTACATTTATTTTGTCCATTAGAAAGCACTCATACTAGTGCCTTTTATATTGAGATCCTTCAAAGGAGGGCTATTATATTAATGTTTTTGTACTTCAAAGGAAGAAGAAAAGAGGCACAGAAGGCTACTGAGAAATCCAAATGTTTGTTTACTTACTGTGTAACTAGATATGGATACCAGTTCTCCTCAATGAAATGTTCATGCCGGTGTCATGGATGGCATTGTTTTCTTGGGTTTAGAAATGGCAGAGCAATATGGTAGAGCAGATGCTACTAACTTGATTTCACTTTTATTCAGCATGATGCTTTGTTCCCTGAGCTTTAAGGTGCTTAAATTCCTCCTAGGATGGAAGACTTAACATGATAAGACATGACAGATGACTTTGCAGGCAGAACCACATTTGATGTCACACTGAAGATTCTTGCCTGAGTGTGTTCATATTATTAAGAAAGATGTGGTAGAACTAAACACCAATTTGTAACAGGCCCATATTACTTACCCAGCAAGTAGAAAATACCCGTTGCTTCCCAAATATTAGCATCTTACCTTCATTTTTTAATTGGGTAAGATATGCAAATTAAGGAAAAAATCAATGTACTTTTGAAAAAAATGAAAATAATTTTGATTATTCATTCAAAATTAGGATATTGGTTGTGTTTCTGTATAGAATATTTATATTGACTGGTTCATAGTTCATATGCAAACCTCACTACTTCTCCATAGTAAACCTGTTGTCTTAGAAACGTCTGACATGTTTAAGTACATTTTTGGTAGCTAAAATGCTGAGCGTTTAAATATTGGAACTTGTAAGCCAATACACTGAATATGTTAAGTTCTTTAAGTTTTTCAGAGAGCATAGTCACTGAAAATTATATTATTAAGTTATGTTAATAGACAAATGAGAGGCAAGGGTCAGGTTTGGCATTTTCATTGGAATCTTTTCATATTACTCATCAGTTTTATTGAGTCTTTACAAAATCTACATGTTGAATGGATAAAAGATTAGATGCATGAACGTTCTATAATCTTCCAAAATGCTACAAACAGCTGAAGGGATAAACTATAAATGATTCAAATTAAATGGCAACGAATGATTTAAATAACAGTTCAATTTGATGAGACATGTCCTGGGGAATTGCCTGTTCATTTATCATATGAGCAGCCTAGGAACTGAAAGATTTCTATACCAGTGAAAGAATATTATGCAGTAATCCTGGAGGACAGATTCTAATTAATGTCTTTGTAGGGTAAATGTACAGTTAGAGGAGATTAAATGATACTGCTGACTTCTGTTCAATCTCCATTTACCATAGCCGTTTTGGTTAAAACTAGAAGCCAACACCCAAGACACAGACTTTTTACTGTCAACAAATGGAATTTCCTTGAACAATGTGGAAATACTAATTTTCTAAGAAAACTCATTTCCATACATGGCCTTTTAGTATTACACAGTGGCAAGTATCATGGATAGTCAGCATGTAAGGGGCAAAGTAGGTGTCTACAGAGTTGCCACAGTAGTTAATAGAACTAGTTGCTCTTCCAGAAGACCAGGATTCAGTTCCCAGAACACATATGGTACCTCACAGCCATCTGCAAATCCAGTTCCAAAATGTGCAATGCCATGTTCTTAACTCCATGTGCACTGGGCTATCATGTGGCACATGGTCTTACATGTATGCAAAACAAATATATACATAAAATAAAATAAATCTGAAAAACAAAATGTGTGAAGGAAGCTAAGTAGAAGACTGATGTGTTAAGAGAACACTAGATACTGGGGGTCTGGAGATCTATTAAATTCTAAAGTATCTTCCTCATCTCTTTTTGAGCTAGAGCTTCTTGGAAAATAAAATCTGATCAGTATGTAAATATCTGTAGGCAGAATCTCTTGTATATTTGGTTGGTTTGTGGAGGGGGTAATGGAGATATCCCGTTCTAATATAGATGGGCCTGGAACTAGCTATGTAAGCAGCTAAACTTGAATTCACAGAGATTCTCCAGCATCAGTCTCCCAAGTGTGGAGATTACAGGTGTGAATTACTATAATATTGCTGCTGAAATTATCTCTTTACTTTGTTTTATTTCTGAAATATTAACATATAACTAATAGCATTTTCAATTTGTATAGAAATGGGCACTCTTTTTAAAGAAAGCTCTGTATAGAAGTTGGCACTAATCGATTAATATCATGATTTTTATATTTAATCTGTACCAATTGTTTTGTTTTTATGACAAGGTCTATTTGTGATATAGATATTAATAAATTACCATATTAAAAGTCAGAAATATTTTTACTTTTTCTTTGTCAGTTAAGACAAGATCTTACTATGTAGGCAAGGTTGGCCTCAAATTCACTGTCTTCTGCCTCAACATCCCAAGTTCTATGAATGGTTGGTAACTTTTATATTATCATAATAGTAATTCTGACTTCAGAGTAAAACTTTAACACCAAATGGTACATTGCTTCCTATAAGACTGGCCATTTTGATTTCATAAGACAAACTAGTTTAATTTTAGAAATAAATGGTGTCAACATTTAATATTCTATTATTTAACTAAAACTTACAATCAAATACCCTTTTTTCTTAAAATAGAATTCAGTCCTTTATCAATTATTCTACTTTGTGTGAATACAAAATTATTATGATTAAAATTTAAAATAAATATTTGTAGAAATTCATAAAAAATTTAAATTCTAAGACTTGTTTTACTTTTAAAACTGGGTCTCACTATGTAGACTAGACAGACCAGAAACTTACAGAGATCTGCCTGCCTCTGCCACTTAAGTGTACCACCATGTTTAGCTAAGACTTATTTTAAATGATGGATGCTAAATTGAAAAATGAGGTAAGAAATGGAGGAACAAAACTCTCAAGTGGCTGCTGGGAAACAAAATCATTCTTATATGTTAATTTATTAATTTCTTTAACATTTATTCAGTGACTAGTAGCCATTACTTATCTATGACCCTGCATTAATCTCAAGGCAATAATAGGCTTATGGGAAACATATATAACTCCATATGTAGACCTAAATAAATTCAGTGTACTCTTGTCCACATGGAGTTTTGGCGCAGTGTAGAGGAAAGAATTTCTCACCTAATTTTACCCCTCTGGAAACAACCAATCTTAACAAGACTTGTTTTTATAATGATAATCTAAGGTCAGAGACCTGTATCACTGATCCTTTCTGAATTCAAGTCAGACACTAATAATCAGGTCACTTAATGAGTAGTGTAATTCAGTTCTGTTGATGGAAGAAATATTTTTATGTGTAACTTTTGAAAATTATAGATTATTGCAAAGAGAAAAATTTGGAAGGCTGCGAATATAGCTCAGTTCATAGGCTACTTGTGTAACATGCACAAAGCCCTGAGTTCAATTCCCAGCATTGTATAAAAAAGACATGATAGCATAAGCCTATCCATCTCACTCTCAGAGGATAAAGGCAGAATGATCAGTATCCGAAATTAAATACCATCTTTAACTGCATAGCAAGTTCAATGCTAGTTTGAAATACATAAATCTACTTAATATAATAATTACATAAGTGTATACTTATTATATAATATATTTAATGTATAAAATATAGTTAATAATGAACCACATTATATGCCAGATAAATAAGAAGAAAATTTGATTACAATCTATTTCCCAGTGAATTATTACTTATACATTATTTTACTTTTTGTTTTATATATATATACATAGTAAAATATACATATATTTAGCAAAATATTCATTTGTAACTTTAACATTTAGAATTTAAAGGTTTTGCTAAAATACATCTAATAAGATACATAAATATTTATATTTTCTATGTAAATCACATTTATATAATTATATTTTTTTCATTTATATGTGCATATGGGTACTACATATTTTATCCTTCCCTTAACCATGTAAACACAAAGTTTTGTAAGTTCTTTCTATAATGGAGACTCTTTAGTGTAACAAGGATTGTAAATGTGTCCTTCAAGCAAGCCTTCCCCAATAAAACACTAGGGGAGATTGTCAGAGGGGCAGGAAAGGAGCAGTGCCTTCTACATTCTCTGGGTGCAACTGTTTCCAGACTCAAGGGACAGGAGTTCTGGGCACTCTGCCATTATGCTGATGCTTGCTATCATGTTTCTTGAAAGCAAGAGCTCAGCTGCAAACAGAAGTTTCCTTATTGTGCTCTAGAGATGCTCCTATTAGTGTACCACCCCATCTACCCCACAGTTTGCAAGCAACACAAGTTTTAGAATCCAGATATAAATCAGACAGGTGCTCTTTTGAGTTTTAAATTTTTTTAACCTAGGAACTGCAAACTGGGCATGCAAAATTGAAAAATACATTGATTTTTTTCTTCATTATCATTCTATAAAATAAATAATTTATTCCTAGAATTATATATTAAAAAAAAATCCTTGCCTCACTTGATATTATTTGAATGTTTATTTTCTACCCAAAAAGAGACTAACTTTTATAGGTTGGTGAATGGGAGTATGTTTGACAGTTTCTCTGAGGAAATTAAAGATTTGTTTAATTATGCTACTAAACCCAATTATGCCTTATAGTGTCATTACAGTATCCTAGATATGAAACATGCTCAGCTAATTATATTAGATAAACACAGAGCTCTATATACATGGCTATTGTAGTAGTCTTCTTTCTGCTGCTGTAACAATAATTCCCAAAGCTGGATAGATGTAAAGAAAAAAGCTTGTTTTTCTTGCAGTTTTGAAAGCTAAAAGTCTAAACAGCATGGCTCTGACTGATGTCTTCTGTATTTGACGCAGGCTATAGTGGATAGCATCAAGAGTATTTGCAAGAATAAGAGACTGTGAGCAAGACAGAAGCCAGACCTGAGAGAGTCTAGTCTTTCTCCTTACAATAATCCTCTTACCAAAAATGACCAGGGTATTATGAGGACTATTTTAAACTTTTCCAAAGAGTGATGCCCTAAAAGAATGTACCAAACTCCTCTTTAAGCTTCAGAACCATCTCTTGCCGCTTGGTCACACTGAAATGTTGACTCTGGATTTGACTTTCAGATTTCTTATTTAGAAGGGGATTAACCTCAGTGTTATGATAATTTCTCACTGAACAATGTGCAAAATAAAGTTGATAATAATGTCAGATTTATAAAGTTGCCTGGTAAACTTTGAGATTAATCAGAAAAAAAAAAATATCTAGGGGCAATGTTGAGCATAGCAATCTGAATGAGGTGTTTGTTGTAAATAGTTGTATTAATCACCTCCAAAGGAAAAGTCCATGTGCAAATCAATAACATAAAGTTTGTTATTGTCTCTCTGTGTTTTTTTTTCTAGCAAAGATATTCAAATTTGGCATTCATTTTTCTATCTGTGTTTAAGTCTAAAGGAAGCTTTAATGAAGCATACTTCTGCTTGATCTTAAACAATGTAGCACAACAAAACATATCCCCATTTTCTCAAGAGACAGGGCCTTCTTAGTTTTCTCATCAGCCCTAGCATTTCACATAGTAAATTTGCTAATAATCCTGGTTATTTCCCAATCTGATCAAACAGAGAGAGACCCCATGGATGGAGTCTCTGGATTACATCTCAGCATCCTGACCTCTGACAAAGCTGGGGTGGCTTCATGATAGTTACACGTTTCTCTTCAGAAGGAAAGATGTGCAGAGCCATCTTCATGGCTCTGCATTTGTCTTTACTGCCATGCACCTTTCCATGTGATTCTTTTCAGACTGTAAAGTCAGAGTGAAGCCAACATAGAAAAGTTCCAACGAATGGAATTGCCATAGCAACACCCTACATTTCTCATCAAGTTTGGTCTTGTGTGGATCATCACATTAAAGCTTGTTTTTTCAGCTTGGTGAAAGCCACGGCTGTAATCTTCAGTGTGAAAATCTCTTTGGCCCATCCAGAAGTTAAAAATAGAAGAGAACCATTTGAATTATTTCACGAACATAAAAATCTGGGATTGCAGCTCTTCCACAGATGGAATTAACTCACGGAACATTGGCATTTGGGACCACTTGCATTTCCCCCTTATGGTTTCAAATTGGATTCGGTACTTGTCATTATGACTTATTATTTGTGAGTGCAGACCAAATACTCAGTTTTAAGCTAAACAAAAGGTACGGCACCCATCTCCTTCAAGAGAACAGGGTAAAAATAGAGGCACAATATTGAGGCAGGACAAAGGGTGTGTGTGTGTGTGTGTGTGTGTGTGTGTGTGAGAGAGAGAGAGAGAGAGAGAGAGACAGAGACAGAGACAGAGACAGAGACAGAGACAGAGACAGAGAGACAGAAAAAGATACAGTATTTGGTTTTGATAGCAAGAAAATTAGTTAATTTTAGATGTGCCCCAACCCAACCAAAATAAGATCGCATTTATGAAGCTTTTGTATTTAAGGGTATCTCTTCATTGTGAATTGACTGTTTTTAAAACAAAAATCCGAATACTAATAACATACATTTAATGAGGTTTTCTTTCACATTTTTTCCAAATAGTACATTAGTTCTTTTTCAAAATCATTTTTGCATCAAATGCCTGAACAGGAAGCATGACTTCTCAGACGTGGCAAACGTGAATATTGGTGATGCTCTAGCAAAAGGATTCTATAGTGATTATTATAAAAGTCAGACACATTCTCAGTCCAAAAGAAGCAACAAATTTATTGTTACTCATTCTTTGTTTTCCCTAATTGCTATATTAAACTGCAAGTTGCATGTTGTACATAATTGTTAGTTACAAAAGCTAACATCATAAATTAATAAGAGTGAAAATACACTTTGCCACTTTTCCTAGCAACAGGGTAAGTTCATTGTTGTAATCAAAGCATATAAACTTGAATTACAAGTATAAATTTCAGGAATAATTCAGCACTCATTGGTCATAAAATTGTGATTTGAAATTTATACAAATTCATGAAGAATATGAAATATGAAAGAAAGACATTATTAGATCAGTTGGCACAGCTATTTAAATAAAAATTTTTAACAGTCCATAAAAATACATGTATAATTAAAATTGATCATTTTTGAAGCATACTTGGGTGGAACTTATTTCTTGTTAGTATCGGTTTGGAGTGAGGGCTTTGGTTTGTTTTATATAATAAAAAAGAGTCATTATTTTAAATTGCAAATGTTCTTCCTCTGGCCCTGAAACAGACAGTCATGCAACTGACATATTTTCACAGCCCTTGGCAGTGATACATGCAATTTTAATCATGGATATTAATTTTCTTCTTCAAGCCACTAGCCCACCCCTTTAACTACTCTATTACTTCAAACTGATATTTATTTTATGCCATGAGCAATGATGCCTGAAAATTAAACTATAGATATTTATTATTTTGCTGCTTTTGTCTCAGTGCATAAAATTTCCACTTTACATTGTTAAGGGGTATAAAGTTCATCACCCCCATCAAGGGCTTTATTATGGGTTTATAATCATATAGGCTCCATGTTGTGGGAATTGAATATTATGTGGGTTT
This sequence comes from Sigmodon hispidus, assembly GCA_004025045.1. NCBI lineage: Eukaryota > Metazoa > Chordata > Mammalia > Rodentia > Cricetidae > Sigmodon > Sigmodon hispidus. Next base: position 22,451 of record PVIH01002116.1, read on the forward strand.
GTAATAAAGATGCCAGCCAGCAGAGATGAGCTACTAACTGGTGATAGAAAGATGGCCACACAATCCTGAAAACTGTGAAATAGCCTCCAAAGTTCCAAAAAAGTCATCGTGTTACATAGCAACCTCAACTCATATTACCTGAAAGTTAGCATCTGCAATGAAGAAAATAGAAATTCAATTGTTTGCAAAAGACATGTTGGGTTGCAAGGTATCAACAATTACTTTGTCAAAAAGTCTTTTTCTATAAACTTTCTTCTTCAGGCATCTACTGATAGGAACTCTGGCTTTCCTTCAAAATAACCTTTAATTATAGTTTTTTATCTTGACATTCTCAAAAATGTCCTACTGGCTAGTCTTCAGTAAGTGCCATCTGTAAGTTTTGATCACAAACTAACTAGTCCTAGAATCTGCCTGGCTGAAAGCATTGCAAGTCATTTTGGGAAAAGTCAGGCATACTCAATTTTCACAGTCTTGAAGCTCGAAATGATTTCTTCCAGCTTTCAGGAAGAAAAAAATTTTGGCATGAAATCCTGTGTTAGAAAATTTCAAATAAAGATAGAGAGGAAAGCTAGAATGTAGCAAATAGAAGGAAACTACTTTAGAAATCTGAGCATCCTAGAAACAATTTATCAAGGAAAAAAATTTCATCATTATTTATATACAAAGTAAATTAAATCTGCATTTGTGAAAGCCATGTAAGAATCAAAAGAACCTACGTATTCTATTATACTAGTAATTATAAAGAAATGATGGATTTGTCCTCTGAAATAATTATTGCCCTAATAAACAGCCAAGATATCACTAACTAAAAAAAAAGAACAAAGGGTACAGAATTCCATAGATAAACTCTTTCAATCACAGGCTAACCCAGTGCCTGAGCTCAGCCATTCACCTCAACAGTGGGAAAGATGCTCAACCAGATGATCTTTCTTTGAACAATCCCAGTGACATTGTTTTGTGACAAAGCACCTTCTCAGGAAGATGTCTATCATATCTTGTATTAAAAAGGAGTACTACGGCTACTTTATAGGCTCTCATTGCTTACTTCTCTTACCCATGGATTAAATAGAGATTCTGTAAGAATATTTTATTTCAAATAGTCAACTTTTCTTTCTTGAGTGTTGTTTTAAAAATATTCTGCCAAATAGAACCTAACCTAGGGTATTTGTGCCAATGCTCAAAGCAAGGCATATTTTCACCTGTCTGGAAAGTGAGAGGTCCTTACGTGAGGTCTACCTGCAATCAAACAGTGTTAAAAATTATGTGAAAAATTAAATCTTGAATTTACAGACACTTCATACATGTTATCATTACAATCAAATAGTGCTATATCAGAAATCCTATATGTATCATATCATCTGACCTCAGTTTCCTCATAACATCTCAGATACTTCTGGAAATACATGCAAAAGTTAAGAATGCAAATGCTATTTCTAATGAGTTTCATTCCAGTGCAAATAATTCTGTTAATTTAAAAAATATAAGGGTAGTTTTTGTCCATACATATTTATACCTAGTTTTAGCTTTTTCTTATTTAAACACATATCGACAGGGAAAAGTTTCTCAACATTTAAATAATATTATTTTACACTACTGAGAATAGTTAATGTACTAGTAAGTTTTTACAACTTTTTGATGTCCTGTTACCTATTGGCTGCTACATTGAGCACACACACACACATCATCATCATCATCATCATCATTGTCTGTAATGTTTATTGAATATTAATCTGCAAATGCACTCTTTATATATCAAACACTTAAAATTACTCAAATAGAAGATCAAAAGTGTATAAATAATAAGATCCTCCTTCATTCAAATCTAGTCAATGAAACAACTTAGAAGATTCTAATAATAAGTTAATAATAAGTAAGTTAAATAAGCTAAAAATAATAATTTAAGTTAATTATAGCTTAAAAATAATAAGTTTTAATTCATGCAACTGCCAAACTCCCTCCAAACTCATATTTGAAACAGAATACATAGTCTGACCTATTCCATGACTATTATGTAATAGAAATTTCAATTAGAACCCAAACTCTCTAGATATTGCAGTCATCTCTCAAGAGATCTTTCTCTAGTGAAAGACAACTCATTCCATACTACATTCCAAATAGTTTTCTATTTTTTTTTTACTAACAAAGACACAAAAGGAACTCAATAAGGAACACAATAAGGCATCACCCATCATACTGGCTCCACCATTTTCTGTCTCTTACCTCTTTCCTTTAACAACAGAACTCTCCACCTCTTGCTTTATACACTGCACATGAGGAAATCTCTTCATGATATGAACTTTAGAAACTGTTCCTCAGTCTCAAGAATACTTAGAATTTTTAAGAGCGAATCATTATTTCTCCCTGAAGAAATTATAGCAAATAGAATTGTCCCTACTTCTCATGTGTAATTCACTCAAAATTATTCAAAAAGTACTATCATTTTAGCTTCTGAAAATGTGTATAGAACACTGCTTAAAAAAATGGGGAACAGAGGCACATTTGTTTTTAAGCCATAATGGTGTTGGAATTTTCCCACACATTTATTCCAATTTTCTGTTTCTCCAAGAAGAAATGTTTTATAAATGTGGTAATAACAACATCACCTTACCAGGCAACCTATAACAATTATTGCTAAAAAATATCTGTATGATTTACACTTATATTCTTTCTAAAGTCTTTGTGAACATTTTAACATAAAAAGATATATACTTATTTTTACTCAGGATAACACAAAGCTGGAGTCTTCCAAAGCAAACTCTTCTCTGAAATTCATTAATTTAATTTTGTTAATTTAATTTCACCAAATGTAGCAAGGAGCTTGAGAAATAATTAGATAAAACTAAACAAAATGATATTTTGGCTTTTTCTATTTAAAGAAGAAAAAGAAGAACAACAAAAATTCTTTGCTTAAAGTGCAATAATGCCTCTAGCCTACACATTAGACTTCCACGTATTTCTGATAAATATATAAGCTGTTTGGTATAGAATGTATATCTGTAGAAAAATAAGCAGTAGTTTTTTGCCTTATGTGATGACTGCTTGAATTATTACCAATCCTCTGACAAACCACATAACTTGTCATTTAAAAACAATGAGGAGACTAAGATATTCTTAATCATTGTGAATAAATGTAAAAGATTATTTGTTAGGGTATTTATGTTTTAAATAGTGGCTCTCACTTGTTTCATTCATTCCATTGGTCTCTGAAGGACATATATCTTCCACCAATGGAAGCCTCCTGCATATGAAAAATCCTGTCTTTGCTATACATTGGGGACTAGTTTATATATTGCTTCCACAACTTCTCACAATGCTGCCCTCCAAATCTTAATTGGTCAGAATCTTGTGTTGGCTCACAGGAAATAAAATGCTTGCAGGGTAAACCACTCACCCATTAATTTTTCCAAGGCATCAAGGTGTCATTTAGTACCTGCAAAGAGGTAATTTAGCACATGGAACTTGGTAGGAGCCACGTACTGAGCAGTTTATTCCTAGGGAGAATGTAACTCACCCTGGTTCACTAGAGAAACAGCCTCCTATTATAATCAGGATTATTATCTTCCATTTGCTCCTGTTTTCTGCCTGAGTCTCTCAGCAACAGCTGGGGTCCTCATTTATAAACAACCTGTACTGGAGAACACCCATGATGCTCTCAGTATGAAAGCATAGGCACACAGTTTATCCTTGGGCATATTATTATTTTATTATTATGTTATATGTATTCAGTGCATTTTCTCCAGAGAGCTGAATGCATTTCATGAAGTTTAAATAACCAGTAGGTATAAATCTATGCCACTGTCTGTAAGTTATTTAATAATAATAAACAACAACTCGAGGGCAGAGAACTGGAATTATTTATTTATAGTTAGCACATGAGAAGGAAATGACATTTTAATAGCTGAGAAAAATACTAATTTCAATTTCTTTCTATTTTGGTTTCTTTGTTATTGTTATTTCCTATAGAATTAACTAAATTTGTGTTTACAACCCTCCCATTGCCCTTTGTAATATAACTGGCTACTAAAATTACTACTTAGTCAATAAATGTGATTGGCTAGCCACTGATACTGTGTTGTAATGTATAATGGCATAAAAAATATTTAGCTTCATTTCTGTGGGTCATATAATTCATAGATGGCTGCTATTCTATAGGCTACATTCTTCTCTAATTCTTCTCTAATGCAACTACAGAGTCTGCATTAGAACTTCTCTAATTCTTCTCTAATGCAACTACAGAGTCTGCATTAGAACTTCCTAATCTCTACGATTTACTGAGTCATTTTCTTGATGCTTTGATTTCATTCCTCGATTGAGGTATAATCTATGCCCCATCCACTCCCTCTAATACCTCAAAACTATATTCAAACACCCTTCCAGATTTAACAAGGATTGAGCATATTAGATATGAAACTCTATAGAAACTCTATGGAAGCAAAGAGAGTTTTGGTGAAGGTCAAATCCCCATCACCATTCACCTTCCCTCTCCTGGAAATGCTAAACCACATTTCCCTCTCTCAATCCAATTTTCAGGCACTAGGTTGCTATTTTATAAATTCTTTCCTTTCTTCTGAAAGCTCTTCTTCCCCCACTTTTTAGCCAACTTACTCCTAGGAGATTTCTATAAATCATCTTGAATAGATGGTGGTGCCATTAGCATAAACTTTGTGACTTATTTATATTAGGTTGACTTCATATCCACACTCACAAAACCAATGTTAGGAAAAGAGGTCCACTCTCTTTTACCAATATTGAATAATCACTACCTTCGTTTCTTCTTTGTCATCTGCCTCCCAACTGCACGCCAACAAACTTATTTTGTACCAAAGTATGTGTAGTGGAACATGGATTACATGTGTAAATTTCTCTTCCCTGTACCTCATCATCTTCACTATAATCAGATAAACATTAATAAAAATGGCAGCATAAACAAGGATATTGAAGTTGGGTCGTTCATCAGGAATCCTAGTTCCTAGTCCCCACCCATTGTCTTTTCTTGGATTTGAAGAAAGAAAAGGCAAAAGAAATCCTGTTCTCTATTGCCATCAGATCTTCTTATGTGTTGCCTCCAAAATGGTATTCTTAAGTTTTTATTATCATTGTGTGTGAATAGACATACATATCCTCTGTGTGTGTGTGTGTGTGTGTGTGTGTGTGTGTGTGTGTGTGTGTGTGTGTGTGTGTAGACACTCAGGTAGACATCAGGGAACAGCTTTCTGGAGTTGGTTCTTTCTTGTGTGGGCTCCAGAGATCTAACTGGTTTACCAGGCATTCCAACCATGTGCTTTTACTGGCTGAGCCATCCCCATAACCCTGCTTCTTTCTAAAAAATGTAGTACTTTATTTTAGAAGTAATGATTGATCCAACTTCTAAAAAAAAATAGCAATTATCCAGACTCACTTCCAATTCATTAAATTTTCCATCACTAATAGTGGCATTGTCTTATAAAATCCTAGCAGGAATGATATGTAATTGTTTAAAGAATGCAAAAAGAAGTTTGACTGCTGGTTATCTCTGCATATTAGGAGGTATTTGGGGAATGAAAGTCTCATGAAGAACCTGGTTTTGTGTGTGTGTGTGTGTGTGTGTGTGTGTGTGTGTGTTAATTATTATTCTTTCAGTTGACTAGAACATAAATCTTCTGATTCTACTTATAACCTCCCCAGTTGAAAAGGTCAAATATGAGAAGGTCTGCTCCTCTAAAATTCTCTAGTCCATTTATTTAGTAGATGTGTAGACTTGGAAGATGGATGGGCTCCCCCTATAGAGAGTTTCCTCCAAAATTAAAGCCTTCCATCTCAGAGGGAAGCTCATTAAAACACAGAATGTTAATGGGGGTTTGGGGGATGTGAAACAATAAGATATTCTAAGAAGAAGGGAAACATTCCACTCTGCAGGAAAATTCAACAAACTCAGGAAATAAACAGCCCAACAGCCTTAGAAGGTCACGAAATTGACCAGATACACGAGACCCCCCTCTCTCAAGCATATATATAAATAAGCAGTAAGAAATGCTGAGAGACTGATGACAGACTCAGACCTAGCCAAGCTTCTTCAACAAAGCATAGCAGCCAAGCTACTTAAAAGAAGTTTAGATCAGCTTAGTTTCCTACAAAAAAAACCTCAGACCCCCTGAGCTACCTGAAAGAGACAGTGTTCAACCTGTTGAGCTGCCTGCAGGTGGTGCCCTGTGACATAGGTTTCCAGTTTTCATTAGCTGTCATCCAAACGAGGTGGACTTGAGTGATGTAATAATCTTTGAGTCATTTCTCTTCCTATAAGTAATCTCTCATACACATTCTTGTAAGTGACTCACTGTTTCTAAGTAACTCATCCATGAACTCACTGCTTCATGAAGCTGGACTTGAACTTTGGTCCATCACAAGATTCCTGTATAGGATGAGCAGATATTCACATTTTCCCAGAAATAGTGCCACAAAGCACATGGTGAACCATGATTGTTAGCAAATAGCAGAAATATTTGAAGTTGTACTAGGGAGAAAAAGAAACTTCAACAGAGATTTAACATTTGTACCATGCTAATTTGTGACAAATGGGCCATTTTTATTCAGTAAAATGGCAATAAATTTTAACTTTGCTTGTCTGTTTATTTTTAAATATAAGAAAGAGCATATTCTCCTATGTTCTATGCCAATAAGTTTAGAAGTATTTCCAACAGCAAAAAGGCAATTAAAATGAATGAAACAATGTTAAAAAGTGATACTATATATTAAAATTCATAATTCTTTATATGCCTTTCTTTTAAACTCAAAAATATGTATAAATGCCTGCAAATTACTTTCCTACTTTTCCTTCTGTTTTCTATGGTGTAGAAAAGAGAATGAGTGTAAGTTAATATTCTCACTGACCTCTGTTGCCATAGTAAAATACCAGCTAAAGTCACCAACAAAAACCCATTTATGACATCTGAATAGTTACGATCAAGAAAATTTATATCAGCATCTATGTTCTCCATTTCGCTTGGAATTAAACTCCTAACATGAGAAAAAAACATTCAAATAATAGAACTATACTCTGACCTCAAAATTTATGTCCTTACAATGCAAAGTCAAATTATTGCATCCTAGTGATTCCAAAGTCTTAACTCACTACAGAACCACTCAGAAGTCCAGAGTTTCATCTGAATCTGGCATGGGTGAGAGTTCAAGATAGAATTTTTCTTAGAGTAGATTCCTTTCCAGCTATAAGACTGTGAAATTTAGTTACAATTAAAAGAAGCAAAACTTACCATTGCAAGCATCATTCAAGTGTCAATAGTCCTGGACTGAGTATGTGTTTATATGTATACCTCTATCCCCTGCCCCAATGATGAAATATTAGATGAACTTAGTTGGCATAAATACTATGCAATTTCTGTGAGTTTCTGTGGGCATTTACTGTGTTGTGTGTCCAAAACTCTCATTTCTTGAAGTTATCCATCATTTTTGGCTCTTACAATCCTTTTTTTTGAGAAAAATAATCTATTTTAAATTAAAGAGAAATGATTATAATGATATAAAATATAAAAGATACTACAAAACGGAGAACACTAGAAGCATAACATAATCATTATACATTTTTTTTAAAAAAAAAACAAGTGATTCTAAAAGTATTTCAGTCCTTTCCATAGGTAAAATAGCACGCATTTCTCAATGGTAGCATGAAAATCGGCACCTTCTTGTATGTAGAGTTTATGATTAGACTGCCATTATTGTCTGTGTAAAAGCTACTAGAATAAAATAAATTTTAAAATGCAAAAAAAGAGGCTGAAATTAAGGCTTCAATCAACATTTACAGCTGTCATTAAAATCAAGGATTGAAAATGTACTGTAAATATTCATCAGTATTGAGGGAAGGGGTTTCACAAAGATGAAACAGTTAGGGCTGAGCACTCCTAATGCTATTGTTTGAACACTGGCTGGTTGTGCATCTCTGTGTTAATAACCATCTCCCTGAAAGGAAAAAGAGAGTTGAGAGATCTTCTGATCTATGGGAATAGCAAAAAAATCACTGTACCCATTGCCTAGTTTACTTTCTTTTGCTGTGATAAATACCAAGACCTAAAACAATTTGGGAAAGAAAGGATTTATTTGGCTTACAAATCACAGGTCACTAAGGGTCAGGAACATAAGGCAAGAATTTGGAGGCACAAACTAAAGCAGAAGGCAAGGAGAAACTTTTCATACTTTCTTGCTGCTAATGTTTTATTCACTTTGCTTTATTGTACAACCTCAGGCCACCTACCCAGGTATAGCACCATCCACAGTGAGATGACCCCTCACACATCAATCATGAATCAAGAAAATGGCCCACAGACATGCCTACAAGAATCTTTATAATGGTGTCAATTCCTCAACTTAGGTTCTCTCTTCCTAGGTGGCTTTAGTTTGTGTCAAATTGAAATAAACTAGCTAGCACAATCCATTTAGCTGAGTAATAGTAGATGTTTCCATTAGGCCTGTGACCAAAGTTCTTTACGTCATTAACAACGTCATGTGTGGGTTCAGTTTTATGGAGTAGGCCTTTATCCAGTCAGAGAGTGATTGTTTACTCTCCTATGTCACTATTTCACCATTGGGTTTATCGTGCCAGGCAACTAATTTTAGTTTGCGGGGTTCGTGGCCTGATGAGCCTCTGGTAGTATGAGTAACAACTACCAGAACTGTGAAAGCTGACCAGTAGTAATGAAGTTTCCAGAACTGTACCCACTAGATTTCTCAGTGCTTGTGACTCAGATCTGTAGCATCTCCAGCAATAAATAGCATCTTACTACCAAGTTACAGAAAGTGGCCAAGAACAATGACAATAACCTGTAAAATTTGAAGCTCCAGAAGAGTTAAGCAAAATTTTTCTTTTTTAAAAAAGTGATAAGATAACAGGAACTGATAAACATTGTTCAATAATAGTAACTTTATTGACATCTTAATTCCATACTTTATTAACTTTATTAAAAGATATAACTATTTAACAGATTTGATTAGAAAACAAAACCCATCTTTTTGCTACCTTTAGGAAACATATTTTGGGGACTGGAGAGATGGCTCAGAGGTTAAGAGCACTGACTGTTCTTCCAGAGGACCTGAGTTCAATTCCCAGCCTCCACTTGGTGGCTCACAACCATCTATGATGACATCTGGTGCCCTCTTCTGTGTACTGTATACATCATAAATAAATAAATAAATAAATATTTAAAAAAGAAACATACTTCACAATCAATGACAGATATCATTTTAGGCTAAAAGATAAAAATGGGAATTCTAAATCAATGGAACCAAGAAACAAAGAGATGTGTTTATTCTAACACTAACAAAATCATTTCAAACCAAAATGCATTCAAATAGTTAGAAAAGATAAAAAGGGCTCTCTGTACTCATTAAAGGAAAAGTATCTCCAATTTTCTTGATGATTATCTGTTTCTTTCATCTGTGCTAGTTATATTATTTAAAGGCCTCATGGCCATGCCCTTTGTTTGTGCTCCATAAGATTTCACCCTTGTCAGGGCTAGCATATAAACTTCTAAAATGTTTAAAACCACTCTGTCTTTTAATTGCAATGCAGTTCTTAGCTCATTTTATTTCTCTCATATGTCATTTCTTACTATTTATCAAACATATCTTTATTATTACTATCATTTTTTTTGAACTAGGGCTTTATAGATGTCAAGACTGCCTCAAACTGTTCATGCAGCTGAAGATGATCTTTAAGTTCTGACCTCTAGCCTCTACCTCCCAGGTACTGAGCTTATAGTTATGCACTAGCATGCTAAATTTATTCAGTGTTAGGGATAAAAACAAGGGCATTATGCATGCCAAGCAAGCACTCTGCCAATGGAGCTGTATCTCTAGCCCCAAAGGTATTTTATTAAACAGTCCATTTTACCTATACTATGGTAAGACAGCAGAAAAATTACACAGTAGAGTGGAATTTTAAAATCAAAAATTAAACTTCACTCACCTAATTGACCTTGAAAGAACATTGAAGTTTTCAGATATAAGAAAAATAGTTCAGGAATTAGTGTTGAGAAAATAAATTTAATTAGGTAATTCAGTGAAAAACATGACAAAGAGCTCAGATAGTGTATGTTGTCTGTGAATGGTTTTGTAGGAATGGAAAAAGAAATGTTGCCATTTTTGTTGGTGGTTTTTTTTTGTCTCATTTTTTGTTTTTGGTGCTTGGTTTCATCTGGTTGAACATGAGTTTACACATTCATCAAAGTAGAATGTTAATTTACAAAAAGAATTAAAGAACTATGAAATGTGAGCTGATAGAAGGTATTTTCCTTCAGGCAGTAGAAATATATTAATCAAATGACTTAATAGACAACTTTGTCTTAGAAACTAGTCCTTTTGATGAAAAAGAAAAGATGTTTTTAAGTGGAGACACAATAAAATTCTTCATTCATATGTAATTTCTTTATTCCTGCGTGGTTTATGTTCTTCACGCCACTATACATCTTTACAAAGAATGCTTCTCCTGCTCAGAATTTTCCTCACTATCTTCTCCCTTGGCACAAATGTGTTTCCAAAAGAATCTTTCACTAAACTCTATTATCGCTTCTGCCCGAGGCACATTTTTTTCTTTTTTATTTCTTACTTCTACAGTTCTCTAAAAATGAATTTTTAATTCTTACTATAAATTTTATACTCACTTAATACATAGGTTTATATTTACAAGAGATCATAAGTAGTAGCTCCATTAAGCTTATTTATATTCTGAAACAGACAAATAAATTGAATAATTAATGTTGTGAAGGAAACAATAAATGAATACAGGAAATATAAGTGCTCCAAGAGTAAGAAGGTTCCTATTTTGGATGCAAAGGTCAGAAAGAGGGTAAAGATTCACTAAGGCAAACTTGGAAGCAAGAGAAGTAAATGTCTAACTAACATACTGAGAGAGTCCTGAAGTGAATAGAAAGGATGTCCGACCAGATATATGGTATAGACACAGGCCAGGCACTGGGAAGGGAAATTCATTAGTATATGGACCAAGTCAGGAGCTCCTATAAGTGGCCAAAGTTACTACATCTGTGACCCCCAATACTATAATAATCCAAATGCATCTTTAATTTTAAATTTAAATTTAAACTAATGTTAAATAAGATTTTAAAATTTAGCTATTAGTGAAACTATAAATGATTATCAAGTGATTAATATACACTGAAAGAATATGCTACTGCATTGGCCACTGAAAAAGGAGAACATTCATTTAATTTAAATTTTATGTTGTGTGTATAGTGATTCACCTGCATGTATGTCTCTATATTACTTGTGTGTCTGATTGAGTGAGAAAAGGGTATCTTAGCCCTAGGTACTAGAGTCACTACTATGTTGGTGCTAAGAATTAAAGCCTGGTCCTCTTGAAGAGTAGCCCGTACTGTTTAGTCCTGAGCCATCATTTCAGTGACATCAAAGTACCTTGGCACTGCAGTTTTCCTGAAGAGTTTATTAGGAGTATATAGCTCCAAGCATAGTGGCCAAAAAGAACAAAGCTAAAACTATATATCATAAAAAAGACAATGTTTTATATAGGAACTTCAACACAGTTGTTAAATCATGATTTTTTTTTCTGAACATCTTAATGGTGGAGGGGCAGAGAGGCAGAGATCATGTGATATCAAATCTTATACTCTAGGCAAAGAGAATTAAATCTGTTTTTGACAAGTGAGTTAAAAAATGTATGAGTGAAAATTGAGGTTATTAATATGCAAAACTGACTTAATCTTTTCACTTACTAAATAAAGTTTAAATAAAACCAATATTGGAGAATTTGGAAAAGTCATAAAAGAGGTATTTAAGGAAATTTATTTCGGTTGTAGTAAATTAGAATTATCTGAATACTAATACTAACAAAAACAAACAAAAATCCATTTTATTGGAGATAAGATGGCTTAAATTCCTAATGATTCCAATCATCAAATATTGTCCATTTTCTCTGTAGGGGAACTAATAAATAAATTCCTGCATTTCTTTATTCATTTAAAATACTCATCAGTTGCTTATTGTGCAAGGAGCAGTATTCTCGATGCTGGTGACTCTGTATAGGTTAGTTTTATGGTGACTAAATTTAAGACAGTCATTTGACAAGAGGGGATCTCATTTGAGGAATTACCTTCATTAACTCCGCCTAACAGCAAGTCTGTCACACAATTTCTTGATTAGTGATCGATGTGAGAATGTTCAGTCCACTGTGGGAATTGCCCTGTGCAGGTGAGCCTGGGGTATAAAAAAGCAGGCTGAACAAAGTTATGAAATACAATGCAGTGAGCAACTCTCCTACATGTCATTGGTGTCAGTTATCATTTTTTTATTTTTTTATTTTATCAGTACATCCTAACTGCAGTTTCCCCTCACCCCACTCCTCCCAGTATCGCCTCTCCTTTCTCCCAAATCCACTGCTTCTTAGTTTATTTTCAGAAAACGGTAGGAACATCAGCTGAACACAGCATAACAAAATGCAATTAGACTAGGCACAAACCCTCATATAAAAGCTGGAAGAGGTAACCCAGTAGGATATAACAGGTCCCAAGAGCAGACAAAAGAGCCTGTTCTTGACTCTCTGGCTCCTTCTGGCTACAGTTCTTATTGCCAGGTTTCTGCCTTGAGTAACTGCCCTGATTTCTCCCAGTGACAGAGTTTGACCTGAGATTTAAAAGATAAAATAAACTCTCTCTCTCCAAAGTTGAGGTTGGTCATGGTGTTTTATCACAGCAACAGAAAATTAACTAAGCCAGGGTTGAAATAGGATTTGCAGATTTTACAAGGGAAAAGTCATTTTAGACATTAACTTTCTATAATGAAATCAGCAGGACAGCATACTAAAAGGTAATTGAGGTCAAAGAATTACACCTACCATATATGCTAAAGAACATTGAAACTAATAGAAAAATTAATTTATAAAGAGATTCTAGTGAGTCATAGGGGTATTGTTGGCATAGCCTGATGGAGAGTTAGGTGCCCAGTGACACATATGTATGAAGCCCAGTATTTAAAATAAAAATAAAAACAATTTAGCAACATGGAAAATTGTCTTATTCAAAGAAAATATGACTGTAGTCAAAGGAAAACTCAGAATTGAAATCACTTGAATGTGAACCCAATTATCTCCCACATGCATTTTTTATACTTTTTTCCCACAGATTTTAGATAATCATGTTTTCTCAGTTATGCTGACCTTTCTAAGTAGGTCAAGTTTCTTCATATTTATAGCCAGAAAAGAACAGATTTATCCTTTACAGAACGATTGTAATCTTAAGTGCCTATGTTGATTTATTTTTTTAAAAAAAGTGGATGATGCAGCTTCTGAAACTAACTTGGGATGAAAATTCAAGAGAGAAAAACATTTGAATTAAAAAAGATACAGAATTGTAAGAAATTCCGCAGTCTCTGGAAATATAGCTAAATTAAATTTTGTTGTGGTATGCATTCTTATTTAGTCACTCTTATGCTGATAGTCCAATACCTTGTTTACTGTGAATGCTTATGGTATTTTGACCTTAGTTTTTTCATTTAACTATCCAGGAGTAGAATAAATACTTCTTAGGGTAGTTCTATTATTAGGTTTGGGGGGGGGGAATCTTCTTATCATTTGCATAGTATCTACCAGCTTTATTCTCCTTTCCAGGATCATTTCCCTTCCATCCCCGCTAGCATTCATTGTCATTCTGGCTGGAGTTTTAATATGTTACTCTGACTTTTATTCATATTTTGATTATCTGTTGTTATTTTGTCTTTTGAAAACACTATCCAATGCATTTACTTACTTATTGATTGAATGCATGTTTGAGTTCTTTACATTGTCTAAATATTTTTTAAATTTTTTTTATTTTTTATTATGAATAAAGTCATGTTTTTTATCCATGTATACCTTGTTCAAACTCCCTTCCCTCTCCCACCCCTCCCAATCATTCTCTCTTCTCCACATTACCCCATCTCCTCCCGCAAGGGCAGAAGGTCCCAAGGTCCCAGTATGGCTTATATCAGCATCTACTCCTGACAGATCCACTCTCCTCTCCCCAAAATCAAGATCCCTCTGTACATATATAGTTGGCAAAGACTTTCTCACTTTCTGTAGAATGTCTTTTCATTCTGCTGACTGGTTTCTTTTTTCTATTAGTGTGCAGAACTTTTGAAATATATATATTCCACTTGTCAGTTTTTGCTATTAATTGAGGTATTATAGATCTTTCTAGAGCATCCTTCCTTATATCACCTTTAGTTCTTATATATGTTTCCTCAAACAATGACAAATTCATACATTTTACATTAAGATGTTTGATCTACTTTGAATTTATTTTTGTACACTCTTCTACATGTGACTACCAATTATTCTCAACATTATTTTCTGAGGAAGCTCCCTTTTCGTCAAAATATGTTACCTACATCTGCTAAAAATCAGGTGATTTTAGCTGCATAAGTTTTATTTTGAAGCCTTCTAAACTATTCCATTGATCTACACATCTTGTTTTGTGCACCATGTTAGTTTTGGAACTGTCACTCTGTGGTATAATTTGAAATTAAGCTACCAATGCTTGCAAAAGTGTTCTTTCTACTTTAATTATTCAGGATAATTCATGCTTCCTTGTGAATTTTAGGTATACATGTATTTTTCTGATTTCTTGAAAAAGTCATTGGAAGTTTGGCAGGCACTGCAATTTTGAATAATATTTTCACAAATTTAGATTTACAAATCCATGATCATAGTCAGATTACTATTTTCTAGCGTCTTCCATTCCTTTTTTGTGTGTGTTTTAAAGTTCTGAGTGTAGTGCCTTTTGTTCTTGTGTAGGCTTAATCTGTTCTTTATTGTTCTGTTTTCCTTTGGTTGAAAGTATTCTTTTTTAAGGAGGTCAACTTAAATTTTATTAGATATCATTATTAAATCCTAAATTGAAGGCCATACATAGGCTTACATCCAACATTTGGCCCTATAAAAACTGATAACTAATAATTTCTCAGGTGAATAATTGATGAACAAATGTTAATCTTAATAAAATTTAAATCAATAAAACACACTGATAAGTTGTCTCAAGACAACATTTAATGTCAACATCTCTGAGAAAAGACTAATCAAATTTTCCTTGTCTGTTTCTTCTACAAGTAATGTTTTTATGGATAAGGAGTACACAGAAAAAAATGAAAGGATATGCTTTGTAGTACAATATCAATTCATAGGAAATCATAAGTATATGTAAAATATTACATAAAACATTTTTTTACATGCCACTTCAGTGTATGGTATCTGGGATACTTTTAAAACTAAGTATGCATGCAGAATTCATGTATGCTTGCTATACAAAATTCAAAAAAAAGGATATGAGATAACTTGGAATTAAAGAAGTTTGAGAGTCATCAGGCTGAGAATGGAACCGGAGTCATCAGAAAGATGATCCAGAGATTCTAATTATTCTGAATATGAATATTTTACTAACTTTCTCATTTGCAAGTTCAATAGTGGTGTATTGAAATGCCATTTTTTAAAAATGCATACTGATTTTGAGCCCTAGTTTTGTGTTTTAGATGTTTATAAGATCTAAGACTTTCCTGAGCTTATAGAATCTTTTAAGTTTATGGTAATATCATCTACAAATAGAGATAACTTGATTCCTTCCTTTCCTATTTGTAATCATTTTCTTTCTTTCTCTTGTCTTATTGCTGCAGCTAATGCTTCAAGCCTTATGCCTAAAAAGAGTGAGAGAATGGACACCATTGTATCATTCCTGATTTTAAGAAAAATTTCTAAATTTTTCCAATGAAGTATGATGCCAGTTATAGTCTAGTCTCAACTATGTTAAGATATGTTCTTCCTTATTCTCAGTTTCCACAGAGTTTTCATTATAAAAGGATATTAAATTTTTCCAGAAACCTTTTAGAAGGGTTCTTTGATCTCTATCTGTCTTACTAGGGTTTTTATCGCTGTGAAGAAACAAAATGACCATGGGAACTCTTAAAAGAAAATTATTTAATATTTAATTAATCTAAATAAAAATATTTACAGTGTCAGAGGTTCAGCCATCATCATCATCCTGAAAGTGAGCATGGCAGATGTGATGGTAGAATAATCGCTGAGAATCCTACAGGAATAGGAACAAGAAGAATTTCAGGCAACAGAAAGTCAGCTGAGACACTGGACATTATCCTGATTATAGAAAACCTCAAAGCCTTTTCCCACAGTGACATAATTCCTCCAACAAGGCCATACCCACTCCAGAGAAACCATACCTCCTAGTATCATTCCTGTCATCATATATTGTATATTTAATAAAAGTAGCCTGAAATATTAGAGGACAGAGTCACCCTCAGAGCCAAGCCATGAAGATCAAGAAGTGGTGACCCAAGTCTTTAGTACCAGGATTGGGAAGACAGAGATCCAGGAATTCAAAGCCAAACATAGCCAGGCAGTGGTGGCCCACACCTTTAATTCTAGCACTAGGAAAGTTGAACCAGGATGTGAGATAGCTGGGTGTGAAAAGAGGAGGAAACAGTTGAGCTTCAGCTGCATTCCTTTTCAGTAGAGGACACAGAAGGATGGAGCTAAGTAGGACCTTCCCTTTTGTGGTCTGGGGAGTTGTCTAGGAAAGAACTAGATGTAGTTTGTTACTCTGTCTCTCTAATATTTCAGCTTTACCCCAATATCTGGCTCTGGACTTTTCTTAATAATACCAAATAGAATCCATGCAATAAACTCTCTATAAGATTATGGGAGACAATTACATTCAAACTACCACATTGTCCCTGAGTCTATTTATGAGGTATGTTATATTTATTTTAAACTATCACTAAATTACTAGAATAAAAAAGTTTCACCAACTATCTTTTTAATGTGTTCTTGGGTTTATTTGTAAACGGTATTGTTGAAAATTTTTCAGGGAACATAGATTACAGTGTTCCTTTTAGTTGTGTCTTTATCTGGTTTATAAGATAAAGATAATAAATAAGATAATAAAGTCTTTGTAAGACAACTTTCATAATGTTCTTTCTCTTTCTATTTATGAAATGTTTTGAAAAATGTTGATGTTAGTTCCCCTAAACACAGCTTGAACAATGTAGCTGTGACTCTAGATAGTCCTAGGCTTTTTTTTGGTTGGGAGACTATTGCTATTCTGATCAAATTGCTTGTTACTTGTTATAAGATCTGTTTTGTATTGTTTGTCTTGTCTTGATTTAATTTTGGTAAGTATTATATTTCTAAGAATTCATATTTTATGTCTATATTCTTCCACATTATGGAAATGTATGTTTTCAAACTATCCTCTTATGATCCTCTAAATTTCATTTGCATCTATTAAAAGTCCCTATTTTCGTCTCGGATTTTATTAATTTGGGTTCTCTCTTATCATCATGTGAAATGAGTGCTGTCAATCTTTTTAATAGTCTCAAAGACTCAACACTTTGTTTTATATGTTCTAACATTTTCTATTGCTCAGTGTTTTCCTCCTCTTATTTAATCACATTGGCAAAATATTTTGGAATTATCACACTGGTCTCTAAGTTTTTTTCACATTCTTTTCAAGCCTGCTCAGACTAAATTGTTCCTAAAGATCTTCCTTGAAGTTCAAAGATGCTTCCTTCTGTCAATTCTACAAAAGCAATTTGTAAAAACACACAAGGATTTTATAGCTTGTTGAGTGCAAAGTTAAACAAATAATCACAGTCAGCACTCAGAGGACTGAAGAAGATCTTTATATCCTGCAGGTAGGAAAACATGCTCTCTAGGATTAAAGAAAGGGGAGATGTATCAGAGATAACTCCACGTATTTATAAGTGGAAGACACTTTAGGGAGGGTATAATGTTATGCATACTCAACTTTCCTGGAGAATCTTCCATCAGCATCATACTCAGAATGCCTCCATGCAGGGTGGCTGACTTTCTGGCTGTATTTATTCCACTTCAAGGACACTAAATAATGGTTAGTTTTTTTGTTGTTTAATTTTATTTTCATAGGTACAGTTTTCAACTCATATTTAATAGCATTAAATAAAAAACATAAATTCATACCTTATTATTTAAAATATCCAGGATCCAATTCTAATAAAGAACCAGAAAAAAATTTTCTCACAAAGGCAGAAAGACAGTAGATATCAATATAAAAATATACAGTCTAGAATTATTGAAGACTTTGGACACAGCTATTAAAAGCATGTTCCAATAGGTACAGACTAACACTCTTGAGACAAATAAAAAGTAGAAAGTTTCAAAAAAGAGAGATAACATATAAAAAGGAACCAATATAAAATTTTAAATTCTAATTAAAAAAATAAAGTAAGCCATTTTTTTAAAAAAAACTAATCTGTTGTCATCATCTTGGGCCTCTGTATCTACATTTTAAGCAGCCTCCAGAATACTTGTATAATCTATTAAAATATTTGTCTTATATTTATGACCAAAAACAATGAAGAAAAACATTTCTTGGCTTTGACTCTTAAAAAAAACCTTTGAAAGCTACTTAGTTTTTTCCTGGACCATCCTTATCAGAATGATGATCTTTATATAGACCTCTATTACAGTCTGAGAAAAAGCCAAAAACATCAAATTAGATATAAGGAAGAAATATCTTTAGCACAACAGAATATTATTTTAGTGACTTTATAAGAAAATCATGCACCCTTGCTGCTTGTGTTCTTTGTATGTTAGCCCCCTGTGATGAATGCGTTTTAGGAGTTTTTGTGACACTTGCCATAATCTGCTTGAAATAAAATGAAAAGTTTGCCTTCTCATCTAAAAAATATATATAAGTAAAGTAAAAATAAAATATAATAAACCAGAAAAAGTTACTCAGTTAGCAGACATAAAAATATCAGGGTCTGGGGATAGATCTATTCTAGCTCTTTTTCAAAGATGCTCTTTCTCTTGTTCTCAGAGGCAACCAGGCTACAGTTTCCAACCTGTATTCACTTTTGTTTGATTCCTTAAAGTTCTTCTAATCTGTCAGGGACCAGACCCTAGACCTGGTGTGTGTGAAGCATTCTAATTCAGTCCAGAAGTTTTTTTTTCATTGTCCTTTATTTTATTTTTATTTTTTATTATGAATAAAGCCATATTTTTTATCCATGCGTACCCTTGTTCAAACTCCCTTTCTCCTCCCTCCCCTTCCACTCACTCTCTCTTCTCCCCATCACTTTAATTTCTTCCCAACAAGGGCAGGAGGTCCCAAGGTCTCAGTGTGGCTTAGTTCAGCATCCACTTCAGGTAGATGTGCTTTTGTCACCCAAAAGAAAGACTGGGTCAGGTGTTCCTTTGGAGGGAGTGGGCTGCAAGGTGCCAGTCCAAGGTGTATCAGATCCCAAGCTGTTCAGTGGTTGAGGTTTGCAGCTTGGGAATGCTTTTTGCTTTTTTGCTTAGAGTCCACTAATGAGTGAGTAAATTCCCTCTTATCTTTCTGGGTTTGTGATATTTTGCTCAGGAGGATATTCTCCAAATCAATCCATTTGCCTCCAAATTTTAGGATATCATTTTTTCTTACTGCTGAGTAGTACTCCATTGTGTAGACATACCACAGTTTGTTAATCCATTCTTCAGTTGAGGGGTATCTAGTTTGTTTCCAGGTTCTTGCTATTACAAATAATGCTGCTATGAACATAGCTGAGCTAATGCCTTTGGAGTGTGAATGTGCATCTTTAGGGTATATGCCCAGTAGTGGTATTGCTGGATCCTTGAGGGGAGTGATTCTCAGTTTTCTGAGAAACCATCATACTGAATTTCAGAGTGGCTGAACAAGCTTACACTCCCACCAACAATGGAGGAGTGTTCCCTTTGCTCTGCAGCCTCTCCAGCATAGGCTGTCATCTGTGTCTTTTATCTTAGCCAATCTGACAGGTGTAAGGTGGTATCTCAAAGTTGTTTTGACTTGCATTTTTCTGTTGGCTAATGATGTTGACCACTTTTTCAAGTGCCTTTCAGCCATGTGTAATTCTTCTGCTGAGAATTCCCTTTTTAGCAAGTTTTTAATGTTAGTTTATGAAGTAGGTTGCAGATTTTTTTCTCTGTGATTTTCACAACATGCTATTTATATGTTGGAAAGAGACAAAGCATAGCAACTGAAAATTTTGTCTCTACAATATATGACCCTGAGTGGGGACACAAAGAAATAGAAAGTCAATTTATCTTTTCAATTAGAACTGGTTAATAATGAGACCCAGGCTGGTCAAGAGACTGAGACTGCTGCACTCTTGGTCTTAAAAACATGTCACCTCCTTCTAGGCTCAAGGAACATTGTGGAAGATGAGTTAGGGAGAATATAAAAGAATGATTGTAAGGATAGTGAAACATTGTATTATGGGCATGATATGGTATTCATGAAAAAAAACTGGAGTTTTCTACAGAGGTCCTATACAAGACTGAAATACCCTGTCATAGATGGGGATGGACTCACAGGAGCCTGGTCAGTGGAGACAAAGCAGTTGAGGGTGTCCCAAAGAAACAAAGTCAATGACCATAGTAGTACAGCTATGGATTCGTTACACATTCTGCATGTGTAGCTCCATAACTATTCCTGTTGATTCCAAAGATGGAATGAGAAAGACCACAGACAAAAGTCATCATGGCCAAATTAATTAAAGCAAATATTATTGTTATTGTTGTTGTTGTTGTTGTTCATGAACATGGGCTGCCTCTCTTTTTTAGGTGAATTTCAAGAGATCTTCATTGAATATGAGGATTGCAGACTTTTGTAGCTCAGGAGTATGGGGATTCCAAATTGTGGATTTGGTGGGCAAAATAGAGTTGGAAGAGTAGGACAAATTAATTTAATTCCAATTACCTCTTAAACAAAGATATGGTGCCATCATGGGCATGGCAAGGTATTCATAGTCATAACAAGGTAGTCACAGATGGTCATCTAACCTTTTTAAACAAAGGCATGGCTGTATGGTGGTTACAAACAACTTTTTAAAACAAAGACAAGGTTGCCATTTCTGGAACAAGCAGTACAAAACTGTGTGTTGTTAAGATAGGTGAGACATAACCCAATCCTTGAAAAATAGAAGTTTGGTCATAAAGAGGAGTAAATGTCATAATAAGTTTTTGGCCCAGAGTAGCCTCAGGATCTGGACCAGCAGTGCCAAAGTCTCAAAGAAACACAGAGATACTTACATTAATTTCATGCTGATTGACCTATGGCTCAGACATATCGCTAGCTAACTCTTTAATCCTAACTCAATCTATTTCCATTAATCTGTTTACCTATGTGGGTTGGTACCTTTTCTCTGAGCAGCATGGTTGTCTTCTTTGCTCTGTGTCTGCTGGCATCTCTGCTGGTGTCTCTCTCTGCTGGCATTTCTGCACCTCTCTTCCTGTTCCCAGAGTTTTCTTCATGTGGTAGATCTGCATATATTTCCTGTCTGACTTCTGGCCAATCAGCTTTTTCTTAAACAGATAGGAGGGACAAATATTAATAATGTACCAGAACATATTCCCAGAGCAGAACCTAGTTTGTGTTAGAATATGGCTTTTAAGCCAAAAGTAGAGGCAGGCTACTTCTTCAGCCCAGATCTCAGGAAGATGTAAAATGAGAAAGAGACTTAATGGGAGAAGAAAAGTGTTGCTGAGGTCGGGAGAAGGATGAGAGAAGGTGGTGGATGGATGTGATCAGAATATATATATATATATATGTATATATGATGTTTTCAAAGAGCAATTTAATTTCAAACTTTTTTAAAAATCGGATTAAAATTTTAAACATTCAACATACATGGACACATCAATCCATTAAACATCCATTTGTTTTCCCATAATTTGGGTTCATGGTTAAAAGCTTAATTTTTCACTAGGCTGTGGCATTGTGTCATTCCTTCAACTAGAAAAATGAGCTCATATATCAGAAAATGAATTAAAGTTAAAGGAAAAAAAATGATCCCAAAAGCATACTCTGTTGAAAGCTGAGCACGAAAGAGAAATACAAGGAAATGTGAACAGTCTGCCTTGTAAGGGAAATCAGAAAGACTACTTAAAAGCTTTACAAAAAAAGACACTATATGGGCTAGCTGTGGTTTCTACCTGTTGTGGAACATAATAAATAGTTATTTTTCTTCCTGATGTTTATTCTAGAGTAACAATAACAGTCTGTGATCTCAATTTCTAGTTTGTTTTTTTTTTTTTTTTTTTTACCTATCATCCACCCACATTTTTACATTATCTTCTGTAAAACCTAATAGGTTTAAATTTTCCCAAATCTGAAAATAACAATCTTTAACAGAAATATTTCTTGAGTTTTGATGTAAATCATTTGTTACTCTATGACTAAACCTTAAAATACAAAACAGGAAGAGTTTTCTTAGGTACTCATGTGACATTATGTGAGGGACTATTCTGTAGATTTATTTTTAAGTTATGTGCTAACAACTTGTCTTTCATTGCTAGGATTCAGACTATCTCTAAGGAGAAATAAAGTATGTCTTTAAAAATAACATGCATTTGTCTGAAAAAGAGTAGAAAAAAGTGGTTTGACAATGGTGAACTGAAATCTAGCTTACAATACTCACAAAAAGTATCTGATTCTATTTTCTACATAAATAAAAAATATTTTTCTTAAATAAAAACATGTTTTTATTGAATTTCAAGAAAAGGAGAGGTTTTATATTAATCCTGACGTGACCTTTTTACCATAACAAACTGCCGTAAAAAGTGGTTTTTTCCATCATTCATGCAAGCAAAGAATAAGAAGCTTTGGGACAGAATCATGTTTCTCAACCTTAGTCTTAATCAGAAATTCAGATTCTCACAAAACTGTTCTATATTGTACTTCAAAGAATCTTAACATATCCATATAATAAACCTTTGTCTTATTCTTTGCTGTCTTATATTTGCCTCCATATATAAATAAAAGCATCTGCAATACTACTGACAACATCTAAGCACCTTTGAGCATTTACATTTATATCATCAATGCAAAGATCCTGTGAGTGCTAAACTAAGTCAGTATTGTAAACAGGCAATGTGACAAACATGGATGAGCATGTTAATGCCTTTCCACAATTTCAATGAATTGTTATTCCAAAAATTCTTATGAGGTGATGACTCCCACAGCAGTAATTTGTCAGATATTCCTACTTTCCACTATAAGATGGTTGAGCCAAACACCGAGCTGTTCATTTATATCTTAATAATTACTAGTGTCAATTCTCAAATCACACAGTATATATTTATGTAGGTTACATTGACTACAAAGAGTTCAAGAGACAAAGAGATTCAAAGGGGGATTAGGAAGCCAAAGACATAATGCATTTATGTCTCTATTGATAAGATAATGAACCTGATTCAGCTGCAGAGAAAAAACTGCTCTTGTGAGTCAGACAAATGTGACTCACCAATTTTAAAGCTGCAGAGCTGAGTCCAGGCTAAGAAGCAAAGGTACAAGGCTGGTTCCATATGAGCAAACAAGTAGAAGATAGGACAAGTCTAGATTAGCTTCTAGGTGGATAGGCAAACAGAAATGTGAATAATCCATATCTACAACCAGCACTGAGACAAGCTGAAGCCACTGGGATCATGGGGAACTTTCTGCCTGTTGGTGTTAATGCATGCAACAAGTGGTAAATGATAGGATAATATATGCTATTGCCATCACAATTCTTGATGACTATCTCCTTATAGGATTAGGTGAAGAGACCCTTGGCTTGATGTGCTCAATAAGTTTTTGAACATGGTTTCTGTGTAATGATTTTAACATGCTCATCGACCCCCAAACTCTCAATTCAATCTCATACTAGATGAACCACTCAGGTGGGTTCCAGAAAGATGGTGCCATTTATGGCCTGACCCAGTAAAGTCTTCCTTCTGGTTTAAAATTGAGTTTCTCTGTGAAAACAGTCTTTTAAAAAAAGGACAAACATTGTGACTCAGTATGAAGTAGCTTACTGTGAGAAATAGAGTAGTAAACCAAAAAAAACTGAATTCCAAAATTATTCCATGAAGCTTTCCAACCATAAAAAAATTACATTGGGACTGGAGAGATGGTCCAGAGGTTACTAGCTCTTACTAAACTTGTAGGGAACCTGAGTTCTGTCCAGACCATGGCACATGGCAACTTACAACCAACTATTACTCCAATTCCAGAAGATATAACACTGTCTTCTAACTTTCTTAGACACTGTGCATATACAGTGCATATATATGCATGCAGGGAAAACACTCATACACACAGAATAAAAATACATTTCCAAGACCCTTAATGTTTTCCTGTCAGCTTAGTGGCTGTACATGAATCTACTGATATTTTAATTATCATATGAGGCTCCATGGCCCCATAGTCAGCACCCTCCTGGTCACTCTGGCTGTGAATTCATTAGGCTTCTGGTGCGACAACCCCTTTGCCATGGCTGCCATATGTAGATTTAAAGACAATCTCTAATGTTCTATCTATCAACAAGAGTAGGGAGTCAAAGGCAGGGGTAAAAACCTGCTAGCTCAGAGAGTAGCTCTAGTTACTCGCTAGTAACTTTCTGACTTTACTTTTTGACTTGAGACACATCTCTTTCTTTGTCTCAAAAGTAAAAGGAAGCTCCAACTCTAGATGACTACAAATGATTCAAAGCTCTTTAGGGTTTGCTAAAAATTTCCAGAATTTGAAAGCGCATTGTTAGTTTCATCCTCACCTTTTTGTGAAACTGGATGTTTAAAATGGGACCAGAGTATAGTTATAGCACCCATATCAGAGAGCTCATATCTGGAAACTCCATATCCAAAAATCTAATATGTCTTAGAAGCTATATATACTCAAACCAAATAATAAATGAGAAAAAGTTAAAGTAGATGAACTTTATACCATGTAAACTATTTCTAAAGCTGTGATAGTTATAAAAAACAAATCAACCTTTGTCCAGGAACTGAAGATGAACAGTAGAAAAATTGGTTGGATGTAAAGAGAAAAAGGATTCATGGTTTATGTTAAGATTTCGGACATTAATACCCAAAGAAAACTCGAAGTGTCTAGCACCTAGGTATGAAGTACCTAGCACCAGCGATATGGGTAGCAAAATTAAATAAATAGAAAGATGGTAAAGGAAACTGAAAACTTCTCATTACATTTGTCAATATTGTGGTCATGGTTTGCTGGGTAAGTTTATTTGCCAGTATGTTGGGCAGACATCTAAGGCTTCAGAAGAAAGTAGAATGGGAAATGTATTGAGTACATATATTTCAAAGGCACAGTTCTTATTATTTCTCTGCCCTTATTCCATAACCAGGTTATGTGGACTAAATACCATGTAGACAACAAATACCTACACATGCCTAATCTCTTACATTAGGCATCCAAATATTTTCTCCTAGGCCCAACTCAAATTTCTAAAAGCTATTAAGTTAGTTATCTCATTTATAGCCAATTCTTTATACTCCTGAAATTTTTTACTTCTATTTTTTTATTTCATTTCTTTTCATATTAGTAGTATTAAATGGAATAGTTGTACCTGGGGTTTAGACATAGGGATACAATAACTAAAAACAAGAACATACTTTTCTTTATATGAAAATATTTAGTCTTACCTGAGATGTGCACATTTGTTGCAACTCATTGCAATGCATGGATAAAGTTTACACATTTCATTTTATATCTCTTTCTCAAAATGATTCCAAAAGAAAATATTACAAATTTATTTAATTTGTAATTTATTACAAAAATGGAATAGTGATCCATATGAGTAGTGAATGGGAGGCAAAAGAGATGGCTCACAGTGACAAAGAACAATTCAGAAGACCAGAGTTCAGTTCCTAGTTCCCATATCAGTTATATCATTGTGTGGATGGATCTTAAGGGGCAAGACAGGAAATTGTGGGTACAGAAAACTAATCATATAAACAGAAATCCATAAAGTACCACTGCTTATGTGCTGAAAACACACAACCATTGGTTATATGCTAGAGACATACCTTTTGACATTTTGCACACCTCAGAGTATACATTTTCACATACTCAAAACAGCAATGTTGGGATGAAAAGATGTAAGCATTTCTTCCTAAAAGGATACCTGAATCAGTCATCTAATTTTGCTGCCCCACTGATCTTGAATAAGTTTCAAGGGTTTTATTTATGGGCAGTAAAAATTATTGTACTGGTATTGTAATGTGTATTTCAAAACTTAGGCAGAGCTTTTTTATGTGTTAAAAAAATCTTTCTAGAGGTACAAAATTATGACAGCAAATGACAAATCACAAAGCAAGCACGTGTTATGCTGTGATATTTAATAGGAAGTTCTCCTGTGACTAATGATAAAATATTTGCAGAGCATTAAAATATAGAGCCCTTTGAAGTTTGCCACAGTGACTCAAAGTGTGCCTACAAATTAAGATGCTATCTAGGACTTGGCATTTGACCAAATATAATTTGGCTAGGCAAGTCATTTTCTGGTGGAATAAAAATAGAACAATACCCAGGAAGGACAGGAAGAGCCACATTCCACATCATAAAGAAAAAAGGACTGACTTTAAATTAAATTGCTTTCCAGATAATCTTTACAAGACTCACTGTCTTACCCTCACAGGGAACTATGGGGCATCTATGGTGTGAGAAGAACCAATTTACTGACTTAGACTAATTTTTTTTCTCACACAGTGAATTAATTTGAACTTCTTATTTGCTATGCAAAATGCCTTCACCTTCATTTCCCCTCATCATTATACCACAGCATCTTCTTGCTGTGTGGAGATCATGCTGCCAGCTGGACTCAACCTCCAGCCAGCATTTTTTCTCTTCAATCACACTTTTATCTGTCTTGATTCCTGAATCATGACTCCGAGTCCAGACATCCATCTTTTTCTCACTGAGAATGTCTTGTCCACTTCCTAGTTTATTTACTCTCAGAAATTTTTTTCTGGCATCGCAATGGAATCTAGATTTCTCTAGGAATGTTGGTATCAAAATGTCTGATAATATTGCCAGGAATTCTAGTTCTTGTTTTCTGCTTGCTTCCAGCCCTTACCAAAGCCAATAGCACTTGTCTAGCCAGGTACCAGGATCAAAGTTTGCTAGTATGCTGTGGAACTTCCCTTTGACTATGACAAAGGCTTAGAGTATTATGAATGGGGGCAGGAGGAAGGGAGGGAATGAATAAATAATAAATAAGTAATTTCCAGAAAGTGTTTTGCTAATATATTTGTAGAGAAGGCCTTTCTTGCCCCCATCACATTTTATATTTCTTAGAAATATTTTTGAAATAAAAATCTAAAAATTGTTAGTTTTATATGCCTCATATTTTTTCACTTTATAATATGTTAATTATCTATCTATTGTCTCCAAGTTTTGAGCCTTTGACCTTTCCTGTAGGACACATGCTTGAGTAGCTCCCTCCATTCTACTGTCTACTGTCTGATATTTAGCTTGTGAATTTTTGGCAGGATCACTATTCTATTATCCATTGTATTATATATTTATCCCATTATTTTTTTACTCTTATCATCAAAAAAAGAGGAGTAAGTAAAAAGTTTATCTGATCTAGCAAGAGACCCCAGACTCCACTTTCTAGAAGAGCATATAAACATGACTACCTGAAAAATACCCTTCTCTCATCATTATTTAGATTTGGAAAATTAGGAGAAATAAAAACATTAGTTTAAAACAGAAATTTTCTTGAGTTGTGAAAACTATCTTTCTATATTTAATACTGTAGTGAGTATTAAATTATAAATGCATTTAACATCATGAAAATCAAAGTATATGCACTGATATGATTATTATATACTTTCTCTTTATAGTATAATTCTATTAAAGTAAGAAATAAAAGATTTTTTTAATTAGCCATATTCAAAGCCTGCATTTGTGAATGCTATTTTTCACATTAAAAATATTATAACACTGTTTGTGCTGGGTAGTTTTATGTCAACTTGACACATGCTAGAATCATTTGAGAGAGGGAAACTTTGATTGAGAAAATAGCTATTTAAGAACAGAGGGTAGGCAAGCCTGTAGGTCTTAATTTGTGATTGGTATAGGAAAGTCCATCCCACTGTGGGTGGTGTCATTCCTGGGCTAGTGGTCCTGGGTTCTACAAGAAAGATTAACTAAACCATGCTGAGCAAGCCAGTGAGCAACACTTCAGCTCCTGTCACCATGTAGTAGGACTATGTTTTATTACATTGGAAATAATTGTCCCACCTACTGGTTTAATAAAAGACTCTTATTGGCTAAAGGCAAACAGGAAGTATGGGTGGGGCTATCAGATTGAGAAAACTCTGGGAACAGGAAGAGTAAAGAGAGATGCCACAGAGAAGCCAGATAGACACCACGGAGACACCACAATGAGATGCCAGCAGACACAGAGGAAAGAAGTTGAAATGCTGCTCTGAAAAAAGGTACTGAGCTGCGTGGCTGAACAAGATAAGAATCATGGGTTAGTTTAAGATTAAAGAATTAGCAAGTTATATGACTGGGCCATAGGTCAATCAGCATAAAATTAATATAAGTGTCTGTGTGTTTCTGTGGGACTGTGGAACTTCAGGTCTGCAGGTCTGGACCACAGGCTGGACAGGCCAGAAACATAATACTACACCTCCAGGTCACTGTCCTGGTTTGAGATTTGTCCTCATTTCTTTCAGTGATGAACAGTGATAGTGATGTGGAAGTGTAAGCCAAATAATTCCTTTTCTCCACAATTTTCCTTAGTCATGGTGTTTTATTACAGCAATAGTTAAATCTAACTGACAGTATTTAATAACATAGCCCTTGTAAGTCACTCTGCTTCCAATGGTTTTTATCATACAGCATGCAAAAATAAGGACTTGAGAAGTTTTTAATGTATAACTTCATAACTTTAATTGTGAAAGGGCTTTATGACTCAACATATTTTTAAGCTACTGAGTGACATACTCTATAATCCTTTCCAATATTAAGGAAACTTTAGAACTTCTATGCTTTTTAATTGAATTTTAACATTAACACATTTCCAAAGGCACACTTTAATGTGAGCTACTTGAAAGTGATTTGAATTGGTAATAATTTTTCTGTCAAGTCCTCTTAGCATGAGGACACAGCAGCTTAGGTGGGCGTTAGATTGAGATTTGCAGATTACAGCAAAGGACCAAGACCAAGCATGAATGAACAAGAATTGTGAGGATACCACATGGAGGAATGGAGGACATGAAGAATGAGGAAGGAAAAGAAATGAAGGAGAGAAGATAGGTAGGATACCTGGCCCGAAAAGAGGGCTATATAACTTCTCAGAGTGAGGAATCAATGTTTTTTACATTTAAAAAATGCTAGAATAACAAACCCAGAAGATAAGCAAAGGATGTACTCACTCATTAGTGAACTCTAAACAAAAAAGCAAAAAGCAAAGCATGTCCAAGCTGCAAACCACAACCACTGAACAGCTCGGGATCTGAAACACCTTGGACTGGCACCTTGGATCCCACTCCCTCCAGAGGAACACCTGATCCAGTCTTGATGTTGGGGTGAAGAAAGTGGATCTGCCAGTAGTGCATGCTGAACTAAGCCACATTGGGACCTTGGGACCTCCTGCCGTTGCTGGGGAGGAGATAAAGAGATGTGGAGAAGAGAGAGTGACTTGAAGAGGTGGGAGGGTAAAGGAGCTTGGACAAGGATATACACGGATAAAAAATATGACTTTATTCATAATAAAAAAAGAGAAAAAAAGTGCTGGAACAAGTGGGGTTATGTACTTTTGGTGAATTACTGAAGCTGGTATAGAGATAGCCCTGTAGTTACCACACTCTAATGCCCTAGACACCCCCACCAGAGCCTAAACACAATAATTAGATATTTTTGATATATCTGCTACTCAGTATATAAATCCCTTTCGTACTGATCTTTCTGACCCCAGGATTTGGCTTATATTTGTAAAGTAACATACTATGTCCAAGGGTTCTTTAGAAAAAGTCAATACCAAGGCACAGTTCTTTCCATGTTTTTGGAAATAAGCTTCAAATAGTCTAAAGTAAAGAATTTTAAGACATTTGAAAAGTTAAGCTATGGCAGGGAGGCCTATCTGCATACCTGGAGCTCTGAGATTGTGATAGTTCTGGAGCTTGGAAGACTCACTTCCCCAAACTCATTCCCCTGATCTAGTTCCAAGAACATTGTAGTTTCCCTTCTAGTAGTCAGGGCAGCTTCTTCCAAGATACACTCATTAAAAACATGCCTCAATCAACTTGATTATCCACAGGTGCCTGTGTCTATGCTAACTAACCAAATGACCTTTAGTAACTATGGAACCTCCACACTGAGTAGTTAGTGTATCTTAAAGATGGTGGGAGGGTTCTTTAGAGCCTTGTTTTACAACAGTGTTCCCTTCATGAACATTATGAACCTGCATAAACTCTAATGAATTGTGGGACTGGTGAAGTCATTCTTAGATCATTTCATTTTCAACACAGATAGCAATGGATTTGCTAAAGCAGAAAAAGGAAAGAGTGCACACAAGGGAAACATTTACCAAGAGTGCACAGATAGTAAAAACACACATTTCTTGGCTGAGAATTAGAGGGTAAAATGAGCAAAGAATGATGGACAGGGAGGAGAGGATATGTACAAAACATTAGAAAGCCAGGTAAGATAGTATGACTTAACATTGTCAGAAATTGATTTGGTCCTACTTATTTTAAAAATCATAACCCTTTCTGGAATCCTTTTTAAAGAATGGCATTGCTTTAAAACAGGGGTTTCACTGGTTACTAGAGCACAAGAGGCTGTATACTCTGCAGCAGTAACCCTAATGGCTTTCATCCAGGAAACTGCATGGATCTCATTAACTTACACTTTCCCCATGGATGACATTCTAAATGTCTCTGTGCGAAGTAGATTACTGACCACCTTAGGGAGTTCACAGACCTTCTTTAACCTGTGTGTTCTGCTCCTCCTTCTATCATATCTAACTATTGTAAAGGATTTCTGACCCAGTTCAATCCAGAGATCCAGACCCACTCATGGCCACATTTCCCCCCAAGAAATGACTAAAATGCTAATATTAATTTCATCCTGTTTGACCTATGTCTCAGGCACATTTCTAGCTAGTTCTTGCATTTTAATTCAACCAATTTCCATTAATCTGTCTGGATACAAGGCTTGTGGCCTGAAGCTCACCTTTACATGTTTTTTCTTTGGTGGCTGGATCAAGTCTGTCTGACTCTAGCCTCCTTCCTGTCTTTCCTCTGATTCCTCCATCTCCATCCACTTCTACAGTGCTCCACACAGGCCAAAACAGTTCTTTATTTACAGATACAATCCCACCACACACTACTTTACTAGTACTTTCTAAGTGGCTTTTTTTCTTTCATTCATTGTAAAATATTTTCTTGCTGATATTTGATGTCATTTAGTTCAAACTTCTTGTAAGAGATAGTAATATTTTTTTTCTCTTTGGAAGGCCCTCTAAAACACCACAGTGTTTCTAGGTACTTACCAATCTAATCAAGTTGACAGTCAAGGTGAATTATCACAAACATTTTCTGCTCGCTTGATGAGAATTGCGCTAGTATATAAGATTTCTAAAAGTGGGTTCAAATTCTATTCAATAACCAAACTAAATTTGTAATCACTTTTGACATGAATAATTTTCTGGGTCTCAAAAAAATAAATAAATAAATAAAAAATATAAAGAAAATTTTCTGTGTCTCTATATACTACACAGTAGAAAATATTGCTAACCCTTTTTCCTAATGTCTTTTTAATCTATCTCTCTTATCTTGATATTTAAATTCATTATGAATTCAGTTTTCTTAAATATGTTGTTTATGAAGTTTTCTAGCTGGCCAGATGATCTCTACTTATTCCTCTGAGCTATTCTTCATAATTTTCAAAGTAAATTTTCTTAAAATAAAACAATCAAAATCAACAATGTATGATCATACTACTGTCATAAAAGTGTCACAGAATGAATTCCTAACTTTTAAAATCTTACATAATCAAGTTTAAGCCTTGCAGAATTAGTCACTATAATAATCAATGATAGCCATGTTTGGGGGTTTTGATTGAGTGGGAGTATTTTCACAAACCAATGTAAAATAAAAATAGCAAGTAGTAAATAGATAACAAAACATTAATTCATTCCAATTGAGGGGACAAAAAAGTAAATATCATAGAACTGGTATTTATAACACCTAGTAGAAAACAACCAAAGAAGCGAACAGCCATGCTGGATATCCTAATTGAAACTTCTGCACAGAACAGTGATTTTCCATGGATGAGCTTCTGGCTTCTTGATCCCACAGCAGACATTTTTACACCATGGGAAAAAACAGTAATAATATCTTCTGGAAAAAGTTTACCTTATAGCTATTCTCAAGGAAATAAGTTTTAAAATGTTTCTGAAGATTCTTCTTATTGCTCATAATAACAGTTAAAATAAAAAATAACATGTCTTTGGTTAGTTAGTATACAGGGACTCCATCAAAGAAGTTAAAGCTGTAAGTGCAGGAGTGAGAAAATTTTCTTTCAACCAACATGTGCACATAAATGATCCAGCCAGGTTTATGTAAAAGAGTTCTGCGTATTTATGTGTTTCTCAATGTTGATTTGGATTGAAGAAGCTTATCTGAGCATTTGTTGGCCATTCCAGGTGCAGGGTGACAGGTAAGCCGCATACTTAGAGTTTGCAGTCTACTCCACTGTGATTCTGATTGTTGAGTTGTGTCCTCAAAGAACTCTTTAAGATTTCCTTAGTTCTACCTGTCACCTATAAATTGATTCCCATCAGGAGTTTGATTTAGGCTTTCTGTGGTGTCTTGAATAGGAATGACCCCCAAAAAATCCCTCATGTGTTTGAATGACTGATCCATAGGGAGTGGCACTGTTAGGAGATGTGGTCTTATTGAAGGAAGTGGGTCACCGAGAGAGTGGGCTTGGAAGTCTGATATGCTCCAGCTGTGCCCAGTGTGACACACAGTCTCCTGCTGACCATAGATGAAGATGTAAAACTCTCAGCTACCTTTCCAGTACCATCTCTGCCTGAAAGACACCATATTTCCTGCCATGCCAATAATGGACTAAATCACTGAATTGCAAGTCAGCCCCAATTAAATGTTTTTCATAAGAGTTACCATGGTCATAGTGTCTCTTCACAGCAATAGTAACCCAAACTAAGGCTTTTTTTCAAAATGACCCTTTTAACAACCAATATAAAACACATATATATATATATGTATATATATATTAATTTTCTTCTTTTCAATGTCAGAGGTAGTTTAAGCCAGTAATATGAGTGTTAGAGGACATTTGATGTAATAATACTTGAATCTAATACACAGGGTAGGGAAAATCTATTTTTAGTAAATTAAACAGAATATAACAACTTAATGAAATGTACATTGCAGTCACTTAATTTTCCTTCTATATTTCACAAACTCAGCTTTCTTTCTTTTTCTTATTATTATTATGAACAAAGAAGTCACACTTTCTATCCTTGTATATCCTTCTTCAAGGTCCCATCCCCCTCCCAACACATCAGGTCATTCTGTCTTCTCCACAACTCCCCATCTCCCCCCATCCCACCCCCGACAGGTGACAGGTGGGCCCAAGGTCCCACTGTCCCAATATTGCTTAGTTCAGCCTCCACTCCTGGCAGATCCAGTTTTCTCCCCCCAACCTCAACACTGAGTCAGGTGTTCCTCTAGAGAGAGTGGGATCCAAGATGTTTCTGATCTCAAGCTGTTCAGTGGTTGTGGTTTGCAGCTTGGGCATGCTTTGCTTTTTTCTTGTTTGTTTGTTTAGAGTCCACTAATGAGTGAGTACATCCCCTGCTTATCTTTCTGGGTTTGTGATACCTCACTCAGGAAGATATTCACCAAATCCATCCATTTGCCTGCAAATTTTAGGATATCATTTTTCCTTACTGCTAAGTAGTACTCCATTGTGTAGATGTACCGCAGTTTGTTAATCCATTCTTCAGTTGAGGAACATCTAGGTTGTTTACAGACTTTTGCTATTACAAATAACGCTGCTATGAACATAGTTGAGCCTTTGGAGTGTCACTGTGCATCTTTAGGGTATACACTCAGGAGTGGTATTGGTGG
Organism: Sigmodon hispidus; assembly: GCA_004025045.1. Lineage (NCBI taxonomy): Eukaryota > Metazoa > Chordata > Mammalia > Rodentia > Cricetidae > Sigmodon > Sigmodon hispidus. Next base: position 56,403 of record PVIH01002116.1, read on the forward strand.
GTCCTTGGGGAGATTGATTCTCAATTTTCTGAGAAACCGCCATACAGCATTCCTAAGTAGCTGAACAAGCTTATACTCCCACCAAAAATGGAGGAGTGTTCCCCTTGTTCCGCATCCTTTCCAGCATAGGCTGTCCTCTGTGTCTTTTATCTTAGCCAATCTAACAGGTGTCAGGTGGTGTCTCAAAGTTGTTTTGATTTGCATTTCTCTGATGGCTAAAGATGATGAGCACTTTTCCAGGTGCCTTTCAGCCATTCGTAATTCTTCTGCTGAGAATTCCCTTTTTAGATCAGAACCCCATTATTTGATTGGGTTATTCAAGGTTTTGGGCTCTAGATTTTTGAGTTCTTTATATATCTTAGAGATCAGTCCTCTATCACTTGTAGGGTTGGTGAAAATCTTTTCCCATTCTGTAGGCTGTCATTTTGACTTGTGGATAAATGGAATAAAATTGAGGATCCAGACATTAACCCAAAAACCTATGAACACCTGATCTTTGACAAAGAGGCCCAAAATATTCAATGAAAAAAGGATAGTATATATAGCAAATGATGTTGGCATAGCTGGATGGCAGTGTGTAGAAAAATGCAAATAGATTAGAGCCTGTCACCCTGCACAAAACTCAAATCCAAGTGGATCAAAGACCTCAACATAAACCCAGCCAATTTAAACTTGATAGAAATGAAAGTGGGAAATGCACTTCTATGAATTGGCACAGGTGACCACTTCCTAAATATAACACGAGTGGCACAGACTCTAAGATCAACAATCAATAAGTGGGATCTCCTGAAGCTAAGAAGCTTCTGTAAAGCCAAGGACACTGTCAATAGGACAAACTCAGCTTTCAGCCTATTCAGTGCAATTTGTCATTATGAACTTCTTGAATGTTCTATTCAAGAACTTCTGAGCTACTTCTGATTTTTCCATCACCCTAAACTTGCAATTTTCTAGAAGAACAGAAAATATAAGAATATGTCTAAGTATATGAGCAAGCCCATCTTATAAGTTAGGTATCAAAATGAATGAGTAGGCTGGCTGTATTTTATTCATAGAGCTAAGAGGGAATGATATAATAGACAAAGTTGAATCCTACCCTATCTAGTGCAAGCGACTTAGCACAAAACTATTAAGGGATATCAGAGCTTAATAGTTTTAAGAATATCACAATTTCCTACCATAAATTAGTTTGTAGGCAGACTGGTTGAATACACAAATGATCAAAACTTGTGATAAAATAAACATAGTGATTCTGCACTAGTACAATTTTTTTCTTTTATGTAAAGGGAGAAAAAAACTTTAATCATAAGCCACATACACTGTTTCTTTTTATCATTTATGTATACAGTATACAGAAAAGGGTACCAGATGTTATCATATGTGGTTGTGAGCCACCATGTGGTTGCTGGGAATTGAACTCAGGACCTCTGGAAGAACAGACAGTGCTTCTAACTCCTGAGTCATCTCTCTAGCCCTCACGTACACTATTTCTAACTTATTAAGAGAATTATTTAAAATTAGATGGTGGTTTTTATGCTCAAATATAAAGACCTTAATCAACATATACTCAAGAGATATATAATGTGTTTTATGTGGAATAAAGTTCAAACTAATTGGGTAAAATTATAAAAACTCATTGGTCATTAGTATCCAGTTACTTCTGGGTTTTAGTAGAGGGGACAATGTTTTTCTTGAGAGAATATATGGATTCTTAGTCAGAGTATTATCAGTGACAAAAGAACAATAATTACTGGGAAACAAGAAACTATTCCTTCAACAAAGGATCAGATGTTGGCTTTAAGCAATAGACTCCATTTGAGAAAAGTGTACCCATTAAAAAATCAATACTTCTAGCTCTAGGAGTTCACTGCAAGTGTTTTCATATCCATGCCAAAAAGAATTAAGGACTTGGGAACATTTCACCTGGCAAACATTTGTCAGACTTTCTAACTTATGATATTATAAAGAAAAGAAAGAATTGAAAAAGTAAAGAGAAAGGGGAAAAGAAGCAAGGAAGGAAAACCTTTATGAATTGATTAACAAAGAAGTTATTTGAACAAAACATCATTTAAAATGGTAACCATAGAAACAGAAATGCCTGTGATAGAACTGCTTAGGACAGAAAGGAAGGAGGCCATCACTCACAAGTTGTATTTTTCTTTGCACACACTAGAGAATAAATAAGGCAATAGAAATAGTTTCCTAAATAATACAAGGTGAATGAATTCTTAATACCAATTGGCACTGATCTTTCTTTGGGATAATTTTTTGAAGGGGTTGGCTTCCTAGTGGTTTATTTATCATCCTACTGGCATATTTGATTGCTCTGTTCACAATCAATGACAGTTCAGTATCCCCCACAGGGTTTCAGCATTCCTATTTGAAACACAGAAAACTATACCAACTATAAGCATCAAATTTTATTTGCAATCCCCAGAGGAAATAATTGTGTGATAGAGAATAAAAAGTCTGACTCTCACATGAAGCCCGAGATCTGTAAGGTTTTCTTCAGTGGTGTACTAGTGAGTTATCCATGCTGCTGTAAACAACCCTAACAAAACCGGAGAACTGAAGGGAGTCAAACCAGAAGGAGGAAAGGGATCAATGAGAGTAGGAGGAGACAAAATGGCTAATGAGATGAATGTGATCAAAATATATTATAGGCAAATATGAAACATCATAATGAAACCCATTAATTGGAATTAATATAACATAATAAAAAGTTTAATAAGAGGTCAGCTCTTCTAATGTTAAATTAAAATTCCTTAACTTAAAACTAGAAATTAAATAATATGATACTTACTATCAATATAAGTCAGTTTATTTTGACATTAGGTATAGTGTGCATCAACGCAACAGAAGGAAGCTTTCACATCTTTTCATCCTGTGATATTATAGTTCAGATGTGAACTGAGGATAGAAAGGGTAGCTTTGAAGGAAGGCACTTTGACGTAGTTCTTCTCCCAGTTCAGGAACTGATTATTGTATTCTAACTGGACAACTGCCCGATTTATTAGTTCACAACATATGAGACAATTACCAGAAATGAGAGTGATCTCTGTTCTTTGGATATTTTAAAATAAGGCTGCAATAACCCTGGAGAGTTTATTGTGGAAAGCAGTGGTACTAGCAAGAGGGGAGCTGACAGTTTTGGTGGGTGTGAGCACCAGCCACTAGCTGAATAAAAACTGTGTACACCTCTTCACTTACTGTCCATCATTTTATTTCATGCTCTCTGTATTATCTTCTTTCTTTGTCTTTCACACCCATTCTTTTTTTCTGAGTTTTTTTTAACAGAGATTTATGGAGAAACTTGTACAAAACAAAAAGGTACAAGATATATTAGTAATCTCCACTATATGGAACTTTTACTGCCTTGGCACAATTCTCAGATAGTATTTAGCTAGAATAGTCAACTATTTGCTTTCTTATCAGCCTGATGTTTGATCTGGAATCCCTCTAGAATTCTTTTTCTTTTCCTCTTTCTTTTTTTTTTATTATGAATAAAGTCACATTTTCTATCCGTGTATATCCTTATTCAAGGTCTCTTCCCCCTTTCACTCCCTCCAGTCACTCTCTCTTCTCCACATCTCCCCATCTCCTCCCCAGCATGGGTAGGAGGTCCCAAGGTCCCAATATTGCTCAGTTCAGCCTCCAGTCCTTGAAGATCCAGTTTCCTCACCCCAACATCAAGACTGAGTCAGGTCACACCCATTCTTAAAGCCTATAGACTTACCAAACTTGTATCCTTTCCAATATTCTTTTCTTTTACAGAGGGGCCTTTTCTTTAAAACTAGGAAATAATAGTATAAATCCTAATAGCAATTTGATTCTTGATCAGGGTCAATTTTTAAAGTCACCCTTCAAATTGTTCCCAAATTTTGTTTGTCTTTCTTGAGATGCTCTCTCTCTCTTTCTTTTTTTTTTTTTAAACTTTATTTATTATTTATTTATTTATTTATTTGCCTTGGTGTTTGCGTGGAACTGGAACTACAGACAGTTGTTAGCTGCCATGTGGGTGCTGGGAATCAAACCCTGGTCCTCTAGAAGAGCAGACGGTGCTCTTAACCGCTGAGCCATCTCTCCAGCCCTCTCTCTCTTTCTTAAATGGCTTTCCAATTTATATCATTCTCTTGATATAAAGGGCTGCATTTTGAACATGGGAAAATGGCAATGATAGTGATTTGTTGATACAATGAAACTTTGTTACCACATATTCAGTAATCTTAGATTTATGGACCATGATGGATTCCAGATTTATTGATAATTTTCATTTTGTTTATTTTAGTTATTCAATATATAGCACCCTTGGGAAGCCAACAGTGGTGCAGGGTACCTTTAGATATGGAACCTCTGAAGTCAGACACTCTAATTCTTCATGTTTACAGTTGAAGAAATGGTTCAAGAACATTATTTATATTGCAAATGATGCATTCTGCAAGGTAGCAATAACAACACCTAAGGATGCATGTCCCCTAAACATCAGTAGATGCACTTGAAACTTCCTGTCATGAATTCTTCTCCATGGAGGAATGCAAAAGTGACCTTTGCTGACCCAAGATAAGCTTGTGTTTATAATCTATTTTAAACCCTTAATAAAGGTTAATCATTCATTTGTTTTAAAATAATTCTCACATTATAAAGCCTAAAATCAATATAGGAGAGTGCAGAGAAAATGAAATGTTTGTATTTCGATTAGCACCTTAGAAAAAAGCAGTGATTTGAAGTCTCAGAACACAATAGTATTATGTTTGTCTAGTTTTGTGTAGTTTTATTCCTGCATATAAAAATGATTATTGCTTATAGAAATCAGCTTTGTCAGGCAAGTATGTAGGTTCTGTCTATCTTATATATGTGTAAATGGAGGCTTAAGAATGTTAACTGGTTTGCCCAAGATTATACAACTGGTAAAACTGCATGACAACCCAGGGAGAATTTAGGTTATTCTACGCCTTAGCCTTTAACATGATATGTTGTACTTTGTGTATAATATGCTCACTATGCTTTCTTCAGTGTTGTGATCCCTAGTTAGATACTTCAGGGACTCTGCCACATTGAGCAGAGTCTCACATGCACAACTCCCACAGCCAACTCATAGAGAAGATCTCCCACCACACTTCATAGTGTTATAATCCTCAGAAAACCTATGTGGGGGCTTAGACAGAATCTTCTATGGGATTCTTTTGCTTCATTTATGATAGAAAAGTTGTAAGCAGCTCATTTAAAACTATGAAAAATTTCCTTTTTAAAGAATTGGAGTGAGTACAATCAATTTTCTAGAAACTAGGTGGTGGGAAGGACACCTGTTCTTCCCCCTGCTAAGAAACACGTCTGCATTTTTCACATGAAAAATTTAGATTAGCTTAGAGCTCACCATTTGTGTTTTGACTGCCATGAAGATCAATTTACAGAATCTGGCAGCACCGCAGCTAGTACATCAGTAGACTAAACTTGTCCTTAACATTATTTTAATTCTCTCTTTACCGTTTCTGTTCACTCACCCTACCACCATGGTATGGGTTTCTGTTGTATTAATAGGAATACAAAACATAGATTTGTATGCAAAAGTAATATTCAAAACTTCAACCCTACATTTCAACAACCACCTTGTGTAACTCTAATACCTATTGCTAATCACATCCTCTTGCAAGTTGAACCTTGAAATACCAGAACTCTTACTCCCCTGGATATCTATCCTTTTTCATCCTGGAAGACTTCAGTGTTCCTAACCAACCTTATGAAGATCCGCTATAGTATATACATAGTGTTTAAAATTAGAAACCTTGGTCTTTTTATTCTTCCAAACACACAATCTCATTAGTAATGAGTTTGATACTCTCCAGATCGATAGCAAAAGAGGTACACAAAAGATTAGGTACAGTGATAGTGAATAAAATTTTTATGGAGAGTATTAATCATCATCGAAAAGTTGAAGAAAATACTGATTAATAACTGACTATAGGGGAAAAACACTCATCTGTCTTACAGTGTTAATATAAGGGAAATTTCTAGTGTTTTTCCAATTAAAATACCATTTTCTTCAGGCACTCTCTCTACTATTGCTTGAAGTCCTAACCAGGGACATCTTATGGGTTCTTGGAGGTTTCCTTAGAACTGGGTTTCTTTCTAACCTCACATTGATTCCCTCTATCAAGATATCTATTTCTGTGTTCTCCCTCTCCCTGTCTATTTCTCTTCTTACTTAACCCTCTCCATCACTCATGATCTGTTCCCACCTACCCTTGCTTCCCCTATAATCAAATGAATGACCACCCTGATTATTATTATAGAGCCTTCATCCAGCAATGGATAGAGGTGGAAGCAGAGATCCATGTGAGCTCCTGCTCCAACTGAAGAGAGACACAGAGAGAGAGGAAAGATTATATGAGCAAAGGCATCAGGATCATGAGGCAGAGACCCACAGAGACAGCTGACCCAAGCTATTGGGAGCTCACTGACTCTGAAATAATCTGAGGAACCTTCAAGGAAAGGAACTAAATCCTCCAAAGGTAGATGACTATCAAATGGTGTGGGCCGTTTGTAGAGCCTCTTGCAGTAGGAGCAGACCATGTTACTGGTGTATGAACTGGCATCTCAGAGTCCATTTTCTACAGGGGAACACATAACTCAGTCTTTATACTGGGATGAGGGACTTGGACCTACCGCAACTGGATATGCCAGACTGAACTGACCCACCTGGAACTCCTTGCCCTCCTTGAGGAATGGATGGGATGAATGAGGTGGGGGAGGGCTGGAGGAGGACTGAGAGAGACTGAGAGAAGGGAAGAGAAGTGGTAGATATGGAAAAAAGCTTCTTAAATAAAATACCAGTTTCTATGTATTACTAAACATAAAGAAAATCTTTCCATTTAAATCAAAGTAACCATGCTCTGTGTTTGTGGGGATGGCTCATAGTTTATCCCTGTGTCACCGTCCTCCAGGAGCATTTAATTTTTGAGAAAGTTTTTCATGTTTAAAAGACAATTTAGACGTTGGGGATTTAGCACAGAGGTATAGCACTTAGCTCCAAGGGTAAGGCTCCAGTTTCTATTCCTAGGACTAAAATGAGAGAGAGAGAGAGAGAGAGAGAGAGAGAGAGAGAGAGAGAGAGAGAGAGAGAGAGAGAGAGAGAGAACAATACAACACAACAATATATGAAGGATGTGAACATGGTAATGTGACACAATAGCCTGGATATGAGAGTATAAATATGCCCACAATAAAAACAAGCTTCTTTTCAAGCAGATAGAATATTTTTATAAAAATTAACATGTGCTAGGATACATAGAGACATATGGATAAAATTCAAATAAATACAGGACTGTTGTCCACTGTCTGTTTTATAAATGAAGTTTTATTAGAATACAGCCATGAACTTCAATTTAATATTATACAAGGCTTTTTTTGTACCACAACAGTGGGACTGAATTGTTGAACAGAGATTGTAGGTCTTCCAAAGACCACAATGCTAACCATCTGGTACCTTCAGAAATCAAAGTCCCCATCTGAAAATTATAACTGTAAAGTTTTACATTAGAGAAAATATCATAATAAAAACTAGTTTAAAAGTTATAATAGACATTGGCAAATATTGAAAACCAAGCCATAAGAAAGTCATATGTACTAGTGGTTATACATAGGTATATTTCTAAGCTTTACTTGGAAGAATAATGTTAAGTGATCTCATTATAGATAATAAATAGATAAAACAGGAAGTAGGAAACTTTCATAGACTTCAAAAACTATTACAATTTTTTTCAGATAAAAACTTTGCAATGAATTGAGAAATGAATATCCAGAAGCATAACAATGAGTAGAGTAAATATAAAAAATTGCTACTTAAAATTTCTAATATAAGGTTTTTTATAAGGCTTCAAATTTTAAATACTTTTTAAATGTACACATGTATTTTGATTTGAAGTGACACAGATACAGTTAAAAGTGTCATAATAATCGTCAACATTATACAATGTCTGTTTTCTTGTGTAAGAAATTTTATAAAAAGCAATAAACTTAATAAAATGATTGCCAGAGTATTTGCTTGAAAGATTTAGACACTGTAGATACAAGAAATTCAAACTGTGCAAAATGGAGACAAGAGGAGGGAAAAAAAACTGCAAGCCACAGAAACTAAACTAGAGGTCAGTCCCATTGGTACCAAAGTAAACATTTAAGTTTCTTTTAACTAAAAATACATTGCATAATGGTGGTGATGATAGCTCCCAATAAAAGACATAGTAACCAAGAGTGTTAAGTAACTTATTATTGCTTAACATCATGTATTCAAACTAAAGTTTCGAAATATAAATCAGAGCTGACATTAATGGTCCAACTGATGCTTCTAACTGGAGGGTTTTCATGTCTCTGAAATAACTGATACAAAATATACATACAAAGTCAGTCCCCATACCTAACCCAGAAAGTGTTTTCAGTTGATAACCACTCACAAAAAATTAATTATCTACAATGGAGTCTTACAGAGTATACAAATGACTCATAATGGTAGACTTCATGCCAAGAAGTAGATGGCCAACACAAAATGAACTCAGTGGCCATTTGGACATTCTTTGACTGATAATGTTTTGTCGGGATTATATTTGTTTCCTTGCTTGTTTATTTTTTTATTTTAACCTTACAGATTCTTTGCATATGTATATTATGGGCTTTTTTTGTTCTTTTTTGATTATTCTGTGTTTGTCAATATGAGTGTCTCTGTTTTTTGTTGACCTTTTTCTTTGGATCTTTTCTTCTATTTATTTGTTTTGTCCTATCACAGTTTTTGGTTTTTATTTTATCTAATTTTCTTTTTATAGTTTTATACTTTATTGTAGAACAATCATCAATATATTTCAAATGATTAAAAACAAGCAGGTATGTTATTGGTTTAATCAAAAAGTATTTGTGGGACTGAAGATGTGGTTAGTTTTTAGCATGCTCAAAGGTTTAGATTTAATTCCTAGTTCCACACAAACCAGGAATAGGTAAATATCTCTAATCCCAACACTCAGAAGTGAGAGTCAGGAGGATCAGAAGTTTTAGACTATCATTGGATACACGGCAACTAAAGCCAACCTGGGAAACATAAAACTCTATCTTGAAAATAAATATTAAATTCCACAAGAATTGAAGATTAACATTTAAGTAATTTAAAGGTTAAGAAAATCACAATGGAGATAATAAAATAAAATTGAATGAAAATCAAAACATCATATAAAATGTTCACTATACCAAAAGAATGTCTTATAGGTACATTTACAGGGCCAGAAATTTCATATCAATATTTTAAGGCTTCATTACAGAGAACTAGGAAGAAAACAACCACTTAAATCTAACATGTTATCTATAAAAAGAAAGTCTTCTTAAATATCTATTTAAGGCACATAGGAAGTGACCCAGAAGTTGAGAGCACTGACTTCTCTTACAGAGAACCTAGGTTCAATTCCCAGTCCAACATGGTGGGTCACAACCAGTAACTCCAGTTCCAGAAGATCCAATGTACCAAGGACACATTTGGAAAGCAGACTTTGATGCAAAAACTCATATACATAAAATAAAAATAAATAAACCTAAAATTACTTTTAAGAATTCTGTTTCTTTAATTCATTTTAGGTGAAGTCTTACTCTTTAGAACTTATTGTAAAGCCTCATAGGGAATAGAAGACCACATGAACTTTTCTGTTTAGAGAACATGGTGCTAATGTAGATACAGTATGAGTCAGCTAAAACATGGCTGGCAAAGGATGTCTGAAAATCTCACAGCAAATAGTGATACTGTCTGTAATATAAATATTCTGGCCTAACTTCACCTTTGTGTGGGTTTCTATGAATATGATCTTGAGTGAGATCAGAAACCTCTACCTTCAATTTAGCCTTCACCACCCCCATGCTGTCGATGAGATCTGTCTTTTGGTGGGCATCTCCTTCCATGAACTTTGTACCAATACAGATGAATTAATATGTCCACCTATGTGTAGCCCATGTATACCAGTGTGTAACTGTGTACTTCTTACAGGATCTCTCTGCCTAGTGGCTCATGTGGAAATGGATAGAGTATATATTCTGTTATCCTCTCCTGACTTCTAAAATTTCTTCCATGTTTCTACCTCTCCTGACCCTCCTCCATCCCTAGCCTCAGAGCATGAACTTCACAAGCCTAGGTGACTGGCTTCAAGCTACTGAACATCCTTTAGCCTCAGTCTCCCAAGTTCTGGGATTATGAGCATCAAATGATGAGAGTTTAGTTCAATTTAACTAGGGATTAATTCATAGAATAAAATGAAATTAATATTTCCAAAATAAATAATTTAAATGATCAAAAAGGCTTCCATGTTTTAAACAGTTGAATAAAATAAAGACATGTCCTATAGAAAAATCAATTAGATAACACATCTTGTTTAATTTATTATTTAATAACAAGGTCTATTTTTTCTGATCATAAAGTGAGATCAGGACTAGAGGGAACCAAGAGTAATCTTATCCAGTTGGGAAACTAAACATAAAGTTTGGAAAGAAGAAAGATAGCATTTATGACAGTGTGAACACAATGAAAATTCATCCATTTGAATTACCCACCAAACTTATGAGACACAATTTCTTCAGAGCTAAATTTGAATGAAGTACATTGTGAGCAGCTGTGATCTGACTGACTTGAACATACAAGTCAACTGGAAGCTTCAGCCATATGCTGAAGTGGGCGAAGCATGTGATTTTTAGCTCTTTAGCCAACATGAAGTTCCTAAATTCTGTTCCTTTGCTCTGCACAGAAGAAGTCTGTTCCCTGGCATCTCCACTAGAAAGTACAGCATGTAGGGTGCTGCCTGGATGATGGGATTTACCATGGTGCTTCTACTTTTGTGTACAGACACAGTATACAAGCACACCATTAAGCTGACATCTATTTTGTACACCATAATGACAAAACAATAAAAACTCCAGTTTGTAAAGAGGAAAAACTGCCACTGATTTTATGGCAGGGAAAAAAAAATCATACCTGGAAATAAATAAAAAGACTTAGTGGTTAAAAGGGTATATTGAGATTGCAGAGGACTCAAGTTCAATTCCAAACATCCATGTCACCTAACTCATAGCCACTTGTAGCACAAGGCAATTTGACACCGCTGGCCTGAGGACAGCTGCATTGGTGTACACAGCTCCTCACACAGATACAACATACAGATACATAACTAAAAATAAAATATTATGTGAAATATAGTCAAGGGATCACAAGATAAGAAATTACAGGTCAGTTAAAGAGGGCATGACACTTTCATGCAATATGTGAAAATTACAGTCACTTAATTTGAAAATGAAACATAATGAGACTTTAAACCCAAAGGCAGTTATGACAAGACAAACCAATTATAGTCACTTGATCTTCCTGAAGCCCATGTGACCTTTCATATTAATCCTATGCAATATTTAGAATAAAATACAAGTTAGGCTAGAGTTGGTTAAAATCTTTAATCATGTAACACTGATATATGGCTGCTGGCCTTTGGCCAGGGCCTAATGAAATCCAATTTCTTGTGATTACCAGGGAATGAGATATGTTTCTCAGAACCAAGCAACATTGTCATTGTGTACTAAGTCTCAAACATTGTTTTTCCTTTAGTTTGTATGTTGTTTGCCTATGTAAGTTCTCTAATCCTGTGAATATAAAGAACCTTGTCTAAACATAAAGCATTTCAGGATCTCTGTAGTGAGATGACTGGAAGACCAATAACCACATAAACTCCAAAATTAACTGAGATGTTCTTCAGGAATAACATCTGTTAATGCATGCACTCGATATTCACCCAGAGGGTAGGCTGTTGTCATTCTGTTTGGTAGATTTGGATCTTCAGACCCCATGTAGAGACACTGGGCCTGACTTGAGAATTTGAAATCTCAGTGCCCACTCCCAGTGGTCCTTCCTCCAACAAGACCATGCCTATTTCAACGTAATGATGCCAGTCCTTATGGGCATGGGGAAACATTTGCATTCAAACCATCACAATATGAGAGTGATCATCTACCATGATCAAGTAGGCTTCACTCCAAACACACCATAGGCCACATATATCAATAAATGTCTCCATGAATCCTCAGATTGAATAGGTGAAGTGAAGGGAAACATAAGATTGCACTCTTGTCTAGTACTGCCTTATATTCCTTTCTCTGCCCAGGCACATCACTTTCTAGTTCTGGGATTAAAGTGTGTGCCACCACTGTCTTGCTCCTTTTGGCCTTGAACTAACTGAGTTCTGCTCCTGCCACCAGAGTGCTAGGATTGAAGCCATGTGCCACCACTGCCTGACCTCCATGGCTAACCCTGTAGCTGGCTCTGTCCTCTGGTCTTGAGGCATTCTTTATTTCATAGACAATACATAACCACATATTAGAACACTCAGCCCTCAATGTGATGTCTTCATCAAATTCTCCCTTTTAGGGTTCAGGAAACTTTGTGGAAGAGGAGGCAGAAAGAGTGAAAAAGTCACAGGGTGTGGGGAATGACAAAAATCAAGGCCCTCTAAATCAGCATGACTGGTGCACAAAAATGAACTCACAGAGACTGAGCATACACAGGGCCTGAAAGGGTATGATAGAATATAAGGGTTGATTATTAAATCTACTTAAAAAAAATGGGCTTCTGGCCCAAACAAAATCAAAAACCTCATATAACACATGGGTCTGTACCACCGGAGACCTAGAGCAAACAGGAGAAGGGGACACGTGTTCCATCTTTAAGCCACAAGCTATCTCCAACTGATAACCTCTTGCAATTGAAAACACAGTGTTTCTCTGAGAGAATATCATTGGGGAAATAAACTACTCTTAAGAGTATGCTGCATCCCCAGAAGTAGGAGGCCAATAGAAAATGAGCTCAATGACATCTTTGGAGGTTCCTTTCCCCATAATGTAGTATCAGTTTATTGATGTGGGGGTATATACTCTCTTTCTACCCTATAGTTCCTTTGAGTATATCATGGATTCCAGTTTAATGTTTTGTAGGATTCCTTAGTGTGCAAAGGAGTGGATCTCTGAGTGTATATCTGTTTGTGTGCCTTTTCTTGGGCTCTTTCATTTCTGTTCATTTTTGGTTTTGTTTTGATGTATTTGGTTTTCTTGTATTTCATCTCATATTAATTATATTATATTATTTATATCATACTATTATGCCTTAGAAGCCTGTTTGTTCTCTAATGAGAGATAGATAGAGGCTCAATCTGCAGAGGAGGGTAGTGGGGAGAAACTGGTTCGAGTACAGGGAGTCGAAACTGTAATCAGGATACATCATGTGAGAAAAAAAAATATTTTCTATAAAATAAAAATAGAAAGATATAGATAAGAAGCATTAAAACACCTAATAATGAAATTAAGAACACATGTTAAAGATGAATTTAAGGAATATCAAGGTACATTATTACAAATAATAAAAAATGAGGCAATGGAAAGAATCAAGGCTTCTGGAAATGACTGACAGATCGGGCTGTGCTTTGCTGTGAGTCCTTTAATACTCATCTAACTTTGATAGCTTTCATAAAAGATTAGACTTATTGTAAAATATGTATAAATACATCTTCATTATGAGACACTTCATTTTTTGAGCATCAAATAAGTACAATTATAAACAAACAAGGTGCTTTTTACATTCTTCTACTCACTACTAGTCATTGATGTGTTAGCTAATGGCTACAATTGTTTTGAAATGCAACTCTATAATGCTCTATCAGAGAGTTATCCAAAGGAATTTTATAGTAAAAGTCAGCCACCTGTGACAGCTTCCAAACGGGGCTTTGTGGTAGCAATTGGTAATGTAACCCTTTGGGGAGTTGGATATGTTTTCATTCTACTTTAATAAAGCATGTGTCAGCCTTTTATCAACAGTATGGACCATTTCTGCAAAATGGAGCATTCTGGAAACTGTTGTGATGGCTGGCTAAGCTTGCAGTCCATTGTCTTTTGCACCTGATATTTTCTTTCACTTCAGAAGCCAAGCTCACTGCAGTGCTGCCTTCCCAGTGGGCTGCTGATGCATTGCTGTGTTACTGATGCTGACAGGTCCTCCACACAAACTTTGCCCCATCAGCACACCTTCCTTTTCTTCCACAAGTTAGAGTATGAGTAAACTTATCATTTCTGGAGATCTGAAATAACACCACACCAGCATATGGAACCTAAATGACTCACATTAAAAATAAAACATGAAGTTGAAAACTGATATCCTTTAGTCTGGTGGCAAAGTGGAGAAGTTGTCACAGAAATTGAGTAGCTCACAAAGCTGAAAATCTTCTCTGTCCCTTACAGAGGAGAATATATTGATATGTGCTTTGTGTTGTTATAGAAACTATCATGGTGTCTTCCTTTCTCATTTTCACTTACAACCAGGAAATTCAATTCAGTTAAAGGCCAAGTACTATACTCATCCCTGATACCTATTACATTACCTGAAAGACTAAAAAGAAATCTGCCACTGTATATGAACACTGAACAGATGTTAGAATTATCTTTATCTTAGTTATTTTTCCATAATGCTTTGAAGCTATTTAGATCTGGGTGTCAAGTTCCCCTGACTCATTGATGCTGCTGACCTTCTTTGTTGATGTTAAAGCCCAGTTTCTTTGAATTTCCAACATGGACTGAAGACCTGTGGCTCCACAGGAATCCTCCAAGCCCACAAGATCAACTTGAAAGTGTTGAGCCTCAAGGAATGAGCAGCTACCCATCTCTCAGTCTCTCCAGTCTAAAAACAGGCATCATTGAATTAACCAGTCATTAGCTTGAGGAAGCCAAGCTAATAAATTAACTAAATATGTGTGTGTATTTATATATGTATATATTTGTATATATACATATGTGTGTATGCACTGTATCAGTTTTATTTCTCAAGAAAATTCTGATTAATATATCATCATACTTCAAAATAATATTTTAATCATACTAAAATGATAAATGAAAATTTGAACATCTGAGATGTAAAATGTGAATATGCAAATGAACACCAAATAAATGGTATTAAATTTAGAGAAAAGATCAATTCTTTCCAACTACAAAAAGCTATTAATTGCTTGGTCTATTTTTTTCAGAGGACAAACATGAATTTTTTCTTCAGTAATGCCTCTGCTTACTTTTCTGTCTCTGCCCCTTAAACATCTTGTGAATAGTGTATACTTCTGCATGTTTCTCAGGTGTTAAGTCTGGTTGGTTCTCTTTTTCCAGGCTATTCACTATCCACTTCTTCCCCAATGATGTGATTACATTCACATTGTTGTTTGGGGTTTGTAAAAACTTTTAAGAGAAACATGCAATTACTAATGAATTTTCTCCATTCATACATCTCCTGTCTGGTTTTGGACTTCCTACATCTCCTGGCTACTAGACCACCTTTAAGAAATAAGCCAATTGGAGTATTGCTCAGGCAATAGAAATCCATATATCTGCCATGCAGCCTTCATTTCTGGAATTGTGCTTTAGCACACCAACTTGCATTAACTTACTGAACTACGATAAGAATCCTATGGGAGATGCACTATTCAAATCCTCACTTTACAAATGAAGAAAGTACCAGTCAAAGAAATTCACTAGCTTTCACCTAACTTTTTCCTGCTAAGGCTGGATGGTATTCCTGCTTTAAAACCCAAAATCAGATGATAATCAATAAGGTTCAAACAGAAAATGAAATCAGACAAATGGAGGTAATTTCATACAGCAATGTTCAGAGGTGATGAATATCTGCTGTCTGCAGCAGAAACCTTTTTCATTTTCTTTTCAGTTGTGTTCATCTTCCTAGGTTACTCTGGTTCTTCACATACTGTTCTCTAAATGTTAGTGTTTTGCCCTTTGGTTTATCTTTTCTATATTTTATATCTGTTAACACTTCCTGCAGATATCTTAGAAAAAAATCAATTGTGATACAAGCTTTATTATGAAAATATTGTGTGTATGCTTACCTATTTTTATCTTGTATATGTTTAATTATAACTAACAAATGAAGAATGTGTGTATAAAATAAAGCATGATGTTTTGGCATATGTATGCCTTGTGAAATAACAAAATAAAAACGAAGTAATAAAATAGTTAAAACAACTCAAAAGAAGTCAAAGAGTCACTGTTTGTTATCTAGAATGATATAAAAGATACTTCATTATAAAATAATGAAACAAGAAAAAACCTGACAAGAAGATAGACACAGAAATCCATAAAACTGCAGGGAGCTTGGAGATAAACCTGAATGTCTTGTCTGCTGACCCTTTTCAGAGATGCAAAGGCAGCCAATACAAATTGTTGGAAAAATCAAATAACCCCACACGAAAAAGTGAATCTGATCCAAGAATCAATTGCAATCATTAACACAAAATGTAACCATAGTGTATAAATAAAAACATTAAAGTTCTCAAAGAAACCTTTGAACTTTTTTTAGAATTGATACTAATAAAACAGTCTTTAAAACATTAAAGTGTTGGACAGGTTCTGATAAATGTGCCATATATAAAGTCAGCAATATCATTCCATGACCCAAATGAACCAAATTATTTTGTTCACACAAAAATGTTTATAAGATTGATTATGTAAAATAAAAACTAACTTGTTTCATATGCACAATCACACAGTCACTGCACAAATTTAACTCCAATCAATGAAATTACAACTGTAATATCATATTCATGCAGTTGAACTTAGACATGTGATGGGGCTGAGGTGAGTCTAAAATGTCTGGGATGTTAAAAAGAGAATGAGGTGACCCTGATCCCACTGGAAAAAATAAATGAATGGAAGTAAAACAATAGAGCCATGTCAAGCCAAAGAGACTCCTAAAGTCCAAAGCTGTGTCATTTGAATCACAAAACTAATAAAATACTATTAGACTGTATTTTGTAACATAAGTAACAAAGTTAATAACATAATATGGTATTATAACTTGGTATGTGAAATAATTACCCAGGAGCTTACATTAAAATAACGAAAAATGTTAACTAACAGTATTTTTAAATATACAGTAAACATTCCCAACACTGCTACACACAATACTTGTAATCTTTGCTTTGACAGAAATCCTATTTTTATAAAATTTATTTGTTTATTTTTGACACAGCCTCTCACTAAATCGCCTATGCTGAATCTAAACACATGACCTTCTTGTCCCAGCCTCCTGAGTGCTGAGATTTTGAAGGGAAAAAAGAAAGAAAGAAGGAAAAACAAGGAAATGATGGAGGCAGGGAAGGAAGAGATTATACTACAGTTTCTTTATTGCTTTGAAAATGTTGGTACAGTGTGGTGATATGTTTCATATCTAATAAAACCTAAAATATCAAGAGACCAACACATAGTCAAAAGCTAGGCAGACAACTCAGGAATTTCTTGATATTTGAGTACAAGGCCAAATATCTGGGCTTCAAGGGTACATACCTTTAATCCCAGCACAGGGAAAGCTGGGAGTGGTGATCTACACCCTTAATCCCATAACTCCAGAGACAGAGAACTTTCTGTGTTTCTGTAATTCAAAACTGACTACCAAATAGAGTAGTTCCTGCCTTTAATCCTAACCTGGATGGGATACAGCTGTCAAGAAGTATATTTAAGGCATAAAGGTAGGAAACCAGCAGAGGCAGAATCAGACACGAGTGAGACTGAAGAAATTGGAAGAATTCTGGGTGAAATTAGACTGTGGTGTTTCTTCTCATTGATATTTCAGCCTTTCCTTGATATCTAGCTCTGAGTTTCTTTCAATATAATTATAAGTTGTGCAACAGTACAGAAACTATTTTCCATGAAATATTTGACAGACTTTGTCTGAACTTTGCTTTGTTGAATGTTAACTACTAATTCATTTTCTTTAACAGTAAGCTATTTTTCAGTTTATATGTTGCTCAGTATCTATTAAGAAATTTCCATTTCACCTAGGCTGTTAATTTGTTCAGCATAGTTTCATAAAATTTGCTTGTAATTTATTTAATACCTAGAGAAACTGTAATTCATAGTAAGCTTGGTCTCTCATTTCTACTGCTGGTAATTTGTATCTTTTCTGTTCTTTTCTTGATCAGTATGAACCCTTACTCACTACCTTTTTCTGCTCCTTCTTGACTTGAGTTTTATTTTTTCTAGCTTTCAAAGTAAGAGTTGAATTTTTTCTCTGCCAATATCAATGTTTAGGTATGTCATTTTGTTCTAAGCACTGTATTTACTCCATTCCTCTAACTTTGCATAATACATTATTTATTAATTTTTAACCAGATACAAAATTAAAACTGATTTCTCTTACAATTTTGTGACTAAGCAGTAAATCTTTAAGGTGTGTGCTATATATTTTTTTATCTTGGTAAACTATAGAAAAAACTTACAGGTGACTGAGAAAGAAAGATTATTAAAGAGTTCAAATGTGAGGACTCACTAATAAAAGAAGGGTTTATTTAGATGTTGGTATATAAATAGATAGGTGTGAATATAAAATGCTCAGTCAGGGCACTGCGCGAGAACAAGATGGCCGACACGGCGGCTGGGCCTAGTGGCTCCGCAACGAGATCGGGGAGTAAACAATCCACCAACCCTGCTGATAACTACCATCTGGCCCGGAGGAGGACTCTGCAAGTGGTTGTAAGCTCCTTGCTGACAGAGGCAGGATTTGAGAGTGCTGAGAAAGCATCTGTGGAGACATTGACAGAAATGCTGCAAAGCTACATCTCAGAAATCGGGAGAAGTGCCAAGTCTTACTGTGAGCACACAGCCAGGACCCAGCCCACGCTGTCGGATATCGTGGTCACACTGGTTGAAATGGGGTTCAATGTGGACACTCTTCCTGCTTATGCAAAACGGTCTCAGAGGATGGTCATCACTGCACCTCCAGTGACCAATCAACCAGTGACACCCAAGGCTCTCACTGCAGGGCAGAACCGACCCCACCCACCACACATCCCCAGCCATTTTCCTGAGTTTCCAGATCCCCACACCTACATCAAAACTCCGACATACCGGGAGAGAAAGCAGCATCTCAGAGACGAGACGTGGAGCGAGCTCTCACCCGCTTCATGGCCAAGACCAGAGAGACCCAGAGTCTTTTCAAGGATGACGTCAGCACTTTCCCCTTGATTGCTGCCAGACCTTTCACCATCCCCTACCTCACAGCCTTGCTTCCTTCTGAGCTGGAGATCCAGCAGATGGAAGAGACCGACTCCTCGGAGCAGGATGAGCAGACAGACACAGAGAACATAGCCCTTCATATCAGCACGGATGATTCAGGAGCTGAGAAAGAGAACGCTTCTGTCCTGCAGCAGAACTCCTCCGTGTCTGGCAGCCGGAACGGGGAGGAGAGCATCAAGAAGAAACCCAAGATCTGCAGGAAGAAGTGAGTTGGCGCCTGCTCCAGTCTGCTTGTCTCTCCTGGGCAGGAGTAGGCTCACAAGTGGTTGTGAGCTAGGCGAGCACTACCTAGCCAGAGGAAGTCGTCTTCCTGGGCTCCCACGTGCACCTGCTGCACTTCAGGGCTTGTGTCTGGCAGCCAAGGCAGCCCTGTGCGCCCGGAGAGCAACAGGGACCCCGTGGCAGGCTCTCTGGTTCTTCTTCTTTCTAGGTCTCTTTCGTGAGCTGAGAAGGAAACTGCCCTGTAAGGGAGAGGACACCGCTTTCTTGGGGGCGTGAGATGAGAAGGTGACATCCGGGCTGGAGAGATGGCTCAGCCGTTAAAGGCTAGGCTCACAACAATAAATATAAGAGAAGGTGACATCCTTTGGCCTTGCCCAGGCTATATCACTTTAGTAGCAGCCTTCTGTGAAGACACCCTGTTTTGAAAACAGGCCACGGGAGTGTTGGTGACTTTGATTAATCACAGTACTTGACTCATTTGAAACCTGGAGGGCCAGGAAGAGTGGCAGAAGGAAAGAGTCCACTGCTCTGCCCCGTGGGGAAGACGGGCAAGTATAGCTTCAGACCACCCGGATCCTCCTCCATGAGCCACAAGAATCATGGCATTGACTTACCCCAGAACCCGATTCTCACTTCTCTGCACCTGGCCTCCAAGATCCCTCCCTGCTGAGCTGATGGAAGGTGACTTTGTATTCCTCTTCATGTTAGAAACAGGCCCACATCACAGCTCTGGTCTGGGGCTGGCAGGGGCTAGAAGTACTTGTGTTAATAAAGATGGTGGTGGCCAGGATGGAGCGATGGTTCAAAGGTCAAGAGCACCGGCTGTTCTTCCGGAGGACCTGAGTTCAATTCCCAGAAACCACATGGTGGCTCTCAACCATCTATAATGACATCTGGCGCCCTCTTCTGGCCTGCAAGCAGAATGCTGTATATATAATAAATAAATCTTTTTTTTTTTTTTTTTTTTAAAAAAAAAAGGGCCATGGCCATCCAAGTGGCCCTGAATCTTTGACCACTTTAATGGGCTGGTCATCCCTTTGGAAGGTGTGTCTCGGAGCACCCCTCTAAGAGCAGTGGTCTGACCAGAGCCTGGGATAGTTAGTTTTCCCACAGCCTGATGGAGGAGCCGTGGGTTTTAAGCACCAGGAAGGGGGCTTGGCTGGGAGCGGGTGGGACTTGTTTTGAGGGTTCCGCTTAGCAGAGACACAGCTGGTGGTGGAAAACCTCACTCCCACCCACTGGAGGGAGAGACTGAGAGGGTCCTGCTGAGGCCAGGCCTCTGTGAAGAAGCAGGTCTGCACCCACCTCCACCTCCACCTCCACCTCCACCTCCACCTCCACCTCCACCTCCCGGAGAGAAGAGGCCGTCTCTCACTTGCCCACTAATCATGAAACAAGCCTCGAAGAAGACACTGGACGAGTTGGTATCTTTGGCTGTTTTTGAAAAAAGGGATTGAAAACCAAACCCAGGGAACAGTAGCAGGGCCGTGTGGATTGTCTGGAGGTGGGTGGGCCTTCCTTGGGTTGGAATGCTGAGCCCTTGCTTAGTTCTCCTCTCCATCCATCCCCTCCTCCCTTCACACCCCCACCTCACGCCTCCTGTGTTTTGAAGGCAGGATCTTGATCTGTAGCCCAGGCTCAGTGATCCTTTTGCCACATACTTCAATATAGGTGTGAAACACCGTGCCTGGCTTCCAATAACTTGGCAGGAAGGTCCCACCTTCTTTGCTGTTCACTAGAGTCTTTGGTCCTTTTGCCTGGAGGAAAAAAGCTCTGTGTCTGGAATTGAAGAAAGACAAGGAGTGAGAGAGTGACTTTCTTCGTTCTGGACCAAGCAGCAGCAGGAGGAGGATTTTCACGATGACTCAGAGTCCAGGTCAGAACAGGAAGACTGGCGCCCGGATTCTAAGAGCTTGTGATGTACTGGGCAACATACGGCCCAGTCAGCTGAAACCCAGTGCCCGGGTCAGACAGGACGTACCACACCTTACTGTTCCTGATGCTTCAGTCAGCATGCTGTACTTCTGGACCATTCTCACTGTCTGAAACCAATACCTATTGAGCATCTTATGGGGGGTGGGAAGGTGGGGGCTGGGAAGGGCCTGCTGCTGCCCTTGGTCTCAGAACTGCACCATTCTGATTTCTCTTAGAGATGCTGGGACATTGACCTGAGTGGTGTTGTTTTGACATATATAATTCTTAATGTATATCTATATATTTTTATTTTTTATAAGCTGGGAGAATCTTCTTAGAGGGAAAAATAAAGCATGATTTATGAAAAAAAAAACAAAAAAATAAAATAAAATGCTCAGTCAGATACATCTTTTTTGTCTTTCCAAGTTATTATCTAGATCTATTTAGTTCTTCTTCATGAACAAAATTCTTAAAAACAAGCCTCCAAAAGAAGAAACAAGCTGAGATCTCTAATGCTTTTAGTAAATTATCATCCACTTTTAGCATACTATCATCCATTAACTGTCAGGTTAATGACTACTAGTGTTTGATCTATTTTGACAAACTCTAGCTCAGGGGTTTTCCTTTTATCTTTGGATGATACTAGTCAATAATCATACTTACTTACATATAGTGGCCTTGTACTTTATTTGGCATTTTGTACATTATCACTAATGATTAGCCAGTGAGCATTATGAGCATGCAATATTTATCATTTAATATTAAAATGCCTACATCATACAGTACTTAGCACATCACCTCTTTTGTATCTGAATGCAATCCACATGATAGTTATGGAAATTATGGGCATGCCAGAACCTCTTGGTTCAGACACTTGATAAATTAGTTCATGTCCTCTGAAAAAAAATGGATATCATCACTGGCATATTTCAAGTAATGAATCATTGGACTCATTAATTACTATATGAAGACACAATGAAAGACATGAGTAAGTGAATAAATCATTCCAGCATCTTAGTAAATTAAGATGTAGCTGAATGACATGTGCTATACACTGGGAGCAATCTTAACAATAAAAACGCAACTTACTGTAAAAAAAGTCCTAAAATTTCATTGAAAGATGTATAATATGACCCAAATATACATTGAAATTACTCATGGTGAGTGGGCTGTTGACACAATATTCTTAGAGTATCAATCTTTTACAAAGTTATAATTTATATACTGATATAGATAATAAAAATCAAATTAGATGGGATGTACTTTGTGAGATAATTTTAATTGCACAAAATCATAGAGACCACATGGAAAAGAATAAATATGTGAGAATTTTTAAGGAATTGGCTCATGAAAAACAACTAAATAGATCTAGATAATAACTGTGTAAGACAAACAAGATCTATCTGACTGGGCACTTTATATTGACACCTATATGTTTATATACTAATAATAACAAATTTCTCATTGAAAATGGATATGAATTTGGCTTCATGTGTTTATACTATAGAAAACTTGGAAAGGTTATAGATCAAATTATCTTTAGTAATACATATTGGTGATACTGATGATCTATATGGCAAGACTTAGTGAGATATATAAGTCACTACTTTATTAAATCTTTGGAAACATTTGCTGGCATTGCAGTGAGTGACTGTTCCTACGGTCTAGGTTCAACTCGCACTATAAAAGATGAAACAGCAAGCAAAGACACTTTCAACGTAACTTTTTTTCCTTATTTGCCTTTCTTAAAAACTCTAAAGTGGGAATATAGCTCAAAATCACACCCCTATAATCCTGTATCTCCACTTCCTCACACACAGATTATTCCTTCAGTACTCCCTTCCTTGAACCTCTGTCAAACTGAAGCCCAAATACACAAATCTTGGCCTTTTCCTCATACTGATTTTTCATACCATTTTGTATCAAACCCAAAGAACAAATACTCCAAAAGTGGTTTAACCAAGTATAATACACTTGAGCCAATTTCCCCACTCAATTGCTTTATAAGAGATGTATATTTCTCTCCATTATTAAAATTATGCTTCTCGACGCAGACATCCTCTCTCTCTGGAAGTTTTTGGCAGCAACCATGTCCACCTTCGTGGAGCTCAGTACCAAAGCCAAAATGCGCATCGTGGGCCTGGGCACCTGGAAGTCTCCCCCAGGTATGGTCAAGGAAGCTGTGAAGGCCGCCATTGATGCTGGATATCGTCACTTTGACTGCACCTATGACTATCAGAATGAGCATGAAATAGGAGAGGCCATCCAAGAGAAGATCCAGGAGAAGGCTGTGAAGCGGGAGGATCTTTTCATTGTCAGCAAGTTGTGGTCTACATGCTTTGAAAGACAACTGCTGAAGGAATCCTTTCAGAAGACTCTCACGGATCTGAAGCTGGACTATCTGGACCTGTATCTTATTCACTGGCCACAGGGCTTTCAGCCTGGAAAGAAGTTATTCCCCAAAGACGATCAAGGCAATGTCCTCACCAGTAAAGTAACGTTCTTGGATGCCTGGGAGGGCATGGAGGAACTGGTGGACCAGGGGCTGGTGAAAGCCTTGGGTGTCTCCAACTTCAACCATTTGCAGATTGAAAGGATCCTAAACAAGCCTGAACTGAAACATAAGCCAGTGACCAACCAGGTTGAGTGTCATCCTTACCTCACCCAGGACAGGAGAAACTGATCCAGTACTGTCACTCCAAGGACATCAACGTCACAGCCTACAGCCCCCTGGGCTCCCCAGATAGGCCTTGGGCCAAGCCAGAGGACCCCTCACTACTAGAGGATCCCAAGATTAAAAAGATTGCTGAAAAGCACAAGAAAACCTCAGTCCAGGTTCTGATTCGCTTCCACATCCAGAGGAATGTGGCTGTCATCCCCAAGTCTGCGACACCAGCATGCATATATGAGAACTTTCAGGTCTTTGACTTCCAGATGAGTGACCAGGAGATGGCCACCATCCTCGGCTTCAACAGAAACTGGAGGGCCTTCCAGCTGCCTGAGTAAGTGGGGACAGTGAACATGGAGGAATATCCCTACAATTTGGAATATTGAAGCTAAGCTACCTGATGAGACCTCCTCTTTGCTGACCCACTCCTCGATCATTCCTGTAGTCCCATTTGAGCCAAGCCTGGCTGACATTGTTCTCTAGGAGATGCCATCCCTAAATCCTCATGTTGAACTAGGGGCAGACCGTCTTGGAAGAAATGTTAATCTAAGAAGCAAATGGGAATTTCTTTTACCAATTTGTCTTGACCAAATGTTTGTCAGAAACTAGGAATTCTAGTAACATTGAAGGTTCTAAGAATAAAACAATAAAAATCATAACAGTAATGAACATCCTAAAAAAAATAAAAAAATAAAATTATGCTTCTCAAAAGACACTGTATGACCAGTGAGAATATATCTTTTAACACATTGCATGTTTCAATAAAAATGCAAAGGAGAGATGGTTTTAAAGCATAACAGGTCACCTACGACTAGGTTTTACCAATGCTTTAGGGCTTAAAGTGATGGCCACCAGCCTGGGATGACACTACCAACAACAGGCATGGCCTTCTTACATCAGTCATTAATAGAGAACATGCCCCATAGATGTGCCTACAGGCCAATGTAATGAAGGAGATTACTCCAATGGAAATTCCTGCTCCCAGGTGACTCTAGTTACTGTCAAGCTAGCAAAAAATTAACTAGCTGAAGACATTTCTCAGAAAATAAAAAATATCAGGTATTTAAATATTTTCAAATTGCATTCATACTTACAAAGAAATCAAAACAAAACCAGTGCTACCACTTCACCTGTTAATTTAGAGAATGGAAAAAGAAAATATTTGAAAACCACATTGCTGAAGAAAGGTTTTATTCTACCATTGCCAGGGGAAAAATCAATTGACATAAATATTTTGAGAACAATTTTAATATAAACTTCTCTATTTTAATGTATTTGTCACTTTGTCAGTCATAGTGAAGCATGATAGAGACAGGCATAGACAGAAGGCAGAACTCCATATTGCCACTAGTCTGAGGTGGTCTCCACAGGGCATCTACTTGGAGAAGTCGGGATTCACAACTTAGCTGTAGCAAAGAATTTCAGGATGAGCCATTATAAATCAGATCTGGAGTTTCTTTACATAAGAGTTTTATACATGTTCAACTATGTCAGTTAGTAAAAGAAAGAAAATTATCCTGAGTGAGGTAACGCAGACCCAGAAAGACAAACATGGTATGTACTCACTCATAAGTGGATAGTATATGTAAAGCAAAGGATCAATAGTCTACATTCCACAACCCCGGAGAAGCTAAGTAGAAAGGAGCAACCTAAGAGGGATATATATGGATTGCTCCAGGATTGGGAAATGGTTAAGATCTCCTGGGTAAACTGGGAGGGGGTGTAGCACAGACAGAATAAAGGATGGGAGCATGAGGGTTTGAGAAGGTCAAGTTGTGGGAAAAATGGAGAGATGTGCAATGAAAGAGATATCTTAACAGAGAGAATAATCATTGGTTTAGGGAGAAACCTGGTGCTGGTGAAATTTACAGGAACTGACAAGGGGGACCCAGCTAAGACTCGTAGCAATGGGAGAGAAGGTGCCTGAACTAGGCATCTCCTGTAGTCAGATTGATGACGACTCTGTCAACATAGAACCTACATTCACTGACTGATATAAGCAGATGCAGACACCCACAGCCAAGAACTTGGCAGAACTCTTGAGTTCAGTTGAAGAGAGGGAGGAGAGACTAGAGGAGCAAGTAGTGGGGTCAAGAGCACAATGGAGAAAACTATACAGACAGCTGACCAGAAGTAATGGGATCTCACAGACACTTGACAGACAGCTGGAGAGCCTACATGGGACCAAACTAGGCCTCTTTGCTATGGGACCAGGAATTATCCTGATTACATGAACTGGCTTTTTAGGGCTCACTCTGCAGTGAAGAGCTCATCACCTTGACCTAGAGGTGTGGCCTCTTGGCCATCCTAAGTCTGAGATTCACCTATGACCATGGAGGCTGCAGCATTGAAGAGGGTGTGAAGGCAGCTTAAGATGAGATGCACATAGGCATTCTCTGTCTTCTGCCTCCAGTTTTCCCTTGGAAGAAAGATCCATTCTGCTGAATGAATCATCCCAGCCTTCCTACTTAATCTTTTGTACTTCTAAGTTTTCCTATAACCCCTTAATTAATATTAGCCTTTTAATCAATTGCCAGTGATTATTTACTGGCTGCAGCACTCTCTATGGTGGGATGCCTTGCTCAGCCTTGAAACAGGAGGAAAGCATGAGACCAGCCTCAAGTTGGTATGTTGGTTTGTGTTGACTAATCAAGAAAGGCCTTACCTGTAGCAGGAAATCAAAAACTATATATATAAACGATCGCGTTAGAGGACTGGAGACGAGCGGGGCGTGGTTAACTAAAAAAGATTTCCCCGAAGTAGACCTTCGAGGAAGAGGACCAGGACAGGAAGCCGTCATTCTCACACGAGAGTTCCCGACCAGGTGTGCAGTTCGGGCCAGCAGCTCGGGAGTTTGGACGTATGGTGTGGGGATGAGGAATTTTCCTTAGAAACGCTCCGGCGCGTTGCAACCTTATCCTTTCATTTTCTTTTAAAACCGTCTCTGTTTTACAAGTGATTTTCACAAAATAACCCCCATTTAAAACATAGGCCCCCACCAGAAAAAAAAAAAAAACACATTGAGACAAAATAAAAAAAAACCTACTATATGTCACTCAATAATCACTTTTAAAATATAAACCAATCAAAACAATCATAAAATAATTTCTTATCATATCTTTAACAAATATTTCAAATAGACTCACTCAATACAATAAAAATAGTTACAAACATTTATAAAATAGTTATATATATATTTACAGTTACTTCATTAAAATTTGACCATTATTTAGTTTACAAGACCCCACAAAGATACCGTCGCCCACAGGCCAACATAAAACAACTCAATAAAAAAACTACGTCCCTTTCCCGATAAGTTAGTCATCCAAAAAAAAGTTATAATCAATTATCATTTTAATACAATAGTTATAAGTTAATCTTAAATAAAAAAATAAAATAATATTATATTTAAAAAAAAGAAGAGAGAGAGAAAGAAAAGGGAACAGATAAGAGATCATTATACTTACAAACAACTATTAACCAAAAGACAAATAAAAAATAAATTGACATGGTACAAATGTTTATATATTAATACATATAAAAATCAATCTATATGTTTGATTTAAATAATATATATTGATACAAAGTTAAACATAAAACAAATGTTTATATATTGACACAAATAAAAAATTAATCTATATGTCTGATTGAGATAATATATATTGATACAAAGTTAAATATATAATTGCCCTATTTTACACGTGTCTACCTCTGTCTAAAATATTTTACACATTAATGTATATTAAATACATTATCATTTCCATAATACAATTTCTACCTCTAATTACTTATGATAGTCATAACATTTGTTACACTATACACATAAGTTATTTTATATAAATCTGTTTAGATATATTTTTATATATAATAATATATAGTTAAAATATTGTCATTTGATAAAAAATGTATATTTTAATCAATTTTCATAAGATTGTTATACTTAAAATTATTTAAAAGAGCTACACACTCATTTTAAAATGCCTATTTTTACAATGTTAGCCTCACTTTCTTAGTTAATTAAGATTACAAATTATGGTTACTCAAATTTATCACCTAAAAGTCAAAATACTCAGACTTTTCAAAAACATGTTAAAATACACCCAATAAATAAATGTCTTCAACCACTTCATAGACCAAAAAAATATGACATTCAAAATTTTGTTATCTCAAATTTGGCCTTAAGAGACATGACAACTCCTGGCATCACTGTTCCTTTCTCAAGGTGGTGTTGAGCATCACAGACATCTTACAAAAAAATTGTCTTGTTTGACAAATAATGGCCTGAGGGGCAAAAAGACTACACTTGCCCCTACTGCTGTCAACGTGCTCACTGTCCAAAATAAACCTACAAAATAAAAAATAAAGACTACCAAAGCCTGCCTAGCCAAAATAAGACGGTCCTACCAAAAAATACCCTGCTTCTATAAAAACTTGTTAAATATCCTAGGCCAATAGCCACAAAAATAGATGCTCCCATTTTACAAAAAAGTAATAAATAACTGTCCAAATAGTTAACTGACATTGTCTTCTCCTAAATTCTAAAAGTAACTTCATGCTTCCAACTTTAAATATATATTTTCCTTCTCAGGTCTTGACAGTGTTAAAGATTAAATAGTTAAAGTTGTTATTACTTCACATTTCAACAAAGACACTCAAATGTTAAAACTCTATTGTTTAAGATAAACAACCTTAAAACAATCCCTATACATTTTCTCATATCAACATTTTAAATATTAAATTATACTTTATAGTTGTTGTTTGTTAACAATAGCTTGACCTCACTTATGTTAATACCTTTCTCTTTCCCAAACACTGTCTTATGATGATCCCTATAATATATAGTTTTATACCTAGTTTAAAACCTTCCTATTTAAACAAAACAGAGAGATGTAGCAGGAAATCAAAAGCTATATATATAAACGATCGAATCAGAGGACTGGAGACGAGCGGGGTGTGGTTAACTAAAAAAGATTCCCCCGAAGTAGACCTTCGAGGGAGAGGACCAGGACAGGAAGCCGTCATTCTCACACGAGAGTTTCCGACCGGGTGCGCAGTTCAGGCCAGCGGCTCGGGAGTTTGGATGTATGGTGTGGGGATAAGGAGTTTTCCTTAGAAACGCTCCGGCACGTTGCAAACTTATCCTTTCATTTTCTCTTAAAACAGTCTCTGTTTTATAAGTGATTTTCACAAAATAAACCCCATTTAAAACATATCTTACGGTGGGTTTTTACCACAATACTTACCCTCTTTGAGGAGTGGATGGACGGGAGGAGCAGCACGAGAAGGGGAGAGGGAAGCAACAGTGGAGGGAATATAAAAAGGAAAAAATCTCCTTAAATGAAAAAAGAGAGAAGCACCTAGGGAAGGAGGTATGGACTTTTCTAGAGAGAGACAAGACCAGATGCTATAACGATAGACATATGTATGATTGTTGTGGCTTCTCTAGTTTTATAGCAAAAGGTTGCTAAGAAATAGGGTTTTAAATCTCCACCCACCCTTTTATGGAAAACAAAGATCAAAGGGTAAATCATGAGGTGCCCCACATAGAATTATAGTTTGAGAAGATAAAACTTTTGGTCATAGAAGTTACAGAAAGGGATTACAACATGGCTTTTGCTATACATAGTTAAGACATGACTTCACTTTTACCGTGAGACTCCTACAATGTTAAGTCTGTAGCCTGGAAAGGGAAAAGGCCATGCACCTGGCCCCTAAGACTTCAAAGTTTAAATTTTAAGTATTTTTTTTTCCTCTTCTTATTTTACTTTCAATTTTCATTCTGGATTTGTGTCTTCTCTGTCATTTCTGTGTGTCAGCTCTTCATCTTCCCACTAAAGCATCACATACTCTCTGCTGTTTCACTGGCCTGTCAATTTTATCTGATTACTCAAGATCATCTGTGGTTTTGTTTTTAACCTATTTTTTGACATTGCTTCCAATTAGCCAGTATTTTATTTTTATAGGAATTTTCTACTGGCATTATTTTAGTGTATAAGAATGTTTAAACACATTAAAGGTAATAAGAGGTCAAGAATGATATAAACATCTCCAAGAGATTTATACTTGTTCATCTGCCAATCTGTTTGGAAGGTGGGTCTCTTTACTCCCATTTGGAAGGCAGTTGGAATCTTGTTTTCAGTTTTGGGGAACAATAACAACATGTTTTATTTATTCTTATTCCTTGTAATCCCAGCTGAATGTCTGAGGAAAATTTCTTTGTCCCTGATCCTTTGCAAATTTTAAATTAATCTTTATACCCTTTCTTTCATAAGGTTGCCAGAAGTTCTGCTAGATTCCTCAGACCTTCAGCTGATGCTTTCTCTGCTACAGCTTCCAGAAAGAAGTATACAAGGAGATTAGTGAGGCCACATATGCAGCTAACACAGATGCATTTAATGTCTCTCAGAGTTTGTAGAGTCTCACCTTCTTAATGTCTTGCTAGTCCATAATATTTATAGATAACTTAAATGTTTTCTTCTATAAATTCTTTTCAATTGTTCATTTCAAGAATACATTGCTAACATTTTTGCTCTTTATAGCCCAAATTGAAAAATCTCAAATAATCATAGCCATGTATATATATATATACACATTTATACATACATACATATATATATATATATATATATATATATATATATATTTCTGGAAGAGTATCATGTAGCCCAAACTAGCTTCAAACTCACAATATAGCCAAGGATGATCTCAAAGTTCTTAAGGTCATGTATCACTGCATTTAGTTTTTGTGGTAGGAGGGACTGAATCTAGTATTTCTTTCATACTAGACAAGTATTGCACAAATTTTGCACACATCTTCAGTCCCCTAAATTTTTATTTTTTAGGTACATGTTTTAATAATTATTCTTAGATAGTAGAAATAAATTTAATTTCTCACTTATATATGTTATAAAATTCATCTAAAAGTTAGATATCAGAGGAATACATTTATAGGGGATTGACAAGGATTACATACAAAATGAAAGCCAACAGAATATAGAGAAATGGCAATCAGAAGATAAATATTATTCAAAAGTACCAATTGAAAAAATACAGATAAGTCATATTTGCCCACAAAGTCTAAGAAACTCGTTAAGGAAAAGAAACCTACAGCCAATGATGACTGTGAATATTGAAATATTAATTATTGAGCCATTTCTATTGCAAATTTAATAGCACTGTGAAATGTGAAAGATAAATAAAACAGAAAGCCCATACTTAGACTTGCAATCTATACAACTCCAAGTTTCATTGTTTTATTATAAATGAGTCATTGAAAAATGAATTAAATAATTTAATTTAATAATGACCAGTGGTTAATTAATTACTTAAATCACACTGCAACTCCTTTCTCTAGGTTCTGAAAACTCTTTAGTGTTTTAAAACCAAGTAGTTCCTCCATTAACTCTTTTCCAGTACCAAATAAGGAAGACAGTGGATTAAATCATTCTGAAAAGAATGGCAAGTACAAGATACAAGACTCTACTCTGGGAAAGGAAGGTATTCCACCATGGAAGTCCAGAGTTTAGGAATGATAAAACAATACTGATAACATAAGTTTGCATAATATTATAAACATATACATCTTCCTGAATGAAGAGTGATTTATTTAAAGTTTTCCAGTTGATTTTTATATATGTATGATAATATATAATCCATTTGGAAGATATGAAAAGAATCCATTTTCTAAACACAGGCCAAGTTTATTTAATAAATATTTAATTGACTTTACATAAATTCTAATTTAAAATAGGTGTAAGTATTAGCTAAAAACTGAAAAATTAGGGGTAGGGGTGCCTTAGGGTACAGAATGAGGAGAATGAGGACAAAGAGTTGTTGTGTAATACAGGACGGCTGGTCTTAGGATGAGAAGGCAATGCAGTACTCAACAGAAATTCCGGCTCTGACATCAAAGTGCATCCCAATTACACTTTCCCTTGGGAGCTGGAAGTTCTCTCTTTTTTTTCTAATGAAAAAACCTGCAGCCATCGTTGTAAGTGGACAATCCAAACCAAATTGTTTTTCTGCAGGATGCAATTATGCTTCCTTTGTTTTGTCTAGTGCCCCTCTGATACTTCTTGTAGATAGAAACCAGACTTTCAAAATCTCAGTCATGTCTCATTGGGACTTTAAGGCACTTACTAGACTATTAAATTGGGGAATTGTGAAGCCCTTGTTAATTTTTATGCTAATATTATTTAATCAGAAAAACTTTTAAATTTACTTTTCCAACTTATTTTAGACTTTCAGACTAAATATTTAGTATTAGTTTATCTACAGTCAATCGAATGTACAGCAAAAATATCAATCATATTTAGCATTTCTGCTTTTATAATTAAAGTAGATACACAGAATATATATATATATATAATGTAATAAAAGACATGTTTTTCTGATTCCATTTTTGAGTATTTCACAGTTTTAGCACAATGCTAGATTATCTTCAGATACAAAGTTATGGCCTATGGTTTGAAGATGTTCTCCAAATTTCATGCCTTCAAAACTTAGCCTCAAAATTATTTTACTGGCATTTAGATGTATGGGGACTGAGTAGTAACTAAATGTGGGTACACATGATAGAGTTAAAGGCTTTACCTAGTATTTTAGTCCATGTCAATGTGAGAAAAATAAAGACAATGTAAAAATATTTTTAGGGTTTGAAATTTTAATGCTCATTACACCTTAGAGTTAACAATCTAATATATTTTATTTCCTATCCATCTGAATACAAATAAAGTTATGTTTTGTTTTTAACAGTAGTTGCTGAGTTTCCTGTAGTAGAGAACAGGTACTATTACATCATGGCACAATTGTGATAAGAGCAAAGCCAAAAACAAACAACTCAGATAAGATGTTCAGGGTTACACTCCCTCAAACCACTGTGCTTAGACACCAGGAACTCAGGATCACTGTGAATAGAGCTGACTGGTGAGGTGGGAGGTCAACTGAGGTAAATGAAGAAGGCTTAACAGGTTCCAGGCACTCAGCAATTCACTGAGTAAGCCCAGAGAAGCAGTGTGGATTTTATTAGACACGTCCTAAAAGCAGTATCATCAATCCTCCCAACCCCAAGTCCTCCCTAGTTCAACTCTCCCTTTACTGTTTGGTCTTATAATTTATTTTGCTGACAGCCATCAGAACAGATCTAAATTTCTATATTTGATTCTGTTTTTTTTCATTGAAATATCCAAAGCTACCTTCGAATTCATGATCCTCCTGCTTCTGCCTCCATTAACAAGTTCTACCAGCACCTACTATCACAAAAAAAAGACAAAAATGATCATCATCTTGTCAACTCATCATCAGAGAAAATTCTTCCTGCCGTAAATGGGAACAAATACAAAGCCCCTCCCCACAAGTGGACAATGTGCAGAATGAGTCTAACTGGGATGTCTCCTCTAAAATTCCTTCCTCAGGGCTCAGGGAGTTTGGCTGAGAACTTCTAGGCACAGCAGAACTGACATAAATCATAGAGATTGTGGTAGCGTGCATAGGTCCAAGCCAGATGAGGTCCCAGTGAGATTGAGAAACAGACACAATCCCTTGCACCCTGAACAAGAAGTTATTTCCAATTGATAACCACTCACAAAGGAAAAATTAGTGTTTTCCTATGGAGTTTCACTGGGTATACAAACCACATTCCAAGGCAGACTCCTTGACCTGCAATAAATGCCTAACACAAAATAAGTTCAATGGTATTTTTTTGTCTCATATTGCTTTGTCATTAAAAAAGTACTGACGTTTTGCTTATATATTATAATTTTTGATTATGTGATTTTATGAATTTTCTTTCAGTTATTGCATGTATTTATATCTCAGCTTTTCTTTTGTTTTTCTCTGTTTTGTTCTATTCTAGTTTGTTTTTATTTGCCTGTTTATTTACTGAAGAGAGAAAAAGGCTTTATTTAAAAAAAAAATTGAAGGTTTGGGAGAGTGAGGACGATGTGGGAGG
The DNA here is from genome assembly GCA_004025045.1 of Sigmodon hispidus. Lineage (NCBI taxonomy): Eukaryota > Metazoa > Chordata > Mammalia > Rodentia > Cricetidae > Sigmodon > Sigmodon hispidus. The sequence continues at coordinate 90,266 of PVIH01002116.1, forward strand.
TGTAACTCAAATCCGGATTGGTATTAATAATAAAAATCAGGACAAGATCTCAGAGTAAATGCTAAAACATCACAGAGACAAAGGAGCCAGACACTAAAGAGACTTCTTACCTCTACCAAATCCTCAGACCAAAAAGGGCTGTTACTGCCTCCTCCTGTTATGTATTTCTGCCTCCACCTTACTAGTGCTGGGATCAAATGCTTGAGTCTGCATCATTTGGCTCTGTTTCTCTTTTGAACTGCATCAATCTCATGTAGCTCACAGTGGCACTGAACTCCAGATCTTCATGCTTTCTCTTTCCAAGAGCTGAGATTAAAGATGTATGCAACCATGGCTTGGCTTCTGTGGCTAACTAGTGGCTAGCTCTGCCCTTTGAGTTTCAGGAATGCTTTATTTGTTAGAGCACAAACAAAATATCCACATCTTTAGCTATCAGAGAAATGCAAATCAAAACAACTTTGAGATACCACCTTACACCTGTCAGAATGGCTAAGTTTAAAGACAGGAATGATAGCCTATGCTGGAGAGGTTGCTGAGCAATGAGAACACTCCTACATTGTTGGTGGGCATGTCAGCTTATTCAGCCACTCTGGCATGCAGTATGGCAGTTTTCCAGAAAACTGGAAATCAATCTCCCCAAAGACCCAGAAATACCACTATTGGGGATATACCTTAAAGATGCACATTCGCACCCCAAAAGCATTAGCTCAGCTATGTTCATAGCAGCAATATTCATAACAGCAAGACCCTGGAAACAACCTAGATGCTCCTCAAATGAAGACTGGATCAACAAACTGTGGTACATCTACACAATGGAGTACTACTCAGCAGTAAGAAAAAATAATATCCTAAAATTTGCAGGCAAATGAAAGAATTTGGAGAATATCCTCTTGATCGAGGTATCACAAACTCAGAAAGATAAGCAGGGGATGTACTCACTCATAGGCAGACTTTAAACAAAAAGCAAAGAATACCCAAACTGCAAACCATAAGCACTGAACAGTTTGGGATCTGAAGCACCTTGGACTGGCACCTTGGAGCCCATTCCCTCCAGAGGAACACCTGACCCAGTCTTGATGTTGGGATGAGGAAAGTGGATTTGCCTGGAGTGGATGCTGAACTAAGCCACCTTGTGACCTTGGGACCTCCTGCCCTTGCTGGGGAAGAGACAAGGAGGTGGGGAGAAGAGAGGGTGACTGGGAGGGGCAGGAGAGGGAAGGGAGTTTGAACAAGGGGATACATGGTTAAAAACATGAGACTTTATTAAAAAAAATCCAAAAAACAAAATATCACCACAGGAAGGAGATGAGGGAGGGGACATAGTGATCAGAACATGTTACATGGGGAAAATATTCAAGTTCCAAAAATAAATAAATAATAAATTATTTTTAAAAATTCAAAGAGCATGGAACTGTTGAGACACAATATAGGTCAGGGTATTTTTTTAAGTTTATATGACTATTTTTTATTTTGAATATAAAAATAAGAAAAAAAACAAGCTTATAGACAGTCAGTTTTAAGAGTCCATACAGGCCTCCCATACTCTGTCCTTCCCACATTCTATTCCTCCCAAACTCAGTCTCAATCACATTGTGTCCCTCCCATACTCCATCCCTCCCAAACTCAGTCTCAATCACATTCTGTCCCTCTCACATTCTGTCCTTCCCACACTCTATCCCTCCTACATTCAGTTCCACCCACATTCTGTCCCTCCCACACTCCATCTCCTTAACCATCCTTTTTAGTCTCTACAGTGAATAGGAAGAATTTTAGCCCTTTGACTTTAAGCATTTCTTTTACAGACTTTATTTCTGTGTAAATGTTGTTTTGTCTGCACATATGTATTTGTACTATCTGTATACCTGGTGTCTACAGAGGTCAGAAGAGGGAATCAAATCCCCTGGAACTGGAATTAGAGATGATTGTGGGCTACCATGTGGGTGTTGGACATCAAGCCCAGGTATTCTTTAAGAACTATCCAAGGTGGCTCTCAAACTTCTAAATTTCAAGTATTTTAACTTTAAATATCAAACCAATACTATGTTTGAGACAAATGTTTACTATTATAATCAAATATTTAATTTTTTCTGCTATATCAGAAAGCAGGAAGACCACCTAATACAGATGGATATGACAGTATCTCACTTTGTTTGGCATCAAGGAACATTATGCTTTATTTCCTTATGTTCACATACAATTTCAAATATCACTTTTGATACCCAAATGTTGAGCAGTGAAGATGGGGATAAAGGAGCACACTGCTCTGTCTTTATTCCCTTTGACAGCAATATCTTAGAACAGAACAAAATATATATTTCCCATAACTTACTTTCTTACATTGCCACACTTAAGGAATGGAATGAGATAATAATGCTTAAGTTTGCATTTGATGTACCAGATTGGGAGGAGGAGAGGGGACTAGGATGCTATAAGGCCATTTGGTGTGATCTAGAAACAGAAGTGAAATCCTAATTCAGCATAATTAATCTTGATTGTCAAAGTGACCAGATTGAACATCACTCAAGAGACAATCTAAGTATGTTTTTGTGAGGGTATATTAGAAAATTTTAACTGAGGCAGAAAGGTCTCTCCCTGAATTTGAGGAATCCCATTTTAGAGAGGTCTTAGATCAGTTAGAAGGTAGAAAGTAAGCTAAGTATTTCTTCCTCTGTTTCCTGACTACAGATCCATTTGTCTCTTGTACTGTGACTTACCATCCTGGTGATTAGACCCTTTAAATGTGGAACAAAATAAACACTTCCTTTCAGCTCCCTATGTTGGGTACATTATTCCAGCACTGAGAAAAAAACAGGAACACAAGATGGTAAACAACACATTAAATGTTGCTATCAGCTTGAGACACAGAAAATTATTCAGATAGGATACAAAAATCTTTGTTTTCTAGGCAGGTTATAAGAAGGTGAGGATAAAAGCATGTTTTATAAAAAGCAGAAAATAGCTGACAAATTTTCTCTTATATTTTAGCAAAGAAAAAAATCTAGTTTTGTGTTGGCATTTAATAGTAAAGTGTTCTTTAAAACCCCTATATATGAACATCAAATTTGGGCTTTGACTATGGGAAATAAATTCATTTTCCCTAAGCCTTATACAAGATTTTCTATCCATTCGGTTTTTTTCCATAGTTCCCTTCTCCTTCTGAAACACCTATCATTTTACTTGGACAAAATCAATCTTATTCTGTAACAGAGAGACAATCCATATACCTTGTATAAATAATTTAGTGTGAATCTAAGTTTTGTGGTTAGCAAAAGACTTTAGAAACTTTTCCCAAACTAACGTGATACCCACATAACATAATGATGGCTGCAAAAAAAAGTGTTTGCAGAATAATTTCACCTTCTGTTTCTGAGAATACTAGAAATATTCAAGGTTCAAAGTACCACAAGAGACAGATGTGGTCATGAGAAGAGGAAGATCTTTGATTAGTCATTTTGGAGAATATCATTTTCCTAAAGAAGTCACTGAAGTTCTGAATTATCTTTGATAAAGCGTATCTATTAAGAACATTTTTGACATTTTATCTATTTATTTATTCTGAGTGTGCTTTCAGCAGTAGGTGCTATGTGTCTAGCAGTCAGAAAGAGGACTAGTTTGTTGGGTTTTTCTCCATAGGCTCCCAAGATTAAACTCATAAAATCAGTCAGAGAAGCAAAAACACTTATCTATGTAGCCATCCCAAAGTTGTATATATTTTTTAAAAGATGTTAAAATGAGTCAGTGATAGGATGGGTCATGTTGACTGAGGCCAATAGGGAAAGAAGAGTAGAACTGTACAGAGTAGGGTTACCTATGGGATAACATAGTCATAACTGACAGTCAACATTATTCCTATACACAAATTTTGGGTCTCAGGAGCTTATAAAGTTCCTCTAATTCCTAGATGAGAAGGTCCTCAAAAATATTCATAAGAAACACTTTCTATTGTCATAAATGATAAAAGAATCATGCTACAACTTCAAAATGTCCCAGACTAGAGTGTGCATGACTTGCCACAAGGAATCTTGATTTTTCCCAATCACTGATGGACATGGAGGTATAGAAAGCCAGCACGAATTTCATAACAAAGAAAGCAGATTCAGGGACAGCTGCAAAGCCATCCAAAGTACAATACTGCTAATGTCAAATAAAAATGTCAGAATTTAGTAAAATGAAGAGTTTATTTCAAAGGATCATTTCAGTGATGTGGTGTGAAATGAGGATACCAGCATTAATGAGTAGACACAACTGGACAGAAAGGACATTAAAACAGAAACATCTGTAATATATGAGGTCAACTCTTTAAATATTCAGAATTCTGCACAAAAAAGGGTCTGAAGGCATTTAGATTTATTAATTTGAGGATTAAAAAAGATCTCCAAGCACAGATTTATTAGTCTGGAATATCAGAGAGTCAACCACAGTCAAGAAGGTCAGAGTTAGGGTTAGGGTTAGGTTTAGGGTTGGGGTTGGGATTGGGGTTAGGGTTGGGGTTAGGGTTAGGGTTAGGGGTTAGGGTTTGGGTTAGGGTTGGGGTTAGGTGACCTACACCTTTAATCCTAGCTTTAGGGATGTAGAAAGAGGAAGTCAGGAGAGCTGGAGGGAGGGAGAACTGAGAGAGTTTTTCAGCTTTCGCAGATACTTTCTTAGTGGAATGAGAGAGAAGTTGGAACCAGAGGATTTTGTGGAGACAGGCCTGAGAAGTTGGCAGGTGAAAAGTGACTGTGGTTTGGTTCTCTATCTCTCTGATATTCAAGCTTTACTCCAATATCTGGTTCTGTGCTTTTATTATAATACCAAATAGAATTTCTGCTGTATTTGGCCTTCAACTTTTGGGATATAATTTGGAAAAAATAAAAAGCCACTTGCCAGCTGGAGCTACACATATCTGTGGTCACTGCCAGGCTAGCTCAATCAGTAGAGAATGTGACTCGTAATCTCAGGGTTGTGGGCTTGTGCCTAACACTGGGCACAAAGGAATAGAAATCTTTATAGAGGAAGCCATTGTGGGGTTAGAGAGAAACCTTGTGCTAGGGAAATGCCAACACATTCACAAGATGACCTTGGCTAGGACTCTAAACAATAGTGGAAAGGATGTCTAACCAGGCCTTCCCCTATAATCAAATGGAAGACCACTCTAATTATCATTATAGAACCTTCATTCAGCAACTGAAGAAGCCAGAAGCAGAGATCCATAGCTAAGCATCAGGTTGAGCTCCAGGTCCAGTTGAAGAGAAGGAGGAGAGAGTATATGAGCAAAAACGTCAGGATTAGGAAGAGACCCACAGAGACTGCTGACTTGTGCTGTTGAGAGCTCTCTTACTCTGAAATGGCAGCTGAAGAAACTGCATAGAAAGGAACTAAGCCCTCTGAATGCAGATAACAGTGGAACATAGTGGGCCGTGTGTGGAGCCTCTTGCAGTAGGATCAGAGTTCAATCCTGATGCATGAACTGGCTTCTCAGAGCCCATTCTCTGCATAGGAACACCTTCATCAGCCTTGAGACTGAGAGGAGACACTGGGACCTACCTCAACTGGATATGCCAGATAGAACTGACTCACCTTGGGACTCCTTGTCCTCCCTGGGAAATGGATGGAGGGATGGGGTGCGGGAAGGTTGAAGAAGGACTGGGAGGAAGGGAGGGAGGGGGAGAAGTGTTGGGTATGAGAAAAAAACTTTTAAATAAAGTAAAATAAACAATGTCCTTTTGTAGTTTCTCTCATTATCTCCTTCAACTGAAGATGTCTGGAAAAAAATTGTATTTATGTCTATGTCTTCACATGTCCAATCCTTTGTCCCCAGACTCATGCCTGGCCTCTAGTCTTCACTTACTCACCGACATCACCCATTCTACCCACACTTGCCCTTCAAGTATCAGTTTAGAGGCCATTTTTTCAAGATTCTTTCCAATATCTCACTTATCAGAAATGAGGCTTCTTCCAGGAACTCTCTGAGCACCTTCTGCCCAACCGCATAACACAGACCATGCTATATTAACATTACCTGTTTATCTGAATGCACATCCTGTGAACCCAATGTTTATGTGTTTTCTTTACCATTGTATCTAAAATCAATATTTAAGTGTACACTGAATACATTGAAGTGTATATTTGGAATTAGTGAATAAGCGCACATTACTACATCCATTTAAATACATAATACTGCCTTGGACAAAGTTTCTGTCTTTTAAAGAACTCATAATTTCACTTCCAATACCCTGGAAAATCTTGTGAAATACTCTTATGGATAAAAGATATTTTGAAATTGTAATTTTATTTGTATTTGGGTGTTATCACTTTGTATTCTAAAATAATTTAATTATTTCCAATAAGTCTCTAAATATAAAGCATGATAACTAGCAAAAATAAAAAGAAACCCTATGGGGGTGGAGGTATGCATAAATGGGCTGCAGTGTGTGAGTGGATACCCTGATATCTTCTAATATAGGTGGATGGTCTTTCTTCTTCAGCTTTTATCTTCTCACACCATGGATCTGTGCAGATGTGTTTATGCATTTCTTTAAAGAAATAATTTAGTAGAGTTGATATCTTCTATACACAAATCCTTTTTATTTCTTCACTAAAATTACCAGCAAAATATAGTCCTTAAAACATACAAAAAGATAAAAACAAATATTCATCTAGATATCATCTACAAATAAAATTTAAAATATGCACATATGGCAAATCTATTATATGTATTATAGTTTAAATCAAATTTAGTTAATTTAATATATATGTATATATACATATATATATATGGCAAATGGTGCCAATAAGTGTTTTGACTGAACATATTTTATATCATGATTTGAGCTGTGGCCATACAGCTACATATAATTGTCAAAACTCATCATAATGTACATTTAAAAATTGTAATATATTGAAAATGAGTAATATCTCATAAAGACTGATTTAAGCATAAAAAGCTATGGCAGCATCTATTTTCAGTAGTACCATATTAGGTATACAAAATTGACTTCTCTACTTGAAAAAATAAAGATAAATTAGGTACTCAAAAATATATAAGAAAAATATATAAGGTGTGCATTTGAACTGAAGTCACTTGACAACCAAAAAATATCACTTCAGCCTCTAGAAATAGGTAAAAAACTTATGAACTAGTTAACAGTAAATTTTACTATGAGAAACCTGGTAATTTACCGCAACACACTAGACTTCAAAAGGGCTACACATCTGGAGTAAGTATGTGAAAAAGGCATTACCATAATAGCAAATACAAAATATCCACCCATTTAGTCTATTTCAGGACATAGAGAGCTTTGGAGTTTAAGAAGTAGCAAGCAAAAATAGAAATAACTTAATTAGACATGGATTGCTTATTTCTTCTATACAACTATAGCATTTCTATATGGATACATTCAGACATGCTTAAATAAGTTAAATCATTTATTAACATCATTCTTGATCTGTATATTTTCTCATTTTATGTCCACTAACTTCATAATGTTAATTTTGTTTTCAGAATATCTTCCTAGAGCCTCAAAATAGACTCAATGTCTCAGATGACATTCCTAGAATGGGTAAGTTCTTGAACTTTATGCTTCTTCAGAGAAGGCAGAGGCTTACATGTAGGAAGGCATGAGTCAATCTGTGTATTTGAAAGTTGGAACATTACTATATTTAGATAATACTGGCTAATTTAGTCATGTGATGGTAAAAGACAGACTAGTCAAGCAAAGCTAAGAAGATATTTGAAATTGGCCATCATGGTGAGTAATAATCAGAGTTGGACAAAGGAGCACATCATCAGCATCGTCAATGAGGAAGCAAGCAAACCAGATCACTATAAAGTGATACTGATGACCATTTTTCATGTACAGTGACTCTATTTATTCCATGAGCTCAGAACTCCTCATTTATTTACTTACTAAGAAAATAAATAGTTTCTCAGTTTGGAGAAAATAGAGGGATGTGCAAAAGAGAGGAGATGAGTGTTGGAGTATTAAGATTCCCATAGTGAAGAAATCAGACATGTAAATTTCATGGTGATAAATTAGAGAGAAGGGAGGAGAGCCACATTGTGAGGGGGGCATTGTGTAACAGGATGATCTCAGAAGCAATACTGGTGAGACTAAGAATAGGCCTGGGGATGTACATCACTGGTAGAGTGCTTATCTCAATAATTAGACCCTTAGTTCAATTCCAGTACCAAAAAGAAAGAAGAAGCTAGACCAATAGTAAACTGTGCTCAGGAAACAATGATTGAATTAGATAACATAGACTTTTAAAAATTTAAAATTCTAATTCCTAAATATTGAAAACAGATTCTTCCACCAACCTCAAATTCCCCTCCCTCTACCCCTTCTAGTCTCTCCCCCACCTCTTCTTTCCCCCAGATTCACACCTTATCCATTTCTCTTCAGAAAATAGCAGGCTTCCAAGAGATAGCACCCAAACCACTTTCCTACACAAGAGAACAACCAGATGTACTGCTTTTGTTATATTCAATCCTTTATGGATTAAATTAGGTGTATCTAACTGACAGAGTAGAACATCGGCAATTTGTGTCACTCAGACTATCAACCAGAAGTATTTGAGGACTAGCAAGGTTGACAGAATATTAACAATGGCAGGTGTTCAATTACCTGGCTGTGATCTCCAATAATGTTAACTAGAGATTACAGAACTTTGTTTTGTATTAGATTAAGATTTTTATTAAACATTTTTCATCATGAAAAAATTGGGATTTTCTGTGATTTTTCTATACAGATTAAAGTGATTATGGGGTCTTTCCCTTCACCATGTATAACTATCCTATGAGAGGGCATGTTAGAAGGATGTAATCCCTTGTGTTCTTGGCCAGTTAGATGCCCTACAGGACCATCTAGCTATAGAACTTGAACAAAAGAGTCTGCATGCCTAAAGCAATGCATATTTAAATTTAGGTAGTTTCTTCTTACACAGAGAGTACACCAGTCCAGAAAAAGCGTTGGAATTTTTTTTTTTAATAAAAGGTCTATGCTTATTGATTCAGTAGCAAAATGTTGCTTTTTGTGACCTTGTCTGCTTCTCTGGAAGAAGCCTAAGTTACAGAGGGAAGAAAGTTCCCACTAGGGAACGCAACAATGACTCCATTGAACTGGGAATTAAGATTGCTTCTGCTTGCCTTGAACCAGAAGGAAAAGAAAGAAGTTACTGTGTTGACTGCCGTGATTGATACCAATGAAAACTCAGTAAACAATTTGGGAAAGGTTTTCCAGAAAAAAACAGTTGCAAATAGCAGAACACTGAAGTGGAGATGCTTAGGCTATGGTAAACCATGAGCTTACAGTGAAAGGATACTTCTAAAGATAAAAGTGTGGACAATTGCTTCAAATACAGGGAACCAACATTCTTTGGGCACAGTTGTTAATAATACCAGTTCTGCCAGTCAGAGATTGAGTGGAATGGCCAAGTATGTTTTTGTCGAGTACTTTCTGGAGGCAGCTTTGTTAGCCTCTGTTCACACTGGCAGTTCTGGTTCTCTTTTATGACAATTGCACTCACATAACCAGAATCTCATTGGATTGATTTCTTTTTCTAACTTAGGTATTTATTAACTTATTTTGTTAGAGTTGGAACAAAAGACTCAGTTTTGATTTTACTGACTTTTATACTATCAACCAAGACCAAATTAGACTTATCCACAATATAAGTAAGGAGTAGAAAAACTAGTCTGGAAGAGAAAGGACACCTTTGGGTATATATTACTAATATACATTAAAGATGATTAAGGTCAACTATGGTGAAGTGTCACATGCCAAGGTAAAACAACATGACCAACTGAGATACTTGCTTAAGGCAAAGAGAAGACAGAATATTAAGTGGCAGAAGGTAATTATAAATATAAGCTGTGACTGCAGAACAGTGTCAGTAATGTAAAATAGAAAAAAATAAGAGATGTGGGTTATTTTCATGAATATTTGTTCATTTGTTATAAATATAATCACTATATATGTCAAAAGAAAATATCTTGGCTTCCTTTACTTTCTTATTATTTTATTATGTGATATATTGAACATTATTGTAGTATTTGAGAATTAATGATTTTTTTAACTTATTTTTATTTTATGTGAATTGGTGTTTTGTCTGCATGTGTAAGTGTGTAAGGGTGTCAGATCTTGGAATTACAGACAGTTGTTAGCTGCCATGTGGATGCTGGGAATCAAACTCAGGTCCTCCAGAAGAATGGTCAGTGCTTTTAACCACTGAGCCATCTCTCCAGCCCTCAAGAATTAATGATTTTTATATCATATTATATGTACCATAGAGTTTTGTTATAATTTGAGTATGTGTCTCCCAAGTATATGTTAAATCTTTAGTCACCAATATGTCATGATGTTCTGACTTTCCACAAGCAGAACCATAGATTAAAGACTATAAAACTTTAAAACAAAATAGACATTTTTCTCATCATAAGTTGACTAATCACAGTATTTTATCATGGTGCTGCAAAGCTGCCTGACACAGTTATCCAAGAGAATAATCATCAACAGTTTTTTAGGATTGGTTGGTCTTTCTTTCCATAACAAGTCATCAGTGCATTTACACCTTAATTTGGAATAGTTGCAGCATGTGAGGGAGAATCATGACCTTTTATTATCTGTATGTGTGGATGAAGCATGGGTGAAGAAGACACTTAAGATGCCATGAAAGTGAACTTCTGATTCTCTTCCATACTCTCAGTTCTTTACTTTGACAGAGAACAGTTTCTACTGCACATCAATTCAGTTCAATTCTCCAGAAACTATCAAGTAGATTGTCTACAATTAAGTGTAAATGTGAAAACATCTACCCAGGTTAGAGAAACATCTTGCAAGCTTAATATCTCAGCCCCACAGTATTTCCTGACTGCTCAAATGCACATTTAAGATGTCCTTTTTCAGATAATTCAAAACATTTTCCTAACTCAAATGCAAATTGGAAGTCCTCATGATTCTATTCTTTTTTTTTGATAGAATGACTAAAAGAAGTGAAGAAAATAGCTTATTCATTTATGTTTTTATAAGAGATACAACTTAGAAACATTTAAGTGAAAGGCCAGGGTATGTTGAGGACACTGATCATCAATGCTCTCTCCATGACTGTCATACTCACTGGCCCTCTCTATGTTTATCAGTTCAAAAATTCCCTGAATCTCATCTTTTTGGGTTTTTATACAGGATTCACTATAAAGGCATAGTCACATAAATCAGCACATCTTAGTAATTAAGTGTATTTCTGGGTACTGTTTCCTCCCTAGAGATCGGGATGCTTCATTCAAAGCTCTATCCCTCTGATCTAATTGTTGGTTCCCCTGGTGACCACATTTCATACATGCAAAAATTATCCTATAACATCAGGTTAAAAGAAGTTTGTTATATATGACAAAAGATCTCCCTTTTACACTAAACACATTCATAGAAGATTGCAAGGAGTTTTACAATTCTAGACAGAAATCCTGAAGACCATTATTTTTAATCATAATATCATAGGTATCAAGTTGACAACAATGGGCTTTTTGATAGCTAATTTTGTTTATAAATTTGACTGGGTCATAAAGTGCCTAGCTACCTGGTCAGACATTAGTCTATGTATTTCAAAGTGTCTCTTGAACTTGGAATTGAAATTGGTCACCTGAGTAAAGCAGACTACTCTCTCAAATGTGGTGGAAACAATACACACTGTTGAAGGCCTAAACAGTACCACAATCCACCATGGATCTTAACACTTCAACCCTATACCGTGAAATGCATCTTTTTCTAATGAAAACTGCATTCTTTCTAAAGAATCTGGTATCAATGCCAGCATCTAAAATCTCAAGTCTTGTCTATCTTAGAGATGAGTGAGAATCAAGGTATGAGTACTTCTGAACTGAAGTCTTATTGAGTGCTGATCCTGTGAAATATAATACCTCTTGTGCTTCTAAAATACAGTGTTATTGAACAGCACAAGTGTCACCATTTCAAAATTGAGAGATAAGAAGGAAGAGAAAATTTCCACACAAGAAAACAACAGGACCAGCAAGATAATCTTTAAAACTTGATGAAAATTATTGGCTGAACGATTCAGGTCTCTCTCCCCTGGATCAGTCCTCAGTGTCATCATACTGATTACAATCATGTTTAGTTCACTCAAGCTACCCTCACAGGCCATTGGTTGTACTACTCTGAGGTCACGAAGTCAGTCCTACTTACATGGCCCAGTTGGAATTGTCCTTAGGTAACTTAGGGTTTACCAAGTTATTTTTAGTAGTCAAATGCACTGGTGTTTCTCTACCTGGGTGCTATGGTTCTCAGAGGCATCTTTGGTGAAATAAATACAATAGCCATATATGTTCCTTGGGTACAAGCACTATCAATCTGCATCCATTCCACTAGAGTTGAAATTAGCATGACTGCAAAGGGAGAACACAGACTTTGAAGAAGAGGAACCTCTACAGCAAGATGGCAGCAGCTGGGGTAAGCCCTAGAGATCTAAACCTTGAGATTTAAGGATGGAAAACTTTCTCCTATGGTGGCCTTGGAAAGTCTTTTTGGTCATGCTACTTGTTTAGAACAGTAAATCTTGTCTTTTGTTCAGATTGTTGACTAATTTCCCAGTATATAGATGAAAAACAACTGTCTTACATTGTGGTGTCTGACCCAGAAGAATATATTCTAACTTGTTCATGATTTTTGTATTTTCTTCTAGAAGTATTTCTTGTTTATTTTTTTAATAAAAACCCTGAAATTCTCCTAAATTATTGAGTTTTGCTTTCCTTTTGGGTTCTCTGTCCTAAGTCATCCTTCTTCCCCATTCAAGAGTAAACTATATACCCCCTTCAGTGTTTTCCTTAGAAACTACCCTTGCCAAACATAAAAGTTCATTGCTCATGAGGTTTACAAAGCACTGTAATATTGGCATAATTCAACCATGTTCTTGCTCCTTTATTATAACCTTTCCTATATTTCCAATAGCATTTTCTTATTTCTAGCTGAGGCTTTGAAACAAGATGGTATTTGTTGTTTTTCTCCTCTTCTGAACTCTCACAACCTAATCACTTGTAACAGTTCATTCACAGCAGTCATCTCTCTTAACTTGAACGTCAAGGTTTTTCCAATGTCTGCCTCTTATGCAATTCCAAAGCTATTTCACATTTCTTGTAGAAGCAACCCTCCTTATGAATAATAATTTTCAGGTTATTATAACAAAACACCATGGATTGTGTGGTTAATAAACAACAGAAATTTAATTTGCATAGTTCTAGAGTCGAAATCAAAGTGCTGGCATACTATCTAACAAAGGGCAACTTCTTAATTAATGAACTTTCAGAAGAGAGCTATTTTCAGAAATACAGAGATTTTTCCACTCCACAACGTGAGAGTTTACTAAATAGCAATAAATTTATGAGCATATCTTTTGTTGTTTTTAATTTATAAATTATTTTAAATTTAATTTGGTAGACATGAGAATTGGCAGTAACGGGCCTTTCTATTCCAATCTTAATTACTAACATTACCTCTCAGATTGCATGTTACAATTTAGAAGATACTTATTCACAAGTACACAAACATGTACACATATACATATGTATTATAGAATGACTGTGAAAGGATTATAGAAGTTTCAGTATTCAAAGGGGTTGTAGCAAGGCATAGAACCAGTACAAATGCACAGAGTGCAAAGGAAATTGAATTTTGAAAACATCTTGCTGAATGATAGAAATCAGTCACAAAAGAACACAATTTACTTAATTCTTTTTTAATGTAAACAATGAACAAATCTATAATGTAACCTGAAGTTTTTGGCCTGACCTAGCCCCATGGTCCGGACCACAGTCTCTTTGTCCCAAAGACCTACAAAGAAGCTTTATATTCATTACAAGCTGCTTGGTCTATGGCTTAGGCACTTAATAACTCTTAATCTTAAACTAACCCATGTTTTTTTTTTTTTTTCTTGTTTGGCCACATGGCTTGGTACCTTTTCTCAGAGTAGCATTCTCTTTTTTTTTTTTTTTCCTCTGCTGGAGTCTTTAGTTCTACTCTTCCACTTCTCAGAATTTTCTTAGTCAACTTGTGTCAGCTCTACTTCTTGTCTAGCTACTTGGACAATCAGTATTTTATTAAAGCAATATTTATAATAACAAATATTTACAATGTACAAAAAGGTAGTCTCATGATACTGGAGATTTAAAGTTGTCTCTAGTAGTTCTGGGACCTGAGCCTAGAGGTACATGAAAATGACTGTTAATATGAAAGCAAAGCTTTTCTTTGTGAGTGATTAATAAGTTCTACAGTTTAGTTTGTTGGTGGCTGTACAGCCACTGATTGCAAACTTGAGAATTTTAAATATAAATTAAATCTCAAGGTATTTTTTAAAAGCAACTATAATTAGGCTCAGTTTTATAAAATAGTTCCCTGTATCTAAGAGAGTCTTTCTTCGTGGATATCACCAAAATGTAAAGCAACACCTTTATCCTCAAAACATTTTATTGGAATATTATTTTGATAAGTTTAAGTAAAGAAAATATCTTAAAGGGGCACTACAGAAAAGTTTCATTCTGAATGAAATTCTGATATAGCAATGTTCTGACTAATATTTTTGCCCCTGGAAAGACAATACAGTGAGATGAGTTGCCTAGAAAACAACTAAAAACCTGATTTTAGTTAAAAAAAGAAAACTTTAGTAACAAAATTGACAATATTAAATTTATAAAATTAGTCTACATATAGAAGTAATTGGGTAACATTTGTTGAACAATGACCAGTTATGTCTAGACGTCACTACCCTCTAAGTTTTCCATAATGTTAAATAAGAAATTTGCTTCAAGTTCTGACTGGTGACCGTTTCTAACCTCTGTATTTGATGACAGGGTTAAGACAGAAGTGAGCTACTTAGGTCATGAAATTATAAGTATAGCTCATATTTGTTGCATTTTGCAACATTAAAGATGTTTAAAATCATGCTTGTTTATTATTTCATAGTATTTTTATTTATTGCAAAAAATGACAAAGCACTTGTAATTTCCAGTGCCCTACAATATGAAGAAACAATTTATAGCAACATAAACACATATTTTAGTGAAGACTGAGTTGCATGGGACTCCAAACAAAATTATAGGGCAACTGTGTCACACTGATACTACTACTTAAGTCAATAACGCTAGCAGTAAAAGCAATAAAACAATTAAGATGTAGATAGATACTTAGTTCTTGTATATTAGTTACTTTGATCTTCATAACCTTTGAAGTATCTATTATTAACGATTCCAACTTTGCTGATGAGAAAATTGAAGTTAATAATTTCAGCTACATGCTTGAGTTCTCAAAGCCAGTAAGAAATTTCATGTAAAGAACTGTGTACTTTTAGATAATTGGGTAATAATCACAGCCTTGGGGTCATAGCCCCTGCATTAGCTTGTCTTTGCCTCCTGTTAAGCTACTAGAATTAGCTGCTTAAAGGTTACAACTGTCATTTGTGCTATTAAAAACAATTTTGACTCACTGCCTACTGAACACATAGTAAGACTGTACTTCGTGGCCTTCTTTAGATGGAGTAGTGCTGTGTGGTCCATCCTGGCCAAGGATTTGTGACCAAACCTACATTAATAATAGCAACAATAATAGTAATGATATTGGGTTTCTCTTGAGTCATAAAAAAATAGGTGGAAAACAAAACCCACATTAGTGTATGATAAGGGATACAGGAAAGATGTCACAATTGCTTTTGTTAGTCTATCACAGGTCTGTGTGTTCCATCCACATGAAGCCAGAGAAACTTAATGTATCCCTTTGTAATGGTATATAACACACCTCCTTAGAACCCTATGAGGCCCAGGAACACTCTTCACTAAGCCAGTCCACATGTCATTCTTTGTAATGTCCTGGCTGTGGAATGTATGCTGAACTGATTCATTTGCATGCAAGTCCATGATGACTCCCAATGTGGCAAAATGTACTTTTTGATGAGATGCAATTCTATATGCAATGCTTATATTAAGGAGGATGCCTAAGACATTCTCTGTATCCATTCATAGTGGTGTCAGGAGAAATATTAATGGCAATGAAAACACTTATATCTGAATGTGTGTATTTTAATGAGGATAAATTTTTACCCAGCTCTGGAGAACAGAAGTTCAATGTGATCAGCCTGATATCAGATGGGGGTACTGGCTTATGTCTCATATACCAAGAAATGCATAATTATTGTTTGTGTTGTAGGCAGATTAGACATGCAAAAGTAGAAACAGCCAGGTCAACATTGGTGAAGAAATGTCTATATTACTGACCTGTACATGAGGTCCGTCTTGGGAGAATTATCCTGAATGCATAATTCTGCCTACCTTGTCTGTGAGTCACCTTTGCGATATGCACTCCTGTAGGATGTTTCACATTCCAAGATGTCTTAGGTCATGGTCATTCAGAAGAGTCCATCCATATACTTCCTTCAGATCTTTTAGGCAAAGTCTCTTTCCATTTTTTGACAACTGAACACAATTATTTACAACTACCCTTGAATTGATCTAGATTTATATTTCTAGACCTGTTTCTCTCCAGGCAGAGCATACAACCAAATTCATACTAAAGGCTTTGCCTGCTAGGAGTGTTGCCCTTTATCACTGTCCTCAGATTTACCTTTACATGGGACATCTTTCTGTTCTTTTCAAGTGATTTTAGCCTATTATGGAAAAAAATCAATCATGCCGTTAGTCTAGGAAATAAAGAGATAAGACAGAGTCAGTACCTTTAGTGCTATACCACGGCAAACAGTTTTGGACCTTGTTAATCTAAAGGCTTCAGATCTAAGTAAGAATCCTTTCATTATTTCAGTAGTCAAATGAAAGCAGAAACAGTATGATGTATATAAGAACTTTAGAGGCTTTCCTTCTTTGTAGAGCTGGCCAATCTAGTTGTGGGTACCTAAGGTACAGCTCATTTGTATTTTGCATTTAGGTGTGGTTGAGTATAAGAAGAAAGGTGATTTGGCTGATGGATATGAACAGGATAAATTAGAGTAGAATTTTCTTATTTTCTCTTATTTTCCTCTTCTTCATCTTTGATGATGAGGCTCAATGTGGTTTTTCTAGGTTTAGAAAATTGCCTGCCTTTGGAAACATTGTGATACCTGGTGACTTGGGTAAAGCAAGAGATAGAACTGTGGAGACATTTTTATGACAGGCATAGGGAAGGTCTCTAAAATAGCACAGTGTTGATGTCAGGGACATAAGTGTCCATAGCAACATAGAGCCCAATTTTGCTTTTGAGATGCCAAAATCATGCAGCAGTGCCAAAATATTTGCCACATGACACATTTTTATCTGAGCCTGATTTCTATGTTCTCTGGATAATTAGGTGACACACAATATCGTTAAGAGTTTCCTGATTTAAAGTTTGCAAATTGGAAATCTCAGACTTCTCTTCATAGCTACAGTGAGATTTGAGAAGAAAACATGAGTTGTTTCTATAACTTGTATTCTTTGTACAGCTCAGAAAAGAGTCATTTTAAAGAATGTGCTTTATTAATATATCTTATGGTTCTCAACCTAAAGATATACCATTGGTTTTCTAAGAAATACAAGACACATGTGTGAAACACATACATAATATATATGATACAAAACAAGAAGAAATTGGGTCCAGAATGTCATTTTACAAGTCTTGCTAAAATTAATGGGACTATAGATAATTCCTGGTAGAGTGTCAGAACAGAGTGTTTGAGAAACAGGAACCATAAGGCACAGAAACAAATTTGAATATTTAAGTGGCCAGTGACCAAGCTGAAAGCTTGTGGGGCCCATTCTGAATTAAACAGGAAGTCCTCTAATAGTTAAAAGAGAGTATATTGAGGAACTGTCTCATAATCAGAAATAAAAATATTTAAATTGGAAATTCCTTTTATCTATGTTTTTCCTTCCTATTTTTCTTTTTGTGTTTCCCCTGCCCGTGTTAAAATCAGCAGGCCTTTTAAACTGGAGGTCCTATTGCCTTAGCCTACCCCACAATGCTAAAATCCAAGGCATACACCATCACATCTGGCTGTTACAGGAATCCTCATTTACTCACAAATTTTAAAGAAAGAAGGTAAAAAATGCGAAGCTGAGTTGAACAAAAAATAAAAATCGAACCTACTTCTAAAGTATATCAATTTGCACCCAATTTAATAATTTTGGGTCTATAAAACAATAAGCAATGAGCAGACAACTAGTTTTAGCTTTGCACTGGCCGGAAGAAAACACATGTAAGACTGTACCTAGGCCTGCTGGGAGGCCTTGACACTTGGAAACATTCTTGCACATTAACTTCAGGAAGATTTTTAGGAGAAAGCTACACTAGAAAGTAGCTGAAAATAATTTTTCAGTCTCAGCTTCCTTGACAGTAAAACCACCACAAGGTTCAATCACGGGGTCAAAAAAAAAAAAATCAATAAAAACCTAGGAGGTTCTAGTGTCTTTAATTTTTGCATTAGTCTCTATAAAGGCAGAATCCGGAGGAGAAAAAAAATCAGGAAAGGGACACTTGGGCTGTGCATCCAAATCCGGCCCCCTCACTCCCAAATCTGGTGGCCCTTAGCTGTGTCACAGCGAGAAGGCCACCTCCTGCCTTCAGGTCACCATTGCCCTCTCTGGCGAGGTTCCCATCCCAGCTTGGGAATCTCTAGCGGGGCAGGAATCTGAGGCTAGGTCGGGGATGCACTCTCGCCTCCCGCCCGCCCTGGCTCTGCGCCACGGTCTCCTGCAGTTCCGCGTCTGCGCACGGCCGAGGGGCAGGAGCTGGGCCGGCCTGGGAGGTGCAGGGCGCCACGGGAACCAATGGGCGCGCACGGGGGAGCCCGGCTGGCTGCGGCGGCCGGCGGGACACGCACTGCCGGGATGGACGGCGAGCTCCTGGCGTCGGGTTCCTCGGAGCTGGCGGTCGGTGAGAGCCCGCGGGGCGGCGCCCCGATCCCGAGTGGCAGCGGGTCCTGCAGCCTACTGCAGGCCGAGGTGCTGGATCTGGACGAGGAGGAGGACGACTTGGAGGTGTTCAGTAAGGTGAGGGCAGCGGACTTAGCCGCGGCTTCGGCGGGGGTGGCGCATCCAGGGAAAGTTCCAGGGTGACTCAACTCCCCGACGGTTGGGAGCAAGAAGGTACACCCAGCCCGAACCAGCCGCTCCTTCCTCCGCACTTTGACCTTCCCAGAGGCAAGGGAAAGGCTTATGGTGTCTCAAAAGTTCTGATTTTTTACCCCCTTACTCTTTCCATTTTTTTCCTTCCTTGACAGGCACATCCCTTCTCATGTAAGGGCGGGTGACCTGAAACTGCTCCTCCTTCAGGCTTCTTGACAATCCTGAAGTCTAGAAGGAGAGCAATTGCTTTATTGCAGTAAAGTGATTTTTGGTTTAGTGTTGTTACGTGTGAACGGAAGAGTTGAGTCACACCCTAAGAGAGTCTGGAATCCTGTGACCATTGGATGTAGAAATTCTTTCAGCACGAGCAAGCCTGGCCTCCACTGCAAGCGGAGTCTTTTTTTTTTTTCCGGGGGGGGGGGCGCAGTTAACTCTGGTCCAAACCCCATTTGCAGTCTTCATATTTCCTTCCTATTTGCTTGGGAATTTAGCCTCAGAGGCGCTCCCTGGCTAGTGTTACGATTGGAAAGAAATAGACTTAGAACATTAGTGGTTGCCTTGGGTGCCTGTGGCCTGAAACTTGCACTTTCTAAAAGTTCGGAACAAAAAACCTTTTTTGTTGTGGCACAATCCAGTGCCACAGCAGTTTTTCAAAGGTGCCACACTAATGGGAGCCTTGAGTGCAGTGGGAACATTGTATCATCTACTGAGATTTCTGTAATAGTTACATGTTATCTTGAGATGTTAATACCTGCTTCACAACTGTCCAACAGAAGTCAGCAGGAAACCTTTGGACTCTGGTTCTGAACTCACAAACTTCATTTGCACTCTTTAGAATCTACTCAGTTGCATTCTCCATATACTTTGTATCACAGTTATGTGCGCTTAACTTTTTTCTATTTATTTAAATTATAAAACTGAAATTGTTTCATACTTAGTTCCAATATTTTATTTTTCTTTATATTTATTTGAGTGCGTGTCTATGCAAGCACACGCATGCATGCACCCACTGCCTACTCACCGCCTGCATTTTCTGCATTTTCCCCTCTTCTACTATGTGGGCTCTGGGGAATTAAGCCTAGGTCACTGCAGCAAGCAACTCTATTGAGCCATCCAGTAGACCTATATTGCCTCCCCCACATACATATTTTATGTTCAGATCAGTGTGATATTCCCAGAATTGAAGGAGAGGTTGTGATTGAAGTTTGTATGTGAAAATCATCTAGAATTGCTGTAAATTCTCCAGGTCTGTCCTCTAGGCCTCCCTGGAGAATCCCTGTCTTAATGAGTCCCTGTGGTCCACGAGAGTTCTGAAATGGTTTGAGTTGGTGGAGATGTCCATTTGCTTGGGTCTATGAGGATGATAGGGATTGCTGGAGTTATAGATGTTGTAGTCAAGAAGGAAATGAGCATTTCTAACGAATTGCCTTGAGCAGTAGCAGAATAAGGAAACTCCTCAGGATTCCAGCAATTTGTTGAGATTTCTTTTTAGTGGTTATTACTGGAAGTTGTACTTTCCTCATACTGCTGTCCTTGTGGTTTTGTATTCTTTTAAAAAGATGAGTTGTCAGAATTGTATGTTTCAAGCTTATACAGTTGCACCAACCCTACATGCTGCTACATAACTTCATGTATTTGCTGCCTAGGTAAAGTTAAGAACTATGCCCTTAGAAGTCAGAAAGTGTGTAATGCTGGTTAAAATATAAAGAATGTACGTGCTTATTTCAGGGGGTTAAAACTACCAACCATTAACCGCAATTAGACAAGCAAAGTTATGAAAGACGCCACTGGACCCATTTTTTTTTGCAATATTCCTCTTCAGCCTCTCTCTAGAGCTTATCTACTGTCCAGTCTCCTCCGTGATGGGGGCTGTCCAGTACTTTTGAGGTCAACTGTCTCTGCCCCTTACTGCTGTAAGATTGGTGATATTCACATTTCAAGTCATCCTTTCTCCTTAGACAATTTGTGAATGTATAAGTGTTGTCCCTTCCAGAGTCAACCAAAAGAATAAGAACTATGACGAAGACATTTTCTCCAAGAAAAAAAAAAAAAAAGAAACACCTTTTTCTCTTTCTAGGAAAAAACATGCAATATCTATTTCCTCCCATCAGAGCCCTGACTCCTTGATGGTAAGATAAGACCAGCACTAAGTGGTAACATACACCAGGAGGAATGGAAAGAAAAATAATGTGGGAGGCATTGAGTTTTCAAAAATTCACCAAGGAGTAATTTTTTTTTTTTTTTTTTTTTTTTTTTTTTTTTTTTTTTTTTTTTTTTTTTTTTTTTTTTTTTTTTTTTTTTTTTACTTTGTGTTCAGCTTTCCCTCTGGATTTTTTTTTTTTTCTACCCCTGTATATCCCCATTCAAGGTCCCTTCCCCCTCCCGCCACATCAGGTCATTTTTTCTTCTTCACAACTCCCCATCCCCTCCCCACCAAGGAGTAATTGATCCCAAGTTTGGAAAAAAAAAATTAGAAATGCAGCAGGTATTGATTTAAAAAGTAACAACAGGTGTTGGGAAAGAGATCAGAGAACATAACCAACACCACAAGGAAGTAATGTAAAAAAATATGCAAATGACAGCAGTCATGTGAGGATTGTCTTAAAACTTGGCCACAAGGAGATAAAAGAGAAATATTAACAAAAAGAAAAGAGACCAATTCTCTATTTTCTTTTGCATACATTGACCCATATTATATGTGTGTGTTATCTGTGTTTCATGTTTACATGTGCAAGTACATATGACCTGAGGTTGACCTCAAGTGTCTTCCTTGTTCATTCTCCACCATGTACATTGAAGCAAGGTCACTTTCTGAGCCCAAAGCTGGCTTCTGGAGATTCAGCTTGCTTCAGTGAGTCCTTTTCTCTGACTCCCAGGTTAGAATTAATAGGCAGGCTACTGGCAGCCCAGCCCAACCCTTTTGGTTCTGGGAATCAGGACTCTAGTACTCATGTTGTGTGGCAAGCACTTTATCAATGTAACCACCACGCCAGTTCAAATTCTCTACTTCTGGGGGAAAAATTCACCAGTTTTTTTTTAATTATAATACACATAAACTGCCCTTATTTTTATTATGTACCATCACATCTAGTTATTTTTTGAGAACTGTAGCTTCTACCTCCAATACAATTAAGTAATTTTTTTTTTTTTTTTTTTTTTTTTTTTTTTAAGAAATAATAGACTGGGGCTGGAGAGATGTGTTAGTGGCTATAGAGCCCATGTTGCTCTTCCTTGAAGTTAGATCCTAGCACCCACATGGCTCACAACTATCTATAATTCCAAGAACTGCTGGCCTCCATGAGCACTTCCACATAAACACATGAACAGACCTACACATATTCAAATGAATTAATAATAAAGTAAGGTCTTTAAAATGGACCATAAAGAGATTCTGAAAGATAAGGACCAGGAGTAGTTCTGCTTTTAATTTCTAGAAAGGCCATAGGATGGATTATTTTGTGTTTCATGTATAAACCTTGGGATGAAAGATGATTGGGTAGAAGCCAATGTATCTCATATGAATGTGAAAAATTTAAGATTATTTCTGATTAAATAGAAGTTTAGTAACACCATTTTTTTGAAGTTTGAGTGTAAAGGAAAATACATTTTTATAGAAGAGGTTATTTTTGAAAGATAACTGCTTATATATTAGGATAGTCAGCCTTTTCACTACTACTATGGAATATCTACAGTGAAATCACTTTATGAATAAAGGAAGTTTACTTACCACAGGAGGCTAGAGGCTCAGGCACATTATTTTCAGGTCAGCTGTGGAGAAGGCCTTCTGGAAATGGCATCATATTTGTGGAGTACAGCGGAAGAAGGTAATTATCACATCAGACAGGAAACCAGAGGGACCAGAAGTGTCTCCAGTCTCGTTTTATAAGAAAGACTCACTTGAAAGAACCAACTCAGGGTCCCATTAGTACTCATTGAAAACCTAAGAAGCCCCAGTAGATCCAATGTTCTGTGGGTTCCAAGACCTCCAGTATGCACACACTGACAAAAAGTTCCTCCAGCCATATTAAAATCACAGCCATGACAGAGACACATACTATACTAGCCAACATGTCTATCAAGTATTTAGGAGAAACTCTAATCACACATATATACATACAGAAATACAGAAATCTGTATATTTTATGTTTGTTTTCTCAATCTTTGTTTTATTTATCAGTCATTACCATGACAAAACCCATAATTTTTTTTAATACTTTAAGTGTGATATTAATGCAAGAATTACTTATAGAATTTATGGTCCATACTAAGGAACAATAAAGTCTAGTGAAGCATTTAAAGTCTGATGGTAACAAAAAACCATTAGCATTGTTATACTTGAAAGAGAAGAGCTATAGAAACTGTTCAAGACCAGAGTTGTCGAGAAAGGGCCAAATGAACTTACAGGTAGCAAGGTAGAGAGGCAACATGGAGCATGCCCCTCTAGTTTCCCTTTTATCCAACTTGAATAGTTTGCTTATGTTTCCCCAAGGATACTTCAAAGGTGACATTATCATAGGAGCTAGCCTTCTAACACACAGCTCAGAGAAAAATGAAGCCTCAGGTTGAAAATGAAGGATCCCTTGATTAAAGCCAGCATAGTATCAAAAGGTAAAGAGTAGCGTCAGATAAAGATGAGCACTTTGTATTACCCTTGTCACATGTTCACTTACGATAGGAGCCGCCATCATCCTGTCAAGCAATAGGATCTGTCTCTTTCCTGGAATCTTGAGGTGTGTGTGTGTGTGTGTGTGTGTGTGTGTGTGTGACCATCTTGACCATCATATAATAGAAATGATGCCACATGGGTTCCAAGGCCATTTTGTAAAAGGAACCAGAGTCCTCTTTGTCCAATTGGATACTGTCTGCTTTTTCAATGCTATCCTATCAGAAGTACAGGATAAGGCCTCCAATTGATAAGCTTACACTGAGGTCTTTATAAGTGAAAATACAGTCAAGGCATAATATTAGTGGTTAGGACCAGAGACAACCTCCATTGCCTGTATTTGAAATCCTGGCTTCATTGATTTGAAAATTAGAAAATTGTTTCTTTGAGGAAGGCCCTTTAATAGCAAGGGCTCAGATGAGAAGAAACAGTAAATATGAGGATTAAATCAAAGTCTCTGCTTCTTTTTTTACTAAGGCCTGCTTCTGTATTGTGGCTCAGAGAGATGAGGTGGGAAGGAGAGAGAGAAAGAATGAGTGACTATAAAGCTGATCTAAAACTATTTATATTCCACCCACTGGAAATCCCACTCAGTGCAATCACAGCTCTCTTATATGTGAAGTGCTCTTGTATATTCTTCTCTAAGTGAAGAATAGAAAGAAATGGATAAAACCTTCAGGTTCTCTGCTTAAGTTAGCATATGTGATCACTTAAAATATTAAAGGAGGAAACTTTAGCCTAAGTTGCAAGAGAACTTTTTATAGGATTGTTTTATAGGTAAGCATTTCATGTGGATTTTGGTGCCTGGAAGATCAGTACACACAAATGCCACAGTACTACATCTAAACAAATGTCACTTTTCCAAGTTCGCAAGGATTATTGAAGATGCTATAACCTAAACTGGCTGTGCTTCATCTGAGGATGATCCACACTCCTTTGACAGGGCTGATGGGAGGCGTAGATAAACTGTGTCAGAAATGGCAAGGAAATGCTATCTCATTTCAAAAGGCAAATGTAATATTTATTCTCTGGAAAACTGTATTAAGGTAGAGGCTGAGAAGCTGTTGAGGTTTAGTTGGGAAACCATCATCCTCTGTTGACACTGGGGCTAACAAGTTTTACCACATTGGGTGTGTGTGTGTGTTCCACTGAGGTTGTGTTTAGGTGGCTGTGAAGAAGGTCTTCAGATTAAGCAAAGTGCTTTAGCTCAGGAAAGACTTGGGTTTTATCCTTTAATCTTTCTGAAGAATCATCATGGCTGGGTGGCTTATATGTTTGCAGTTTGAGGGACACAACCAGGAACCAGAGGGCCAAAAATCACTCAAGTTTCACTTAATTCAAAGTGAGTTTCTTACTGTAATTTCTGAAGTGAGAAGAATTACATAATGGCGACCTGAGTCCTGTCACTAAAAATGTTAGTGCAAGCCAGATGAGTAATGGTCCCAGAGAAAAGCAGGGTGTGATTCTTGAACTGTCCTTTTCCACCAGGAAGATGGTGTTACAATGGAATTTTAACATGCTAGATCAACTGGAAGGACATTGGGGGAAAAACTGACTCCTTCCCAGTCCTTCAGTGTAATGCTCATATAGTGAATAACATCTCTTCACACACTGGTCCTCAATGAGTCTCTTTCCAGTCCTATTTTTTTGTGGGGGCAATTTGTCTTGGCCCACAGTTTAGGAGGAATACAGTTCTTTAAGGTGGGGTAGGTAATGACAAGAGCAGGAGGTGGGTGTTCTCACTGTGTCTGCTATTTGTATTCTAGAACTAGAGGATCTACAACACAGTGCCCTCTATTAACCTTGCATTTATGCACTGCTCGTTCACCGTATCTGCCCATACATGTGAAATGGTTCTGCTAATTTATCCTTTTCCTCCCATTTTCCATCTGTGTGTATGCATGGTTTTTTGCATGTCTGTAAGAATGCACATGTGTGTGTGTGGAGGTGCTAACATAATTCTGGGATGGGACTCTTGTTTGTTTTTCCATCATGTTTCTTGAGATAGGCTCTCTCAGTCAAACCCAGAACTCATTAATATGGCTACTCTTGCTAGCCAGTTTGCTTTGGGAATTACCTGTCTTTGTTGAGGTTACAGTTGGGCTTCCATGCCCACCCTGCATTTATGTGAGTTCTGGGCTCTGAATTCCAGTCCCTTCACATACAAGGAAAGTCTGTCACGGAGTCATATCTCAAGTCTGGATTTATTTTTCTGCCTAAATTCTAAAATTAGTGCTGCTTTGGGCTCCCACTACCCCATCTGAATAGTTACCTACATTGTAGCCCCTAAGAATGATTGATAAAGCCCTAGGGTGTTTATTATATGCTTCACCTGCCTGTCTTCTACTGAGTTCATTTATACAACTGGATGGGTGGTGAGCTTTCTGGTCAAAGTACTTGGTGACCAAGATGTCTTGCTCTCTTTTCTACTCCTTTAATTCAGTGTCTTGAGGATGAATTGCTTATCTTAGGAGCAATTAGTTTCTAAAATACAGCATCTTAGAACCCATTCCAGAAAGGATGACTCAGAATCTTTTGGAACAAGATTCTGTGGTGATTATCTAGGTCCATTTGCTTGCTACTCATCAGCTGAATCTAGTTTTTACTTCTATATAATTATAATTGGAGCAACAAAACACAATCCTTTTTGCTTTTTATGATGCAGCTTAGAACTACCTCCTCTCGGAGTTACTTTCTTTCTATACATACAGTTAATTTTCCCTGGTTCTGCACTGTCTGTGACACTGTTGTGAATGGACGAATATCAATAAATTCTGCCTTATAAATAGATAATTTTTCTTCTCTGTAAATCTTTTATTGTTTGTCTGATTCCAAAAAGCTAAAGTCGTTGAAGGTAGAAGAGTAAGACAATTAAATAGAGAATGTTTGATACTTAATATGCATTTGTATTAGCAAATGATATGAGTCTTGGCATTTTATAATTTATAAACCCAATTATTAACAATAATTTGTTAACGATCTGGCTTTCAGTAAAGGCCATTTATATTATATCGTTCTTTTCCAAGCCGGATACTAAACTAAGTAGAAGGAAAACAAATTAATCTTAATCAGCGGTGAGTAATTATTGTCAGATGACAGTGAGCTGGGTTGAGCCTAGATCCTGGATAATGTCCCCTTTTTTGTGTTGTATGAGAAGAGACAAATGCAACATGTTTAAATAGGAGGAGAGTCATCAACAAACTCTCTGTTGCTAACACCTGACTCAGAGAAGGCTGGAAGGCAACTCTAGAAGGAAGGGAGTAAAATGGTAAGGGACTTAGAGTTCTCAGATCAAATCTGAATGTCCAGAAAGTAGGTGCAGCAAAGAACAGAGACCTCCATAGGAAAGGGTACAGCAGCTTCTTTACTGACACACAAGGGTCTGTCCCTTTCTATCTTCTTGCTCCGCAGCAATAGAGATTATTACATATATTTTGGTATGCTGTCATCAATGTTGTTTAGACCCCAAAGTCTAAAAAGAATGTCTTATTCTCTGTAGTTTTCTGTTTTTATTCTTGAGGCCTTAGTGAGATCCCCTGGCACATCTTTATATTGCAGTTTTCCCAGTATCTAGAGTGACTGATTATGAGAGAAACTCAGAACTCATCCCCTTCAAGTGTTTATTTATCTGTACTTTTTACTTTCTGAAGAAGATGCACAAATAAACATTAAGCATTGACATAATTGCTTGAGATATATATTTTAAGGTTTCCCTATAAGTTGGTGAAGAATCATGTCATGAAAGTAAGTTGCCTGTTTTAAACAGAATATTTCATTAACACTAATAGTGTTATCCATGTATATGCTTGCCATGATGGACAACAAAATGTTAGCTGTAGTGTAGATAAAAAGGAAGAATAAGATTATCAGTAGATGCTTAAATCTACAACAAAACCAGAAAATTAATCCATAGTACTTAAAATTAAAGGAATAATCAATTTATAATTTTAAGTTGTATTTATTTATGATTGTGTGTGTGTGTGTGTGTGTGTGTGTGTGTGTGTGTGTGTGTGTGTGTAGATGCCTTTGGTGCCCAGAAGAGGCAGAAGAGGGCAACAGATCCCATGGGCTGTTGTGAGATGTAAATGGGAGTACTGTAAACTGATTTTGGGTCTTCTGGATGAGCAACACATTCTTTGAACTGTTGAACCATCTCTATAGCTCTTTTATTTTTAATGTTTACCTTGAGAAGTGCTAATACTTGATATATTTGCTTTTTCCTTTTAAAGGCCATCTTTATTGAAGTATATTTTACATACACTAAATTCACTCAGAGGGAGATAATTTCTCAAGTCAATGTAAATTGTTAGGAAATTTTATGTCACCAATAAAATATATCAAAACATCTAGCCAAATTTATTTACTAATTTACTAGGGGTTTTTCTCTTCAGAGATTTATTCTTTAGAATATTTCTTAGGTGTAGATCCATACCCTTTATAGAATTTTATATCTTCTTTTATTTGGCACATTTTGTTTTGTTGTGTGTGAGACAGGATACTTTTATGTCTCAGGATGGCCTTAGACCCTTAGACCTTCTGTCCCTGCCTCCTGAATGATAAAATTACAGACTTTTTTTTTGTAATTTTGATTTATAACTTAAAATCATTTATTTTGCTATCAATTTAAATTTTTGTTAGAATTTGCTTTGTTCAAAGTAAGGGCTCATGTAGCCCAGCCTGACTTTGAACTCAGAATTTCTCTTCTGCTTCCTTCTTCTTACTAGAATCTCAGACCTTGTCATCATTCCCCACCACATAAGAGTTTTTATTGCATGTGTGTGTGCCTGTGTTTTAAGAAGGGAAACAGCTTCATTATTTAAAATGAAACCTGAACAATATAAAGTCTGTTTCAAATTAAAATGGAAACCTTGCTATTTTTGACCAGAAAACATGTCAAATTCTTGGGTGATGAATCTTCAGAATTGAACAAGAAAAAAACAACAACAAAGAACCCCAATTGTTTTTCTCATACAAAGGCAGAGCTAATCAGATGTGGATGCCTGTTTCAGCTTCTTGAATGTTTTCCTCTTTTCACTAGGGTGTTCCATAGCTCAGCAACCTCAAGACTCAGTAGTTTTCTTACAATAAATATTTATTTCTTGCTTGTGACCCTTTCTTTTAAGGCTGAGCTGTAGTCTTCTGATAGGAGTCTGCCCAATAACTCCTCTTCATTTTGAGTCCATGCTAAGGAAGTGACTGATAAATGGGACATGCTGTTCTTTTGTCAGAGGAAAAAGAACACGTACACTGATGGAAATGGGCAATGGTTCTGGAATCTTCTGTTCAGATCTATCCCAATGTCGAAAGCAGGTCTCTAGTCAGACCTCTTGATTGATCTTCATTCCACCGAAAGGCGGTACAAAAACTGCCTGGCAAACAGGCAATCCTCTCACAGGCTGAGTCCTACTACCTCTAACTTTGGTTTTGTAAAAAACTTTTAGGCAGTTAACACACTGGATCTTTCTGAGGAAAGAAAACCAAATTTGTAATGAAGTGTTAAATATTTTTAAATGGGAAATCTCCCATTAGGTAATATGTCATGAAAGTGTAATTGAAGGTAAGTGTAACTGCATTAATTTTGTCATTAATTAAATCCTATTGGCTAATGTACATTAATGATTCCAGTAAGCTCACACTGAAGACGGAGCTACTCAGCAGGGCTCAGCTATGTAACTGACACTTTAGTGTTGGATTTCAACGGCACTTTTCTTCTGGAGTTCTCTCATTCACAAAGACCCATAACCCAAAGATGTGACTATCTGAAAGTCTAACCCAGTACATTTTCAACTGTTTTTGTTGCTTATTCCTTCATCAAAACCCATTATCCATCCATCTGTCCATCCATCTCCAGTCTGTTATTTCAGTGTTTATCTCTTTTCTGCCTTGGGCTTAATGGTCTCTTGCTATACTTCTCCTTTTTTAGTGTTGTACCCAGTGGCTCCTTAATGCCCTCCCCTCAAAGACAGCTTTACAACACTCTACCTTCCTGCTCCTTCACCCCTTGCCCCAGCAAGGCTCCTGCTTCACTAAAGCCTACTCCTTTCTTCATTGGTATTTACTCCTGTTTTTGTTTGTTTTGTTTTCTGGTGTTGGTTTTGCACATATATTCAAACACACACTACCAGATGACACACTAGAGTTTATTCAGGGGAGTTGCTAAGCAGGTAGGAGGGAGATAAGCAGAAGAGAAAGGAGAATGGCTTTCACGTGGTGTCTCCTTATAAGAGAACAGTTGGGCACAGATTTACATAGCATGGCCTCCAGCTGCAGCGTGTTCTGCGGGTGCCATGTTGGGTTTACCACGTGGCTGCAAAGTGCCTGGAATCCTCACATCTGGTATAGTATAGACAATGTGTCATTAACTACTTTACGTGTGCCTCAGTCTAGTCTATCCTTCCAAGTGCTGTGATTGTAGTTGTATGCAACTGTACATAGTTTGAAAAGCAGATCCAAATCAACAAAGCTTATCTTTGCATCTCAGAGGAGTGGTCTTGTTTTTCTAGGGTTTATTTGTTTGTACTAAATCAATATAAACAAATTGATTACATTCTTCTCATCCAGCCAGATAATACACAAGCTTCATGAGAGCAGAAGTGTCTCCAGTCTTGGTCATTGTTTCTGCAGCCCAGTACCAGGCACATAATTCATACTCGGTGAACATTTGGTAAATGAAATAAAACCATAATAGTAGTTGCTTTCTTTTCAAAGTAGTAACAATGATCATATCTTATTAGCTCTATAAATTTTAGTATTATAATATGATATAAAATTTGGATGGCAGTTAAAAAGTGTGGATGGCAGTTCAATCATATTTATATACATCGGATTGAGCAAAATAATACACATAATTATTGCTCACACTTTGGAGGCTGTGTGTTCACTATTGTGCTTAGATTGATGTTTTTTAGTTGTACAATCTACTTCAAATTTGTAATGAGATCTTCCAAGAATCATATAAGCATATCTCTATCTTTCAGCAGCTTACATTTTTCTAAGAGTGTACAATGTAGTAAGGCAATGACAGTCTAAGTGGAGATATGAATGTGACTACTTAGTTCAGTATGAGACACAACAAAATTTTCCATGTAGTCTGAAGAGGTTCTGTGGTGATAAAAGTTAGGATGTACGTGGGTTACTTCCAATTTTAAATAAGTAGAACATATATTTCTCAGTTATTATTGAGAAAATACCAAAAATATGTAAATGTTTTCTAAATGATGTACCTCATGCACAATCCCCTTTTCTGAGTCCTTATGTGTAACATACCAATTTACTTAGAATTACTAGGAAAGGAAAATATTGAGTGTGTCCATATGAGTTGTCTGTTGGTTTTTTTAGTGTGGGTATGAACCTATATTGTCTCACCAGAAATGATCTATGAATGTGTGATACCTAGGCCCTTTCTTTGAAAAATGTCAAGGCCGTATCTTTGTTTAAGGGACTGATTTTAGTTTATTATGTTATAAAGATCCATTTTTATCTATGACCGTTAAGAGCACAGCTGTTAACTGTGCAAAAAACAGTTCTGCCTACCCATTCCAGTTGAGTGTACAGCATTGTGTCTGTAGGATCCATACTGTGAACCTCTTTAGAAGTTCTAGCTAGAAATTTTTTCCTGGCTTATTCTGTTTCCAGTTAGTCATCGCTGCATTCACAATTGGAAAGTTGGCTGATGTTTTCTGTGTGCATCCAATATCCCAGACTGGCTTTTAAAAGGCTGTTTCAGTAGGCCTGTGATCATATGCAAACTTTGTATTCCTGATTCAAATAGCTTTGAAATGATAGAGCAGTATTTAATATTGAGGCATGCATGCAGATGCCAATCATTAAAAAACAAGAAACAACAACAAAAATCTTATTTGTATTTGTAAATTCTATGAGAAAACTGCAAAGTAAACTAGTAGACTTTTTTTTCATTAATCAGGACTATAACTTTATCATACATAAATGTACTATTTTTAATTTTTTATGATGAGTTTTGTGTTGAGAATGTGACTAAGTGACTAATCACTTGCCTAGTATGATCAATGCCATAGGTTCAATCTCATCACTGCAAAAAAATATGAATTTAATAGAATATTCCATTGTATTTAAGACAAAGTTTATATATCACATTGCTATTTATACAATGTTTATAAGTAAGGGTAAATACAGTCATTTTTGTAAACAAAAGTTTATTGTAACAGAGGCTTACATATTCATTTATTTATGTATGATCTGTAACCAATTTGACATTATAGTGGCCAAGTTTTAAAAAATTTTAACAGAACAGATAGCCTAAGAATCCTCAAATATTTACTATTTGGTCTGTTAGTGACAAAAATAATGCCCATGACTCCTTCAAACACACATTGCCTACATAATGTATGTTATTTATTTATTGTCTTCACTGCCTCTCCACAATTCAGGATAAAATATGACTTTTCTGGGAGTTCACAACTGAAAACTTGAAGGTCAGAATATTCAAGAAATTTGCCTAAATTCTCAACTCTGGTCTATACTTGAGTTGAGATTAGTTCTGCCCAAATGTGTCGATTTTTTTTTTTTAATGTACTATGTCAAAATCTTTTTGTGTTGCTATGATTTAATACCTGAGATTGATCAATTTGTAAAGAAAAAATCATGGATATGGAGGCTGCCTATTTTGAAATCAGGAAGCCACACCAAGAGAGGTCATCTTGCTGCTTTAGCTGATGATGGAGATAAAAGATGGAGCTGGCACCTGACAGAGGAATGCAGGTAGCAAAGCTCTAATCCCTTCTCTCATGCCACCTGTGAGAACAATGGGAATCTGTTGATAGAGCAGTGTGTGGAGTGTAGTCATGGCTCAGCAGATAACCTAACCGACCTTGCTGTGGGAGTCTGATGAGGAATTCAATCCCTAAGCCCGGAGTGGACAGAGTGAACAGTTCCTAAAAGTTGTTCCTTGACCTCCACACATAGGCTGCAGTGTGTGGCCCCACCCACACAATAAGTACACCATTTTAAAAGAGGAGGGATGTTAATGGCCTTCCTACTGTAGAATTCCAGGTTATAGATGACCTTCCTAAAGGACTGAAAATGAGAAATTAAGCCAGGATCTGACTGCCTTTCAATATCATCACACTGATAATTAAATCTCTGCATGAGCTTGGGTAGAGACAAAGCATATTGTAATTATATGGCATGTTTCGTTTTCTTCAGGAGGAAAAATTGTGTCAAGTAAAATTATGTCTTTTTTTCAGAATGTTATTGTAGTGCACAAAGCCCAAGGGGATACAGCAGTGTCCAAGGCAGCACTGTTAAGACATTAAAAGACAAAAAAAAAAAAAAAAAAAAAAGAAAAAGAAAAATGAGGAATGGATAAATGAATTGTGGTATACACTTGCAAGGATGTATACACTACTGAGAAATGGAAATTATGTCAAACAAGATTAGAGTGTTGTGTGCTCTGTTATAGAAAACGGCAGGGTAGCATTTCCTCCAATCGCATCTTCAACACTTTTCCTGGGCCTGTCTCCTTTATTTTTATTATTATTATTATAAGCAGCAGATTGGAAGGATTTGTAAATCAAAACACAGCTGGCAAGCCTAAATTTAGGCCTATCAAGATGAGTGTCCCTCTTTAGAACAGTTTCCCAAACTCCTTCACTTAAGGTTGCTTTTTTTTTTTTTTTTTTTTTTTTTTTTTTTTTTTTTTTTTTTTTTTTTTTTTTTTTTTTTTTTTTTTTTTTTTTTTTTTTTTTTTTTTTTTTTTTTTTTTTTTTTTTTTTTTTTTTTTTTTTTTTTTTTTTTTTTTTTTTTTTTTTTAACCAGATGTCTTTTGGTGTGCATGTTTCTCGTGCCTCAGCAATTTTATTCGCATAGCCTTTTCATGCCAGTATTCTGATTTATCACACTTCTCACACTGATTTCTCTTCCCCCTCTACTTGTAAAAAGAAAATCTTGTTGTTTGCGCACAGATGGCGGATGCGATTTAGCATTATCAAAGCGATTCATGTTATATTCATGAGAGATTCTGAGGAGCTTGTTAGTGGGGGGCGGGTATTAAGAAAGGACATTGTGCAGAGAGGTCACGGCTCACCTTTGAATGTATCTCTTTTGGCTTTTATCTTCTGAACATTCAATTAGTGGCAAGTCCTATGACACTTTATCAGTTGTGGATTTCATTTATATGATAGAATGTGGAAACTAGCAGTGAGTCCTTTTCTAGGAATCATTACTGGAGTTGGGTATTAACCTACAAGAGAGGAAAAGACTAGATCAAGGATTACACTTTATCGTTATGTCTTCCTTTTCCTCTTTTTCCCACTATATATGTTTCCCCATTTTACAAAATATCTTTTATAGAAATACCAATTATATTAATTATATGTCACTTTAATAAACTTACCTTTCCTTTTTTTTTTAAAGATTTACTTTTACTATCTTTAAGTGTGTGTGTGTGTGTGTGTGTGTGTGTGTGTGTGTGTGTGTGGGCTGGTGGAGGGTATCCCATGGAAGCCAGAGTTCTAGGGAGTTGTGAGCCACCTAATGTAGGTACTGTTGTCTGACCTCAAATCTACAAGATCAGTGCAGGCACTGTAGGCCAAATGAACTGATTTAAACATAATTATTTCTATAAAGACTCTATTAGGGGAAGAGAGAGATAGCTTAGTTGTTTGTTCTTAGTTAAACCCACGTTTGCAGAAAAAAAAAAAGGAAAAGAAAAAAGAAAAAGAAAGGAAAGCAGGAACAAAGCAAGCAAGAAAGAAGAGGCTAGGTCTGGTTACATGCATAGAGTTAGGATAAAGACAGGTCAATATCTAAGTCCTAATGCTCCTAGGCCAGTCAGCTTAGCATCCTTGGAGAGCTCTGAGACAAAGAGAGATGTTGACTAAGCAGACAGAGGCAAATAGCTTCTGAAGAATGAATGATACTGTACTATGTCTACTGTAAACTCACTCCCTCAAACACATTTTTTACCCCACATAAGTGCATCTGCACATACATGAGCATGAGTGAACACACAAAGAACCTCTCATTAAAGTCAGATTCAAAGGTTCTAGGTATAGGTCTGAAACATACGAGTTTGGAGGATTTGAGAGTGGCAGGCACATGAAATGGTAACAGAAACAGTTAAAGAACCAAGAATAACAACAGGGAAACTTACATTTAACTTGTGGATGATTTGGCCATTCCAACACATTCATTTCAGAAGAGGCTTAAATGTTCTGTCTAAAAGTGAGTGGACAGTTGCTTTGGAGTAAAGACAGAATACAATGAATTTTACCAATGTACTAAGCTTTCTTTTTTATTATATATCCAGATCTTGGATTTCTTGGGTTTTTGTATGTATTTGAAATGGCAGTGAAAAGGGCATTAAATATAATTCCTGAAGACATTTTTCATAGAGATCATGTCTCCTCTGCTGTTGTGTCTGGGAGGAGGAAAAAAAAAACTAAACTAAAAAGCTGTATTTTCAGTGTTTAAAAGACTGAGGTAATGTGTATGTTTCAAAGCTGAGAGAGAAGAAATGGAGAGGGGGAAGAGGAAATAAATGGTGGAGATGAATCCTTTGTTAGAGAAGAATGCATTACCCAAACTCACCAGCTACAAAAGGTTAAATGGGATAGTTGCATCTGTGTATTTTTTCAAACACATTTTTCCAAACACTCAGTTATTTATGTTAAGGTATATCTTTTAAGTAAGGTCATTTTTTTTTTCCTTTTTGTGGGGGAGAATAAACCTAAAACACATTGGATCATTGGTTTTAATAAAGTTTTAAGAATGTTTTTTGAGAGATTTGTAGTAATTTAAATCCTTCTACTGAAATCATCCATGCTGCTAAATTTTCAGCCTGTAATTTTCTTCCTTTGCTGGATATAGAAGCATATTTTTATGACAACACATGGTATTCAATGGAATTATGAGGCTTCGTAAACCAACCCAGATCTTTCCCACTCTACAAAAGGCTTCATTTTAAGCAGAGGAAATAGAACACAAAATTATGTATTAGGTAAAAGAAGTGGGTTGTGTTGAGCAGAGTGAGTGGGCACAAAGAAAGTTGGATCTCGGGGCTGCATGCAGTGTCAGGGAAACTTAAAGGACATTTGCCTACCAAATTAAAACTTGTCAGTTTAGAAAACTACTGTTTATATTGTATTGTTTGTGAGAGAGCCTTTTGTATGTATTGGTAGAATTTTTTTTAAAAGCTCTAAATTCTCTTGGCTTCTTAGACTTCTGTTATGTGGCATTCCATATTTTATTTTAGACAATTATCCTATTTTGTTGAAATACTTTAAATTTTGCTACTTATAAACTTGATGAACTGAAAAAGGAAAACTGACAAACACAATCCAATGTCTCATGCCATGTGGCCCTGGACAACTGTCTTAACTTAGAATAGTGGTCTTCGTGCTTCTGAATGTTAGCATTTACAGTGTTGACTCTAGCAATTTTAGTATAATTTTCTGATTATGAGACAAAAATATATTGATCTTAGAATATTTGGAAAACATTAAAATGGCACTTAGAAAAAAAATATAATCTGAGAAAAACATCTTTGTTAGAGAAAAACAAGTATTAAGGATTAATTTCTCCCCAAACTCACTAACCATAAAAGGTTAGATGGATCTTTTTTAACTATGGTAGCATGAGATGTTCCAACATCTGAAATACTTCATGTTAACATTTTTTTTAGTTGCTAAGTTTATTCCCTATCTTTTTCTTTTTCTTCTCCCCTTTGTTTCATATTCCTTTTCTTCATCAGATATATAATAAACACTAAATCTAGTTGGGCACACATTTTTTAACTATTTTTTTAAATAATGCACCAAGACTTTCTTCCCAAATGTTACATTGGGCTGGAGAGATGGATCAGTGGTTAACAGTGTGTAGTGCTTTTATAGAAGACCCCAAGTTACTTTTCCCAACACTCACATTGTGTGACTCACAACCACCTGTCATTACATCTCTGAGGGAATCTGACATACTCTAAAGGTATCTGCAGGCCCCTGCACTCATATGTGCATGTTAATATACAGACGTATACACACAACCTAGACACATAATTAAAATGAATGTTTAAAACATAATAAATATTGTATTTGATCACTTTACTATTTTATGATGTCATCTGAGTACAGTTTATTGCATCTTATCATAGAAGTAGAAAATATCTCTTTAAACATTTATCTCAGGGCATTTCATGTTTTATGATTTTGTGCATCTGATTAACCTCATTAGCTGTGAAATTTGATCTTTACTTCTTGGCTCAAAGCATGTCTAAACATTTAGCCTTCACAAATCTCTTTTTGTGATTACAACAGCCTGTACCTTCTTATTATTAAGAGCTGTTATTATCCCTGTCTCATCAATGATTGTGTCTCATGTGACATTTCTTCCACTATTTCAACAAAGCATCTTTTCTTGATGAACATTTTGCAGATGGACGCTGCACCTCCCTGGTTTTGATATATATTGTGGATTCAAGTCCCAGTTCTCACACTTAGTGGCAAGTGTTTTATCAACTGTTTCATCTCCCATACCCTAACTATTGTTTGATGATCAATTTAACCAGTTTCTCTGGATTTTAGCTGAACTTCTGCCTGTGTGTCCAACTTCAGGTACTTACAGTTCTAGAGTCATTTTGGAATAAGAATGGATTTCTCATAGTTTTAGAAGGTCAAGATGCTGAAAAGTTTGGCATCTTGGTCTGACTAATCTGCTTTCACAATAGTGTTTTCATATTAATTTACATTTCCTATGTTCTCACATATAGAAAGAAGAAATTGGAAGGTAAATAGTTAGCTCCCTCACCACTGCATTAGGAGCTTGGCAAAGCTACTTAACAAGACTTTACCTTCATATCTCAATCCTGAATCTTAATGTTATTGCATTAAGGAGTATGTTTCAATTTGTATTTTAGAGATAATGCACACACTTGTAGCAGTGGAATCTTGAAAGGTTATGTCTTCTTTCATCATTTTTAAGGTGGAATTTATGAGCAAGCATAGATGGAAATAAATTTTAATATTCATATGCAAATAAATACTTAGCATACATATTCAGGAGTGAATCCAGAGAAATCCTTTTTACTTTTGCCATATTTTATTGATGTTGGTAATATTTTAAAAATTAAAAATTGTTACTATTTATTTTGAGATCAGTTTATGTATGAGTGTGTGTGTTATATGTCCATGTTTATGTGCATATATGTACACATATGTGCAAATGAGTGTACATTATATATATGTGCATTCATGTCAGAAGTCAGTACTGAGTGGTTGAATGTATTCCTTGATAGGTTTCCATCTTATTTTTCTGAGTTGGTCTCTCTCAGTGAATCTGGAATTAATCTACTCAGCTAGGATACTGGTCAATGAGCCTTCCTGGTCCAAGGATTACAGATGTGTACCACTATACCTGACTTTTATGTGGGTCCTGGGGATCAGAACTCAGATCCTCATGCTTGTTTAGCAGACCCTTTCCAGATTGAGCTTTATCACGGATGTCTGATGTCAACTTTTTAAATGCTTTATTTCTTAGGATGCTTCACTGATGGACATGAACTCTTTCAGCCCTATGATGCCAACATCACCTTTGTCGATGATAAACCAAATCAAGTTTGAAGATGAACCAGATTTAAAGGACCTCTTCATTACAGTTGATGCACCTGAGAGCCATGTTACAACAATTGAAACTTTTATCACTTACAGGATCATAACTAAGGTAATGAGTTGACATTTTTTTTTTTTGACTGTCATTGTGCTCCATGAACTTCTGAAAATATGTCTTGGTCATACAGGTTAGTGTTACAGAATCAAATGCATTGACTTTTTTTTTTTTTAATGAAAGCTATTTTGATAGAATACTGCATTGTTCCCTTTATTTGGGTCTCATAAAATTTGATATTTGAATTGACTTTATTAGGTAGTGTTTTTAGTTGTTCTGCTAAGAATAAGAAGGTTTTAGTTTTCTCATAAAAATGATAACTAGCCTGGTGTGGTTGGGCATGCTTGGTATCTCATCATTTGGAGGCTGAGTCAGGCAAAGCTCTTGTTTAAGGCCACATTGTCTATTTACAGAGTTCAAGGCAAACCTGGGGTTTATGAGACACTATTTAAGCAGAAACACTTCAAATAAATAAATAAATATCTTTGGAAAAGAAGCATTTTTGATTCCTGATAAAGAGAGCAAATCATTAAAAAAATAAATGAGCATACATTGTATATTTTTTTCTCAGAATTACAAAGTGTAACACTATTTGTTTCTCAGAGAAGATCAAACCATAACTGTTGCCTGCATGTGAAAGGCTTGTTCAGTAACACAAGAGAAATCAATCCAGGAACCAAGTCTCTTGTCCTTTACACACAAAAATGTTAATGTCAGACAAAATAAAACAAAATGTAACCTGGTTCACGAATTTCTCTTAAGAGTAATTTATAATTTCTCCTTGCAAATTAAGTATCACTTTTGGGAAGGCTCACCCATCACCAGTGTGGTTCTCAAGTGTTGAAGAGCATCTCTTCTAGCTGAGAGGATTTTGCGCTGTGCCCTGTCATCTCCTCATTCAGCACAGACTCTACACTATGTCCCACTGTGGTTCTTGAAAGTATATATATATATATATATATCAAATCTCTTTTCTTGGACTCTCATTTCCTTCAGTGCAAAGTGCAATTATGCCCCCACCCACACCCTTGGCCATCATCTCATCTTCCTCCCAGCCCCTGCTTTGCCCAGGTAATGTGGCTTCTACACTGTGAATATTACAGATACATCTTGATCTCATGAATATGAGTATGCTTTTCCATCTGTCTGATGTCTCCATCTCTTTAGATGGAAAGAGCAATATCTTTTAAAATATCAGCTACCTAAGAAGGCTTCCCTGGCTTCCCTGGCTTCCCAGTTACTTTTAGCTTTTTATGTTTTTTTTCATATCATTCCAGAGGAACCTTTAAAGAATGTAGAAAAGCAACTAAAAATGCATTCTCAATCCTTTTAAGCCTCATAGTTCTTAAAGCTAAAAAACAGATTTTGGTAGATGCTAGCTCTGTAATTGACCTAGTGTTTCTCTGAGAATCGACTTAACTGAAGTAATCAATGTAAAACACTTAGCCATGTGTAGTAAGTGGTCGGTAACTGCTGTCTACACATTAGTAAGTAGAAAAGTACACAAGTATTTGTATTTATATTCAGGAAGGAGGTTAAGCTTCTTAAGGAAGGTTTTAGTGATCCCAAACAGGAATTACTTACTTAATAATTTACTATTTCACTGAATGAATGAGTAAAGTCTTCTTATTTTTATGGTATCCAAATAGGGTTTGCAAGACAGCAAGGCATTGAATAGAGATGTCTCTCTTTGCTTGGGCAATTTAATCAACCTGTCTCACTTTTTATTAGTTTTTAATTTGTAAATTGGATAACGGCACTAACTTTGATGAATTTTGTAGAAACCTGGATAAATTAATACAGGAATGCTGCTCAGAGTGGACCCAAAGTTCTGAACTCTCACTGTTGTGACTATACATCTACTTTGTCCTCATTATCTCCAGGAAGAGGATCTGTGAAACAGCTGTCTCCTCATCATTTGCGTTTCTCACAGATACTCTTTTTAAAGCACCCTCGAAATCTGATTCTGATCAGTGACATACAATGGATTGTTCATATTTGTATTATATTTTAATTTACTTCATTAAAATTAATTTAGTGTGTCAACATTAGGTCAGGTCAGTTGGAGTAGGTGTGCGCATGGCATTGAACATGTGTTAGAGGACAACCTGAGAGATAGATTTTTTCCTTCTGCCATGGGAGTCTCTGAGATTGAGCTCAGATTGTCTGGGTTGGTGGCAGGCATCTTTACCTGCTGAGACATCTTATTGTTTTAAATGGGCTGATTTTATAGTAGTAGCAATAATAAAAATGACTTTAGAATGTATGATCTAGATGACCTCAGTGGTGAGTACTCTACATGAGCAATGTTCTAACCATTGTCTAAATTTGTTAATGGCAATGATATTGGGATATATAGACCAGTTGACATCAATAGTGACTACATTGAGTAGGCAATGCTCTAAATACTAAATACATAACTGAAAACAAATTTAGGAAATTAGATATTATTATTTGTCATCGTTGCTTCCCATTGGATACAAAAACTCAACGACTTAGCAAGAGTACTACAGCACAATAATTGGCAGTGTTGGATTTAAACATAAGCCATTTCCTTTCATATACATCTTTTTTCATTGCATTTTTTTACCTGTCTGTATATGCAAGTGGCAGACTGACTTTTACATTATTATAATCTAAGTGCCTTTTTCTACTTTTTATTACTCTTATCATAGTATGTAGGCTACACCTATATGCAATGAATATGTGCTGCATATGTGAATATATGAATAAGTAATAGTACATTTTGTTATCAAAATCATTGCATGTAATTTATTTATTGTCATTCATGCAGTAGTTTATTCAATAAAGGTTTACTTTTTAATTCTAGTGTTGTTCAGAGCACTTCTTTTCTGTATTAAGATTGTATCTCTGGCCAAGCCACACATGATGGACTGAGATTTATGCCTTCAAATTTTAGATGGTTATGGAGGATATGATGACATTAATTGACTTACTGTTTATTTAATTTAAGTCTTATACAAGAAACACAAAGTTGTTATGAACACTTATGGAAGGACTCTCTGAGAAAACTTTGATTTTAGACAGAACCTCTTGCCCAGGCTGGCCTTGAGATCATTAGATAGCTAAGATGTCTTAAAGTTATGACTCTCTTGCCTCTGCCTCTTGTGTGCTGAGATTACATGTGCTCCAGCCATCTACTATGTGTGGTGCTGAGAATCCTACCTCACCTCTTCCAAACTGAAATATATCCCCAACTCTAGTTTTAGTTTTATAATGTTGCAATTCAAACATACCAATTTCTATAAGGATATACACATATACATGGTCATTTGTACACATTGATAACTGCATGCTAAGGACCATTTAAGAATTATCCAACTATATAAGGGTGAGCACCAGGACTCTCGTGTTTAAGACATCTGTCTCATGGGGAAAGGACCTGTATTCTTGAGACTGAAATCCTGACGTAGCTGCTTGGATGAAGTACTTTGTCTTTTGGACATTCAGAGATAACTTTCTAAAAAATTAACTGTGTTTTTTCTCCAATATTATTATCATGAAGACAAATATTCAACAATGCCTGATAGTATGCAGGCAATGGCTGAAATTCTTCAGTGATGAATTAAATATTAGGATTAATTTATTTGAGAAGTAGTTTTGTAATCTTCTGATTTTAGAGTACCTGCTTACCCTGGATCAAAAGTCAGTGTTTGTTGAGCAAATATATCTGGGATATGGCTCACATGTACCTATTGGTGCTCAGTGTCAAGTTTCTGAGCTCTTGTGGTCACAGATGAAAACTTACCCACGATTTGAACTATTGCTCCCACCAAAGCTGTGTTCTAGTTATTGGTACTGGAAGCAGACACTATAGAACATGTATTATTTCCAAGTTGGAGATCTGTCATCAAGCCAGTTAATCCTATAGTCTGGAAGCTTCTGGTTGTCTGTAAATGGTCAACCATGACTGCCTTAGATGGGATGATACTAAAGTCTACTGTACAGAAAATAGTCATTATTTAAACTCAAAGACTATAGCTGTTTTCTTTGTCATATCCCATTCAGGGGGAGTAAAAGTTCTGTAGTAGAGAGAAATGGAATGTTCTTCTGAGATCTGAGGCTCACATTTTTAATCATTGTTATATGTTAGGAAATTCTTTTAAGTCTGTGACAGAGTGATGAGGACAGAATTGAGTGACTCTTTGGTATGATTTGTCATCTCTGTGCTGAGGTTTATAGTAGCTTGTTTGTGTTTACTAAAGAGTTGGCAATGGCTGAGAACATAG
>PVIH01002116.1:132978-202905 GCA_004025045.1 Sigmodon hispidus
TTTTTTTTTTTTTTTTTTTTTTTTTTTTTTTTTTTTTTTTTTTTTTTTTTTTTTTTTTTTGTTAGTAGTTCACAAACTTGTTTGTAGTACCTGGTGTTTAGTCAGATGAGAATGACTGCAATTCATGATTTGTGTGTATATATGCAAGCATGCTTTTATGCATCCATGTGTCACGGTGTATATTTTGTGAATCATATTTTTACTAAATTTTGATTTTCTGTTTTTACTGTTTTCATATCATTTTGCAAAATAATTACATTTTTGAAGTGATCTGTGAAAGTTTAGATTCATAGGCTTCTTCATTAGATGTATACCATCTTTTTTCCAACTGCAAAGATAACATTTACTGTGATATACTGTATTATAATATAAACATAGACTTTTAAGGACTGTATAGGTTATGAGCATATTAATGATTTCTAAACAATTAAAACTACACCCTATGACTTAAACTGCTTTTACAGCTAGTTCACCTGTGTGAGTGCTTGTTATTTTCAGGGAGAGAAGGATATGCTTGCAATAATTTCATTTCATCTTTACTCCAGGGAAATCTCAACCTAAATATTACTGTTTATAATTTACATGGAAAAATTTATGTAAGTGAGACATTGCTATAAGTGGTTATTTTTCATGACAGGTAAGTATGAATTAGGGATATACTACTCTATTTTGCCTAAGATTCAGTCAGTAGAAGTGAGATTGATACAGAACCCATGTCCTTATTACATGAGTTGGCACAGATTTTTCGTTTACTAGGAACAGAGAGCTTAATGTATTTGCTAAAATTTTAGGAGTTTAAGCATGTAGCTCAAAATAAAACTCCTTGAAAAATTATAGAAAAAAATATCTTTTCACATTAAATATCCATTAATTACATTCTTTTTGAAAAAGTGGCAAAATCACTCTGCAAAATGTTAGAATTTTTACATCCCAACAGCAAATTTTAGTGAAAGCAGTTCATTTGGACAGAGCCCAAGAGAACAGTCTTCTCAGTTATATTCAGGTTATTTTCCAGATTTTAAAAATAGAACTTTCCTCAATTTCTGAATTCTAATCATGTTAAGAAAAGAATAATGTTTGAAACCTACATTCTGAGCACACTTTCTAAGCGAGGAAGCCACGCCAGAGTAATAGTAGTTAAAACAGCCAGATGGCTGTTGGAAGACAGAGTTTTCAGTTTGGACTTCAAATTTAAGCTTGGTGTTTGCTTTCTTTCTGGAAAAACCGGAAAGTTCGCTTAATTTCATCTGCTGCATGAATAGATGACAAAAAAAAATACATACAGGCTGACAAACACTGAATAATTAGGATTCAAGTTTTCTTGGAGACCCATTTTTTTTTTTCATATGCTCTAAAATAGAATTGAGCAAATGTCTTCTGTCTTATACTGTATGCGGTGTTCTGCTTTTCTGCTTCCTTCAGACATCTCGTGGGGAATTTGATTCCAGTGAATTTGAAGTTAGGAGACGTTATCAAGATTTCCTTTGGTTGAAGGGTAAACTCGAAGAAGCACATCCTACACTCATTATTCCAGTAAGTTTCTAAAG
Organism: Sigmodon hispidus; assembly: GCA_004025045.1. NCBI lineage: Eukaryota > Metazoa > Chordata > Mammalia > Rodentia > Cricetidae > Sigmodon > Sigmodon hispidus. Next base: position 134,526 of record PVIH01002116.1, read on the forward strand.
GTTTCTGGTTGCTGTTGTTTATACAATAGCCACTGTGTTAGCTTGAACAGTTGAGAGTGTCTAAAACATAATAGCTTTCAATACACTAAAATTCATTTATCTTAGGTACATTTGCTTCTAAACTCTTTAACTAGATTTTTTAACTCTTGTAATATGGACTGCTATTTTAATTTTCTATACTAATTCTTTGTTTTTTTACAATATTACATTCATTTATTTATTAAGGGTAGCACATGTGTGCCCCCATGTATGTGGAGGTCTCAGAACTACGTCTGGTGCAGGGCGAGGGAGATAGAACTCAGAACATCAGCCTGATCAGCAATAGTATTTGCTGAGTCATATTCTTATCCTGCAGTGTGGATTTTAAAACTTATTTTTATAATAAATGATGAGGTATTCAACTGATCTTCAGAATTCCTTACAACTCTGTATGTGACATGCTATATACAAGGTTTTTGTTCTTTGTTCTTTGTTTTTTTTTAAAATTCAATTGTTATTATTGTGTGTGAGTCTGCACTCTTACGGAGGTCAGAAGACAGCTTGTGAAAGGTCAGTTCTCCTTTTACCTATGGATCCTGGGGATCAATCTCACATTTGAGGTTTCACAGGAAGTGTCCTACATGCAGAGCCATCTCACTAGTCCCCAGCTAAATTTTTTTAAATACATATTTTATTTTCTTTCTAAACTGGCACAGAAAGCAATTGTTCCTATGAGCATTTGCATATGTACTTGGCTCTGGCAATTCCCCACCACTCTTCTCTGACCGTGGTCCCCACCCCTCTTGTATCCATCCTCATCCCCCAGCTATTCCACTGTCATGTACATGTGTTCTCAGATAATTATTGTTTTTGGTTTTGGTCTCAGCCATTGCCAGAAAAGTTTATCGTGAAAGGCATGGTAGAACGTTTCAATGATGACTTCATCGAAACCAGAAGGAAAGCATTGCATAAGTTTCTGAACAGGATCGCTGATCATCCGACTTTAACATTTAATGAAGATTTCAAGGTTTTCCTCACTGCACAAGCCTGGGTAAATGGTTCTATTTTATATTTATATGACGCCTTAGTGCCCGTGTATGCATCAGACTGTATGCTCCCTCTTTCTCACCTTTACATACTAGGCAATTGTGCCCTTGAACTGTGTTAGTCAATTGTTTTAAGACACACTGGAGTGACTTCTTTAGGTAGAACCCTGGTGCCAAATCAACATATAAACATGATAGAAATCTGCTATCTTGCTCAATATACATATTCTCATTTCTTTTAATTTTTTTCAATGACAGGGTTCTCTGCATATGTAATCAACACTGGTCATGCATGAGTATGTGTGTGTAAGTGACTATAATTGTGTGGGCACATGCACACTAGAGCACCTCTATCTGGAGTTCAGTAAACAACCTTGGATGTTGGTGCTCACTGAGATAGAGTACCCTTGTTGTTTGTCTCTGTGGACTTCTGGCTAGCTGGCTCTCATGCAAGCATGGTCCAGGGCATTCTCCTGTCTCTGGCGTTTATCATACTGTAGGAAAACTGTGACTAGAGAATCATTTCTATGCCACTGGTTTTACATAGATTCTGGAGATTCAAACTCAGGTCCTCATGTTTACATAGCAAGTACCTTTACCAACCAAACCATCTTGCTAGATCCTACATACATCTATATTGATATTATTTTGAGTAATAATGAGGTCAGGGTTCTTTTAACAAGGATGAAAGTCATTACTAAGCTGTTGACTAGATAGATATTTGAGTGGATCAATAAATAAATAGATGATTAGATAAAAGCAGTCTCCTTACTTTTCCCTCAGATATTTTTAAATATATTTTTAAATGCAGTAAATTTGTTTATATTACTACTTCTCTATTTTTTTATGAAACAATAACTTTGTAAGAAAGATAATAGAAATGATTCAGTGGCAATTACAAACCAAAGTCAAATTTTGTATCTCTCAAATGTTGCCAGAGTAATAAAAGGCAGACCAGAGAGTGGTCCCTGTCAGGCTTGACTCAGGGTCCTGTATCTGGGAACCCTTTGTAGCTTTTGTGAAATGAACTGTAGCCTGACTCTAGAACCTCAGAAGCTGTCAAAAGGATTCCCCAGAGTCTAGTGTATGCGCAGCAGCCAGAACATGTTAAATCAGAGCTAAATAATGTTAAATAATAGCTTGGCAGCTGTAGTTTGTGCTGCCAGTGATAAGGTATATGTTCTTGGGTAAGGCTGGGATATGCTAGGATGCATGGAGTGCCAGGTCAGTGACTGTACCTGTTACTATTTGGCCACAAATATGTTTTCTGTAAAACTTTGGGAAGGAAAACCTTTGGAAAGACAGACAATATGTTAGTCCTTATTTGGGTAAATGATATTTTTTATAAGCTGCTAATCATGTATTATTTTTATTTACAGAATATATGTACATATATATGTATATATAAAATGTGCTTTGCTCTCCAGTTTATTTGGTTTCAAACAAACCCATGTTTCTACAAATGTTGCAGCTCTCCTCAGAATTCATGAGTTCTATTTTGTTGTTTGCTTAAGCAACTGTATTTCTCAAGGGATGCTTTTCATGGGCTGCATGCCCTTTTCTAGTATGTCTTTTCTTATTTTGATTTTTGCCTGTAGTTCTCTCTCCCATATTTACTCTGAAACAACTAGGTCCGTGTCTTCTTAAACAGATTTCTCTGCAGCTAGCTAGTCTGGAGGTGGCATCCCAGTTTACCAATTCTAGTTGGCTGAAGAGCTGTGATCAGGAATGTCTGCTTATAAACTAAGACCGGAGCTTGGAGGAGGCAGAGTGTGTCCTGTGGTAGTAGATCCTCTAATTCAGATCTATACCCACAACTACCCATTGCCTAATTGCTTATACATCTTGAGCTCACTCTGCCTGTGCCCCATTTTCCTTTCAAAATGAGGGAGATAGTAGAACGTATCGCATGGGTTAATTCTCAGTTGTACTTGTTACTGAGTTGTGCATGTAGTTACTGAAACGCATCAAAACTGTCAATAAATGTTAGTTATTAACTTGAGAATTAATCATGGTTTCCACTCTTTTCACTGCTAATATGTGCCCAGAGAAATAATCTCTGGGTCATTTTTGTATGGAATATCTGTTCTAAAAGATATATTTGAGATTAGGAGACAACTTAGTGGTTAAGAGTACTTGCTATTTTTTTTTTTCAGATGATCTGAGTTCAGTTTAAAATTGTTTGTAACTCCAGTTCCAGGGCATTTAACAGCCTCTTTTGGCCTCTAAGGGAACTGCATGGTCATGGTACAAATATACATGCACACAAATACACACATGAACATAAAATAAAAATACACCCCAAAGAAATGTAGATTGCTTATAACATCATGTCCTTCATGTGTATCTTCTTGAGCTCTGATCCCAGTGTTGTTATTTTAAAGATGAGTGCTCATTCACCTGTGAGTGCTTTGGAGTGGAGTAGACTGAAGAATAGGTGGATGCTTCCAAAAGAAATTCAATGCTTCAAATGCACATACTTTAAAAGATACACACAGAACTGTGTTGTTGTCTCTGTCTTATGCTTTACTGCACTGTGGAATGCTGCTGATTGACTCCCCACACTTTCTTCACTGTTTGTTTCTAGGAACTGTCTTCTTATAAGAAGCAAGGACCTGGCTTGCTGAGCAGGATGGGGCAAACAGTCAGAGCCGTGGCATCCTCCATGCGAGGCGTGAAGAACCGGCCGGATGAGTTCACAGAAATGAATAACTTCATTGAAACATTTAGCCAGAAAATTAATTTAATAGATAAAATATCTCAGAGAATTTACAAGGAAGAAAGGGGTATGTGGGGTCATGCAGATATTCAACCTCTTTTGGATCTTTCCTTGGGCCACTGTTGTGACAGTGATAGGATTTTACATGACTCATACCCTGCTATCTACTGAAAAATTTGCTGAAACTGGGGAAGTGGCTCTGTCTTTAAAGTGCTTTTATCCTCTTATATATGAGGACTTGAGTCCAATTTCCAATGTCCATTCAAACACCTGGGTTTGTATAGCATGAGCGTGCTGGTGAGACAGAGGCATGCGGAGTCTGAGGCTCATTGTCCAATATGTCTGTTTGAATCAGTGAGCCTAATGTCTCAATGAAGGATACTTCTCATGAAACAAAGTGGTCAGTTCCTGAAAAACAACACCTAAGGTTAAGGTTACCCCCAACACACACACACACACACACACACACACACCCATGCATAAGAACCAGCTCACACAGTCATACATACACACCTCCATATATATATACCCTGCCCACATATACACACATATTTCCTATGTGATGTGTTTTAGGTAGTCATGGCAGGTCCCCATTTGGTTTTATGGAGCTTTTGTTTTTGGCTTCCATGTATATACTATGACAGCAATGTCAGCTCTGAACTTTGAATTTACTTCTGTCAGAGTGGACAGAATGATGTCTCAAAAACTAAAGAATGGCATTTCAGGAATTACATTTCTCATATTCTCTAGTGTTTTACTAATGGTGGAAGAATGATGTGTTAGGTCCTTCTATTTAGACCATAAAACTGTAAGTTTGAAAAATGGGGGGATTTCCTATTATCTGCCTCTTACAAATCAGGATAATCTTTAGTTTTCAATGTTTTATTCCAATTGCTTAATAATTTTTATTTTCTAATTTTTAAAATTGTAAAGAGATGGCTGAATCAACAAACATGTTTTGAAATATATGTTGGTACTGGAGGCCGAGGGGGCCACTTACAAACAGAAGTCATTGTACTGATGGATTATTTGTTAATTTGTTAATTATCCAACCTTAAACTGTAAAGTCCTTTAGGATATGCAGGGGAAAATTTTATTTTTCTTCTGGTCTATACTATGTAGATAGCAGCCATGTGGCTGAAGGAGAGATGCACTTTTTCAGCTTGTACGCCAACCTCCAGGAGCACTCTGTAGCACATGTGCTACACCTGTCCCTAAGTAAATATGTAAATGTATTTAAAGGGGAGGCGGGAGATTGGAAGTAAGACATGGCTCAGTGGTTAAAGTACTTGCTGCTGGAGCATGAAAAGCTAAGTTTCAATCTCCTAGTATCATGTAATTTCTGGGCACAAAGGCATGCATCTGCAGCCCAGGTGAATCCCAGAGGCTCACAGCCTAGTCTGTCTAGCCAAGTGTGGGAGAGCCCTATAATCCCTTTGAGATCCTTTCTGTCTGAAAAATAAAAGGCACAAAGCTATAGAAGAAGGCATCAAACATAAACCACTAGCCTCCGTGTACAGACATATGGATGAACACACTCAAATACATACATCCATACCTAAAAATACAGAGAATGAACAAATCAGCATTCAAATATTTAAGAAAGCAAATTATTTTCCTAAAAGATGTACAGTCTTTGCAGTGGCTGAATGCAGTTTAATTGATCCTCTTTATTATTTCTCCTTCTCTCTCTCTCCCTCTCCCTCTTTGCCTGGAGCCTCAGTATATGCTCTGCCTAGCTCTTCTAATGCTCAGATGTGAGGTATGCAGCACCACACCTGGTTTACCATTTTTCTTACTCTCAAGGAGCTAATTCGTTTAACTTGTTTCTGGGATTGCAGTTCTGTGAGGCAGATTCTGGATGCACAGTTAGGCTGGGTAGCAACTTGAAGTATACTGTGGAAACTGCTGCCCCATAAGAGTCATATGGGCCTCCACAGACTTGAGTTTACTGGCAAGGAGGTCTTTTGGTAGACTTTACTCTTTGTAAAGGAAGCTCAATCCTCTGAGACTTTTTAAAGTTGAGTTCTAGTTTTCAGAGTGACTTTTTCTGGCCCACACTGGAGACTTCTCATTTATTTAAGATTAGGAGGGACTGGGGGAGGGGAAAACTTGATGAAACTATCCTGTATGAAAACACATTCAAAGAAAAGAAAAAAATATGAAGCCTACTTTACAGACCTGGAGAACAAGACTCCTCTCAAATGAATAGAGAGTTCTTTATGAATTTTGGAGCCTAACCTGTGCAGGGCATTCATTCTTTTCCACATCAGGAAACACTTGAGGGCAATAACCAGCAGTCTCTCTTTTGATGTTTTTCATTCTTCACTTAAAAAAAAAGTGCTTAGTTTTCTTTTTTTTTTCTGCTTCCCAATTTATTTGGCAAAATTCTGCTGACCACATGTTGTGTTGTTTCTCAGTGCTATGGGTTAAAGAAGAAGTTATAACTATATAGTCGGAAGTTTCTGGCCCAGCCTATCCTGATGCCCAGGCCTACAGCTCTGCAGCCTCTTAGTCCCAAATAATCACAGAAAGGTTTATATTAATTAAAAACTGTTGGGTCTATGGCTCAGGTTTATTACCAACTAGCTCTTAAAACTTACTTAAACTCATTTCTATTAATTCATGACTTACCACTTGCCTCTGTGGCTTTACCTGTCTTCCATTACATCTTGCCTTCTGGGGGCCATCTGCCATGTCTCTGTAACTCCGCCCTTCTCTGTCTTTGCTCTGCTTAGATTTCTCCTCTGCCTTGCCATAAGCTAAAACTTTTTATTAACCAGTGGTAATAAAGCATACTCACAGCATACAGAAAGACATCCCACATCAACTGTATCTGCCCCAGACCTCACAGTGTACTTGATACATATATAATCAGTGGGTTTCCAGGGAACTTACCAAATGTTGACATGTGGGGGTGGTTTGGATGCTGTGTTATTTTAAGAAGGCTCAGTAGTAAAAATGGCTGCCTCACAATAACTATCAACGAGCACTCATATTGAGAATAGAACTGTTGAAATTTCTGTTTTTTATTTTAGTGTTGTCAGTCTTTAGCAGAGTTGAACCAAGACTCAGAAAAGCAAAATTAACAAGTTAGAATAAAACCTTTATGCTCATGAGATCATTCATATCTTTAGTGTTTTTTAAAATCTTCTTAAGTTCACTTGATCATAAGAAAAGTTTGTGCTAGTTGTAGCTTCAGGGGGCAGAATAGATTTCAGTGAATTATATAGTGAGGAAAGAAAGTGAAATGTAGAGAATATCATTGTGTTTATGATGATTCTTTGAGAATATAAGAAAGAGCCTTGCTATTTTGCTTAACTTAATGGATAATGATACTATCGGAGAGGGTATATCGTTAAAAGAAAGGAAAAAAGATAGATTTTGTTTAGGACCTGTTGGCTCTATAAATGTAGATTTAATTATATGATAGGTCTAAGTTTTTAATAGCTATGATGGTTGTACGGTATATTTTCAAAGCCTGAACAGTAAAAAGGACATCTAATGTTATTTACACTTAAGACAATGGCACTTCAAAAATTTACTTGTACCATTTAGAACAGCTAGTTAGTTAACGAATAACAATATAAGTATCTGCTTATATCCGAGTGTGAGAACTTGTATAGAATAAGACCAAGTCCCATAATACTATTTGAAAAAACATGTATAGGGCTGGAGGGATGACTCAGAATTGAAGAGTACTTTCAACTCTACCAGAGCATGTAAGTTCATAACAGCCTGAAAATCTAGCCCCTAGGGTCCCAGCACCTTTTTCTGATCTCTGTGGGTACCTGTACACATGTAGCATACACTGATACAAAGAAAAAAATAAATGAATACAAATAAATCTCAAAAAATGTAAACTAGATTTCGTTTTTTTATTTTAGATTATTTTGATGAAATGAAAGAATATGGCTCAATTCATATTCTGTGGTCAGCATCAGAAGAAAACCTGGTTGACACATTGAAAGGCATTGCCAGCTGCATTGAGCAGTGCTGTAAGGCCACTGAGAAGCGGATGTCTGGCCTGTCAGAAGCCTTGCTCCCTGTTGTCCATGAGTATGTGCTTTACAGTGAGATGTTAATGGTAAGGCACTTGAACAAGAGTCTCACTGCTGTTTTCTATTTGATGTTATCTGTGTTTCCACTACATTTTTCTCTCCTAGTGGGATGTTTTACATGCAGATGCTTAGGAGATATCTATTCTATGCATCCATGAATCAATGGCTGAAAGTCCACATAGACAAAGATCAGGATACTCCACTGAAACACCAACAATTTAGATGATTGGCATTAATCCAAAGTGTCCTCTATCAAAATTTACGTAAGGACCAGTCTTCTAATATTTAAATGTTTTACTTTAAAACATTTCTGGGAGCTGGAGAGATGGCTCAGAGGTTAAGAGCATTGACTGTTCTTCCAGAGGTCCTGAGTTCAATTCCCAGCAACCTCATGGTGGCTCACAACCATCTATGATGACATCTGGTACCCTCTTCTGAATAGTGTATACATAATAAATAAATCTTTAAAAAAACATTTCTTTTGTATGCCTAATGAATTTATTTTCTTGAGAGTTATTCTCCTCTATAATTTGTGATTTTAAAGTGCATTTAATATTTAGTAAGCATATTTTATGTAAAAAGTGATTGGGTAGGGTATTGATATCTGCTTTGCCTTGGGGTTGCTTCTGAAATGAAATCTTTCAAGTTAAAGTGTTCTTTTTACTGTTTGAAAAGCCTTTTGTTTATTAGATCCATATTTTACATTCTTCTTCCTCAGTTCAACTTAAGATTCACAGATACTCACATGTGGTAGTGCTGTCTGTAGTGCTGCTGGTTTTTGTCATTGTATTTCCATGTGTTCTCAGTATGTTGCACAGTAAAGTGCCTCCTTCTGGTGTCTGGTATTCTAGAGGGATGGCGGAGGATAACAGTGAGGTGTAGAAGCATTTATTCCAATATAGCCCCTTCTGTTTATAGTTGGAACTGTGACTGATTTCTGACATTATACACCCTTGATTTCTAAGAATCTTTTTAAAAACTGTTTCTATCTTGGTTAAAAAAAGTAAGGTAACAAACATAGCCTTTTAAACATGAGGCATTTCCACTGTTTATCATGTTTAGATTTTTTTTTTTTTGAGAGTCTCATTAGATCTTGTGTGAACTTTTCAGACTTAATCTTACCTGTATTCTGGGAGTCTTCCATAAACAAACACTCCTTGCTCATCAGAGACTCCATGCTTCACAGTGGAAAAGTCTCTTCTTCTTTATTTCTTCTGCTGTAGCTCTTGGTTTTCTCTTATTATTTATCTTCATGATTCTTCAGGGACTCTGTTTCTGTTTACTTCCATCAATTACACAGTATTTATTCATCCCTATGTAAGTCAATATAGAAATCATGAAATCAAATTCTTGTGTAATTAAGGTTATGAAAAATTATAATCACCAATAGAAAAAAATATTATATAGCTCCTCAGTGACTGAATTATTTTATAGTCATCTATGATATAATAGTAGATTTTATATTATATTTTTGCTTCTGTTTTATATTCAAATCTTTTGATCTGAGTTAAAATAAAATGGTAGTGATACCTTGATAAAAATAATGGTTAAATCTTATAATGTATTCACTTATATTTAAAATATGTTTGTGAATGTGAAGCACAAGACAGAAGCAGACCTTAAGTGTGTGGGATTTAATTATAGTATCATTTGTGTTAGAGGAAGAAGAATATTGTGACTTGATTAATAAGCCCAATAATAATCACAAGGAGATATTAGAATCAATATTTATTCAAATGTAGGAAATGGAGAAAGGATCCACTTGTCTGGAATGAAGCTCCCTTCTAAGAGGTGGAGAAGCAGAGAGAGCGCTGTCCTCATGGTGCAGAACTTTAAGCTGTTTTGGCCATACCTTAAAGGCTACAGCTTCGAAGTTCATAGGTGAACCCCAAACTGTGCTGGCCCAGAATCCACACACTTGGGTCAGGGAGATGCTAAATTCTACTGCAGGATGTCTTAGTTAAGGTTTCTATTGCTGCAGAGACACTCCATAACCGTAGCAACTCTTATAAAGGTAAACATTTAATTTGGGCTGGCATACAGTTTTAGGGGTTTAGTTCATTATCATCATAGTGGGACATAATGGCACACAGGCTGACATGGAGCTAAAGAAGGAGCTGTGAGTTCTAGATCTTGATCCAAAGGCAGCAGAGTCTGTGTCCCCCTGGCCAGTCTTGACATGACAGCCCACCTCCACAGTGACATGGTTCTTCAAACAAGATCACGCCTACTTCACAAGGCCACATGTCCTAATAGTGCCATGACCTATGGGCAACGCAGTGAAGCAAATGAATCTCTGGGGGTCATACCTATTCAGACTACCACAGAGGAGTCTTGACATTAAGCAAAATAAATATTATAAAGGAATTTGTGATTAATTAGTTGAACTTTCTGTTGTTTTTGTTGAGATTAGGAAAATATTCATGTTTTTAAACATCTTTGTGTCTTATATAGCATATCATAATTATGCATGATTGGCTTCATTATAGCACCTTTGTGCATGTATATATTGTCATCATAAACACATCCTTATTATCTTCTCTTGTCCTCCTCCTTCCACTCTAGATGATACTTTTTCTTCCCATCTTTTATTTTAATGCCTTGATTATTGATTGATTGATTGATTTGACTTACTAAATTTTGTGGGGTTGCTTACAAGAACAAGCGGAGTGGTTATGAGAACATGAGTAACTTATTAGTGGCAACACCACTGAAGAAGATTTTTCTTTATTCGCTAACAACTATTAACAGCCTATGGATCCCCTCAGATAGATGGAGCTCATAAGCCCCTTAACTCTAGTAGCTCATAACTGCCCATCAATATCCCGAGAGATGTAATTCATCTCTTCATGTATTACACATCTTCTGTCACTGGTGGAGGCATTTGCTTACCCAGAGTCAGTTTTAATATTCCCTTATTTAACTTTATTCAGCTCAGGAAGAGACAGATACAAGGAACAAGTCTCCATGCCTATGATGTCAAAGTCTATATTTTTAAAAACATTGAGTTGACCCAGGAAAGGCTATGTAAAGGACAGGGAAGATGTAGAAAAGTTGTAGATGGGCCCTACATTTCCATTGATTCACAAGGGTGATTTAAGTTTAAGAGCATTGAAACATGAAGTTATAATTATTCAAGAAGAAAAGATCAGGCTGTCAGTTAACCAAAAAAGCTATGATTTCTTATCAAAGCTTGGTTAATGGATGAATATTTATATGTATTTTGACCTATAGTGAAATTCTTAAATGTGAATGCATGTTCCAGCTCTCTGGTTTTTACTCTAATTGGTAGTTTGATTAACTGTCCTTTTTGTGTCAAATGAGATGTTCCAATGATTACAGATATTTCAGGTTGGTGAGCCAGATGACCTCTGGGCGCACCAGTGCATGACAGAACATATGCTTTGGTTGCTCTTACTAACCTTTATTGCTTATTTGTTCTGGTCTCTGGTCTCTGTGAAGACTTTGCCATCAAATATTCAGCATGCATGTAATGCTTAAACTGATAAAATGTGCATTGGGAAACCTAATAAAACATTTATTTAAAAAGCAATTTTAAATACTTGATTACAGTTGAAATTTTTAAAGAGTAAAGAAACCTACTCTATAAAAATATTTAACCTCAAATGACTGATTACTTCATAAATATATTCTCCATGATGACTTATAGCCTAAAATATAAATAGTTATGATGGGCAAAGATTATTACAGCAAACTACAACTTGATTTATTCTTTTATTTTGATATGAAGGGTGTTATGAAAAGAAGAGATCAAATACAAACAGAGTTGGATTCCAGAGTGGAAGCTTTGACCTACAAAAAAGCCGATGTTGATGTGGTATGTTTTTACATTTGTTGATAGAATCATTTAGAAGTTATTGAGCTTCATTGTGTGGGTGCTTTTAAGTATTCAGCAAAAAATATTCAGTTTTTCTAAAAATCACTAATAGACTGTTCTGTGTATCTTAAAGCTCAACAGTCATGTTTCTCTGCCTTTGTGACTTGCATTGACTTGGGCCATAGAAGTGAATGTAAAGAGAACTTAACCATTTTAGATCAGTACTCAGTGAGAAAAATTCACACTTTACAAGTATCTTCACAAATAAACTCCTTTTTAAGTTTTAATCCCTTTTTTTTATAATATGGAAAATTTCCCTCATGAAATTGTATATTATAGTGAATTCTTTTGTTTTGCCATCATGAGAAACCTCGTAATCACTTTTCAGGTTTGACCCCAGTTTCTTCATACCACTTGCCTATTTTATTTTGTACCTTTATGATTGAGGAAGACTTGGAAAGGAGAGTTTACCAAAGTCTTTGTTTGCTGTTGAAGCACAGTCTTGTTGGGGTGCATGCTGTTGTCTGTCACAGTCTACACTGCTTCACAGTGAAAACACAGAAGGGGGAATTGACTCATCATTCATTAACTTATGTTGGATGTTCTATGAAGAATACTTTCGTAGTTTAAACAAATATTTAGATTAGCATAGGTATTGATTACACTTGGTCCAATTGGTGGTGAGGTAATCTGTGAACCACATTCCCTATGAAATCATAATAGTGTGGCCTCCTCAACCTGACCTGGTAGTGGGTTTTGATCTATTCTCTAGCTTTAATCATTTTATAACATAAAATTTTTATTTCCAATTTTTTCAAAATCTCCTATGTTCACCCCTACCTCCTTCCCTACTTTGTCTCCATTCTAAAATCTCCTCCTTTATAATGGAAACACTTTAAGTGCATGAATTGGTGGTATGTTCACTGAGTATTCCCATCCTGTACTTGGTAGACTGTGCTATTCACTTAATAGATATTTAGTGAAAGAATAAAAATCTTGATGACCGCTCTGATCCATGATGACTTATTAAAATCTAAAATCAAGAGGTATCTATAAGCCCAAACTGTAAAAATTTTATTCACTTCATTTTACACTTCATTAAAATTTGGCTGGGAACTTTACTCTTTATTCTATATATTTTCCAAACTGAAATTCTGTTGCCTGAGTGGAATGTGAGTGGAGAGTGACAGGCTGCAGTGGACAGAATTGGAGAAAGGAATCCATAAAGGAGGATGATGGTAATACATAATTGGAAGAGCTTAATAATCAAAGGAAGGCTTATATTTTTCTTTACACTATTATAAAGAGAAATGAAAACAAGTGGAAAATTAACCTTTTCCCTACAGGCTTGTGTTTGTGTATGTGTTGTTCTCTTTAGAGCCTACTAGAAGAAAAATAAAAGAGTGGATACATACAGAAACTTTAATTGCATCATTTGAAAATTAGGATTTATTTTCTATTTGTTGAATTATTTTACCAATCATTAAGGCTAGTGCTTTGACAAGTGTTCTGCTTGAGTAAATAGTAGAGAGTTTAATATTTTCTAAGAATAACATAATTTACAAAGGCAGTGCTTGCTCAGCATGGCTCTACCTTCTGCATTATGCTTTTTTTTAAATTTAAAGATATTTAATGTATTTATTTATTTATTATTTTGTGTGTGTGTGTGTGTGTGTGTGTGTGTGTGTGTGTGTGTGTGTGTACTGGTGTTTGTTTGATGTCCACTATATTTAATTCTTTAATAGTTGTTATAACACTGGAAAAATTTTAAAATTTAACTATTCCTATTCTGCAACCTTTGAAACTGAGATTTGAAGCAGTCATACTGAACAGAAACATTTAAAAATTATTTTTTAATTGATGTATATTCATTGACAGGTTTTAAAATTCTACTTTATTGCTCATCAAAACAGATCTGTCTAGTTTAGTGATTTGTAAAATTCCCCATTTACATTTTCAAGTAATATGTTTACATGTTCTTTTACTCATCCCAGAGATATGCCCAACATAGTCATGTATTTTATATAAACTAAAATTCCCGTGTGCCATGATGCATTGTTTGCAACCTTCCAGAATCACCTACAAATAAATCTACTATGATTGGTCACTGGACAACCAAAATGATGTTGCTTGGAAATATGCAGGATGGGTGTCACCATGGAAACCTGCCCTTGTGAGGTCCTTCTAAGGAGCAGACCTTTTCAGTCACCATGGCGACCCTGGCAGAGAACTGAATATAGCAATCTGCCTGGTTGTTTACCATGGCAACTGAGACAGGGCCACTTTGGAGACAGCCCTGGGGCCATTTCGATGAAGACCTCCTGAGGCAGCCTTTGGAGGCTTTATCAAACCCACTTTAGGGCAGTATGCCACTTGCAAAGCCAATAACTAACAATAAGCAACTTGAAGTGAGAAACTAGGTGAAATGAAGCTGCTACCAAGTATTCAAAAATTAGAAGGGTAACAGTGACTTCATATATAGACAGCAGCAGAATATCACTGCAGAGGTCAGCTAAATACATCAGGTGATCTTTAACTGGGTTAGGTGCTACATAATGCAAGGCTCTGGTCTTTTTTTTTTTACATTACTTGTAAATGTATATGAGGACTAACTAATAATGACACAATGGCTACATATATTCCTCACCTAGATACACTCACCACAGGAATATGTTTTTATGTATCTAAAACTGTTTGACAGTGAATTCTTGAACTTATCACCCAGCGTATTTTAAAGTGGCTGCTGTTTTGACTTTGTGGCCTGGACTTCAAAGCAGCAAATCAATGGTTTCAAAATGACCTCTGCTTCCTAAAGGTAGAATGCTCACCTCAAAATCAAGTCAGTTGTTTATTGAAAGTCTTATTATTTATGCTTTGGAATTAGTCTTGCAAACAAATTTTATAGTACAAATTTTCCAACTCTCTTAACTTTTCTTTACACCATGTTTAGTTTTTTCAGAAATTCCTAGTACCTTTCTAATAGGCTTGTTTAAAGATTGTATAATACAATGCTAGTAAATTGTTAGATCATAGCACACACACACTAGTTGTTAGCTGCTATTATTTTGATGCTATGGAAAAAAATGATATTTGTGTTAGATCCTATATCATGACAAATACATTGCTCATTGACATGTAGGGAGAGTATCGTACAGAAAATGGGTATTATTAATTATGGTATATGTTCAAAAAGCATGACAAATTGGGAATCTAGATAGATGTGTGGAATGAAGAGTCCAGAGAACTGAGTGGGTGAGTATGTCTAACAGGAGGGTGGAGGAAGCTGGGCAGGGAACCTTTCTCATCAGATAAAGGAAAAGCAATGTCATATTTGGGGTAGTATAAATCTACTGAGATGGTGAACTGAAGAGGTAGTAGTGGATTGCAGAAAAGGGATAACTGGAGATAGATAGATGGAGAACAGATTCCTTGCTACCTCATGGATGAGAGGATGCATTAACTTTGCTATTTCTAGCTGAGGAGAGGCAAATGATGGCTTTCAACACTGAGAAATGAAATAAGTAAAGAAAAAGAAACATAGATTTGTGCCAGTTCAAATCACAATAAGGTGACATTTTGAGCAGAAATGTTCAACAAAATTCTGGTCAAATTTTGTTGAGTTTCTACTATGGGAGTGTCTGTTCCAAGCAGGAAAGGAACAAGAAGAAAGATCAAGAAGATAGGTTCTTATGAATATTACATGTTAGAATATGGGGAAAAACAAGGTAATTACTCAATTAAATATTGTTGTTGGTGATGTGAAGAAGTACAGTTGGTCATATTTGCTGTATCTTTAGTAGGAAGAGCTCTTTGGTAGTTAGTGGGTTGTACACAGTGAGAAGATTAGGAAAGTTAAGAAATATTCTGAAATTTGGAGCGAAATGAATGGAAGGGAATTATTAATATTAATTAGGAAAAAGAAGCCCTAAGAGGAACTTTAAGGGAGGATACAAAGACATCAAATCTGGACATGTAAAACTGGTGAGTCTATGGGTGTCAAAGCAGATAAATTTAGTAGTAAATGATACGGAGAAGCAGAAGCCCCATGGGTGAGGAGAGGCACAGCTGGATGTAGTACTGAAATAGGAAGTGAAAACTGATAGCCAAGTGGTGGCATTTGAAGCCCTAGGTCTAGTGGAGGTCACTAGAGGGAAAGCAACTAGCCTTGACTTTAACACAGTCCAGCGTTATGAGGTCCAATCCACATAATGGGACAATCACAGAATGAATAACTAGTGAGAACACAGGAAGTTTACATAGCTTGACTTCCGGTAGATAATTCAATGGGTGAGTAAAATAAATCTATTTAGTGCTATTCATTATTTAACCACTTTTCCATTTAGGAGACAGCTAATGGTAATAGATGAGTGTGAGATAATGAATGTGAATATAGGTAGATAATTTTGTGATGTTCTGGGTTGTGTTACTTGCTTTAGTAGAGAAGGTCCTCAATAGAATAAAGATTGAGTATTGATGGCAAAGGAATGAGAGGGTGAGAACAACTGATATGAGGAGAAGTGAAGATGTGTGGGAGCTAGTTTACTTTGCAGTTTGGTTAAGTTTTCAGTCAGAGCTTCTGTTTGAAAATGCTTATTCACTTCCCTACCTAACTGTAAAATAAATAAAGTTCATCTGTGGTGCTAAATATGGCTGCATATCCTTTTTATTTTTATTTTTATTTTGGAATGAATGATTTATAGTTTTCCACTCAATGCAGCATTTGGATATAAATGAATATGAATACATTTGACATTTAGCAATATGTGCATAGACTGAAATTTGGATCTAGATATAATGCCATAGCTGTTTAGTACTATATTTATGTGAGCAAAAAAAATACATTTTCATAAGATCATTATAATGTGAATTTGCATATAGCCGTTTTCAGTAGCTTGAAGCAGATACCAAATTAATTCAGGCTGGTACTTGCTCTGTATGACTTGCTATTTTTGAAACAATGTTTTACTCTCATCCTCAAATGGTGGTTATTAATTTCCAAATGTTCCTAGTGGTGTGCTAAATCTGCACAGAGAAAGATTGCCTTCTCTCTGATTCTAGAAAGCCAAAGAGATAAGAATATTAATGTAGGAAGCTGTTGCCATGGCAGGAGCAAGGGAAGCTGCATCTTTTTGGATAATTTCTGGTTCACCTCTCTTCCCTGACCATCCAGTTGTTAATTTACTCTATATATCTTATTCCTAATACAATGAGCATGAACGATTTCCTCTCTCTTTGAGTATATATGTGTGTGTGTCTGAATAGTATTTGTGTATTGAAAGTATGTCTGTATGCTCCCATGTGTGTAGGCCCATGTGTTTGGAGAGAGGAACTTGATGATAAGTTGTTTTTTTTTTTTTATTGATCTTTACTTTATACATTAAGGCAGAGTCTCTTATGGAACCTATAAATTGCCAACCTAGCTAACCAGCTTGCTTTAGGGATCACTGATCTCTGTCTCCCTACTAATGGCATAATAGGCTGCTATCCTATCCTATCCACCAGCATTCATGTGGTTGGTGGGTTCTGAACTCTGTGCCTCATACTTGGGTGGCAAATACTTTGTACACTGATCAATATTCCCAGCCCAATTTTTTTCTCTTTTTCTCTGTTCTCATGGTGATATGTGCCTCAACAGATCCACATACAACATGTTCATATGCTCCCATAATCACAAAGCATATTACTGTCCACTGGGAGGGAAGAAATTTTCTCCTTGTATGTTTATTTTTATCCATTTATCCTAAGTAGCATCGCACAAACTTTCTTTCAGGATTTGGAGCTTGTATTAAAAAAAAAAAAAAAAGAACCAAAAAAAAAAAAAAACATTATATAATCAATCATGGAGTAGGGATATGACTTCAAGTATTCTTCCAGCTACCATACACCCCATGGTTCAGAGACATTGACAACTAGTGCTCCTAACAAAGTAGGAACAGAATAGTATAACTTTTGGATCAAAATACAAACAACTAAGTTTAACTCCTCCCATACAAATAGTGTAGCAACACCTTTTTTCACATTTTTTTTATTATGAATAGTCATGTTTTTTATCCATATATCCCCTTGTTCAAACTCCCTTCCCCCTCCCACCCATCCCAGTCACTCTTTCTTCTCCCCATCTTCTTATCTCCTCCCCAGCAGAGCAGGAGGTCCCAAAGTCCCAAGGTGACTTAGTTCAACATCCACTCCAGGCAGATCCACTTTCCTCACCCCAACATCAAAACTGGGTCAGGTATTCCTCTGGAGGGAATAGGCTCTAAGGTGCCAGTCCAAAGTGTTTCTGATCCTAAGCTGTTTAGTGGTTGTGGTTTGCAGCTTGGACAGTCTTTGCTTTTTACTTTTTTTGTTTAAAGTCCTCTAATGAGTGAGTACATCCCCTGCTTATCTTTCTGGGTTTGTGATACCTCACTCAGGAGGATATTCTCCAAATCCATCCATTTGCCTGCAAATTTTAGGATATCATTTTTTTCTTACTGCTGAGTGGTACTCCATTGTGTAGATTTACCACAATTTGTTAATCCATTCTTCAGTTGAGGAGCATCTAGGCTGTTTCCAGGTTCTTGCTATTTCAAATAATGCGTGTAGCAACATCTTGATTCACGTATACGTAGCTGCGTGGAGATGTGGGATACGTGAGAGTGATGTAACAAAGAGGTCCTCCAAGAAGAGTGTACCAGAGGATGACATGAATTCCTCTTTTTCAATATTCTTTTTCTAGACTCTCATTCAAGGAATCATTGACTTGACTTGTAGTGAACTATGTATCGTAGTTATACAAACATATAAATGACAGTTTTAGAAAACACTCTAATGAATATTGGAAAAGTGTTGAGAGTTGCCCACAACAGGAGGCTGTTGAGTCTGGAATTACTACTTGTGTGTTTTCTTGTTAATCACTTATTTTTTTGCCTCTAGCACTTCTAATACAGCAATCCCTAAAGAGATTTTTAAGATGAAGTCTTCATTCTAGTCCCAGGATTGCATATGTTGGTTGAGAAGACAGCATTCCTGGCAGAGATCATGGACTGACTTCATAGCTTGGAGCAAGCTCCTTACACTCAGTTGTATTTTCCTCAGCTACAAGGGATGTGAGTGCAGAGGACCTTCTTAGAGTATTCTCAAGCCAACTTATTTAAACCTTTTGCCTAGTGTGGAGCCAAAGTTGGCTTGTAAATTTTAAGACATATCAGAAACACTTTTTTGGTGTGTACATTGTGTTTTACTTTCTTCTGGATTGAAACTTGGAGAGTGGTAGCTGCATGTTTGCTTTGTAGAGTTTCACAGCATTCAAAAAAAAAAAAAAGGAAAAAGGAGCCTGGAGTTAGGTCAGTGCTACATTTGCCCAGCACCAGTGTGTTATTTTTTTTTTTTTTTTTTTTTTTTAAGAGACGGAGGCAGCATTCAAAGTGCTTAAAGTGTATCTCCTCATTTCTCAGGTAGGCACTGTAGTGAAATGGGACTATAATGACTATTTTAATGCACCTGGAATTATGCACAACTCAAAAGCTGTGCTTGCATAGCACGGATATTGTTTTAGCTAGGCCACTCTTTGTCCTATGTCATCAATGTACACTAAAGGCCATTCAATGTGCGCCATGATTCTGTTTCAGCTTAGCCTTGGCAGCACTGACCATTTTATCATTTTCCTTTCCCATGACAATGATTTCAGTTCCTCATGGCAGCAACAGTTGTGTTTCTTGTTTTTTGAGTGGTGTCTTCAGTTTCCACACATCTTAACTTTACCACTTGCTCTAATCTGTCTTCTCAGCCCATTTCTTATATTAGTTGCCAAAATGTTAATCAATCCATTGTGATCTACTGCTGTCTGGCACATGTTCTCTTTGCAGATGAGATGGCTACACAGTCAGCTTTACCTAGTCTTATTTCCATGTTTAATTTCTTTTGCCCTATTGTCCTTTTGAAAAAAAAAATTGCATTGATGGATGTGTAATGCTTCAGAGGCCAGGAGAGCTTCAGATTCCTGGAGCTGGATTTACACATGCTTGTGAGCCACCTCATGTGAGTGCTGGGAACTGAACTTGCATCCCCTGCAAAACCATCAAATACTCTTAAAGATGAAGCCATCCCTTCATGCCCAGTACTTTTGTCTTTTTCCCCTTACTGTTTTTAAACTAGTGGAGTACAGTTTTAGGAATCATGCTAAATCCAACACAGAGTGTATGAAAAACAAATGAAGAAGAACCAGAGGTAAAGCTCCAAGTCATCTACAAGACCAGTCACTTTTATACAGCATATTTATGACAAAAATTTTATTTTTTAAGATATTTCTTTAGGAATGCACAGACAACATTTCTCTTGCAAATAAAAGCTTAAGCCCTGATCCTGTCACTCTGGCCAAAAAAACCAAAAAACCAAAAAACAAAACAAAACAAAAAAACCCCTCATCAGCACATATTTGTTGGGGGGGAGCATTTCAAAATGGTGCTAATGAAAATATGTATGGAAGTAACTCTCTATCACTCTGGGGGTTGTGGGGGAGGAGACCTGATAACATTGACAGTGTATTTGTGGCAGGAGAGGACAAGAGGAAGGTGAAGCCAGCGTTAACTGGAAATCTTTGTTATGCCTCATTTCCCAATGGTAGAGCTCAAGCTCTGCCTTTCTCCAGAACCTTCCCCGTCTTCACTGCAATAGGAAAAGAAACAGATGGAGAAGTAAAAAAGAGTAGTTTAAAATTCTAGGCTTTTTTGAAAGTATTTAAAACAACCTTCTATGTGTGGTATTTGGACTTGTGGTTTTCTTTGTGGATCCTCCTGCCATGAGTATAATAGTTGAAACAGCTTTCCTACGCAGACACTCAACAGAGATTCAATTTCTTTTTAATTTAAACATTTTGTTAATAAAAAATGTGCCCTGCGGGTCTGTCTTACATATCTCTTTCGGTTCCATCTCTGCTTGGACACTCAATAAATATTTGATTATGCTTCGAGCAATAACACACAGGGAGCCAGGCGCCTGCAGAGGGCTTTGATTCACTGGTCCTTAACTTGTAACCTTAATTAGACATTAGCCATTCTTTATCTGTGAACACCCAGAGATAATGTTTTCCTTAAAGAAAGTTTACTTTTGAAGATTTCACTTTTAAATCTAGAACTTTGGGTGATTTGCGTTTGCTAAGTTACAGTACAAATGTGTGAAATAGTAGATGATATCCTAAAACACATCTTTTAAGATATTAAGAACCTTATTATTTATTAGTAGTGAATTTTCAAAAAGAAAATGAAGCCAAGTTGAGCATGGTAGTACATACATGTAGAGAGCTCTGAGTAGACTAGAACAGGAAACCCAGATGGAAGCCCAGAAGTTCAAGTTCAGATCTAGCTTCATGCGGCAAGATCGTACCTCAGAGGAAGAAAATTTGCTGATACCTTTTGTTTCCTAGATATTTATCTTTATAGTAAGTGCATTTTGATTTGTTTTGAATCTTCAGGCTTTGGGTAGTAAGCCTTAGTTTCTCGTGAACCTTTTGTCAACTGAAAAGTCAGCTGGGGAGAAATCTGTGAACATATCATATCACCATTCGAGTTTTAAAATACACACTAGAGGGCTGAAGAGACGGCTCAGCAGTCACGAGTACTTGTTACTCTTGCAGAAGACCTGCTTCAATTCCCCACACGCACTTGACATCTCACAACTGCCTGTAACCCCAGTTCCAGGGAAGCTGACAGTCTCATCTGGTCTCCATGGGAACCAGGCATTCATGTAGTGTACTTCCATATACTTATCCCAGTCCATACTCAATGAAAAATAAAACAAGCTTTTATTTAAAAAAAAAAAAAATACAGAATCTATTCTAGCCCCAAACTGGTCCTTTCCTTCTATCACCATGTTCACTATTTTTTGGTTGCATATTGCATGCCAAGCACCGTGTCAGTCATGTGTTTCCATCATCCTGTGGACAATACTATGAGGTATATACTAACTAAATCTACACAATTAAGTCATTAAAAATTATTCTCCTTTTTAAAATTATGTGTTTATGAGAGTGTCCATTTGTGCACATGAATGTATGTGCCCTCAGAGACCAGAAGAGGGGATAGGATCCGCTGGAACTGGACTCCCAGGTGGTTTTAACCTTCCTGGTACTGGTGCTGGGAGGCAATCTCCAGTCCTCTGCAAGAGTAACAAGTGCTGGTAACTCTGGGCATCTCTCTAGCCTCTAATCTCATAATTAATATGAGAAAACTGACGTCGAGAAAGTTCATCAATAAATATACTTACACACATATTTAAAAATAAATGGGGTACATCAATAGTTATTAGTTATTTTAAAGTCCATTGATTAAGTAGAAGAAAATCCGCAGCATATAAGATTGAGAACATCTCTGCCCCTAAGGAATTTATTTATTTTTTATTTTTTAAACTTTATTTATTTATTTGCCTTGATGTTTGTCTGGAACTGGAACTACAGACAGTTGTTAGCTGCCATGTGGGTGCTGGGAATCAAACCCGGGTCCTCTGGAAGAGCAGACGGTGCTCTTCACCGCTGAGCCATCTCTCCAGCCCCCCCTAAGGAATTTATAACCTACTAGAAAGAGCCTGCAAACAGGAAGAACAATATACTAAATGGCTGTGATGATTTTAGAGAGATATGGTAGGAGACAATTGGTTCAAATTTTGGAGCATGGCATTTAATATAAAAAGAGAAGGATCCATGACTCTCAGAAGGGAATGGACTCTGTAGCTTCAGGGACATGGCTAAGTCAGCTGAAGCTAGAGGCTAAAACAAAGAGGACCAGTGACTGTGCTAGAGAGCATGGAAGGAAGCAGTATATCCTCCCAGCCTTGGAGTTTGCCCAGGGTATAGTGGAGAACTTCTGCATTGTGTTAGGAGATAGATAGCAGCCTTTATTTAAATTTGTATCTCAGTGTTCTGACAGAGGTCAGAACATAGCTCAAACTCTGCTTTGCCCCTAAAACAGTTAAAGAGGGAGCAGCAAACCTTATAGTCATGAATTAAGAATACTTGTGTTGGGCTGGAGAGATGGCTCAGAGGTTAAGAGCACCAACTGTTCTTTCAGAGGTCCTGAGTTCAATTAACAGCAACCACAACCACATGGTGGCTCACAACATTTATAGCAAAATCTGGTACCCTCTTATGTACACCATATACATAATAAATAAATAAATAAATAAATAAATAAATAAATAAATAAATAAATAAATAGAGAAATTTAAAAAAGAACAGCTGTGTCTTATTAACATGGCCATTCTCCTCCATAGCCATGTGATGTCTGCCATTATAGGTAGGTTCCCATTGATCCATTCCTAGCATTCACTGTTCATATGCCATGTAGAATTTCCCATATTTTAACACTGCTCTCAACAGCACTCAGAGGCTCCTCCAGAGAGTAAGTCCTTCCCTTACTATTTATGACCATCATATGTTCAAAGACCTTGGGCAGCTGTTCTATTAACATTTTTGGTGTTTCTTTGCGATCATACTATAGTTATTAGTACCTAAGATTTCACTCAAGTGATTCTGTGGTGTACTCATCAATTGCTGTTAGGCATAATATGGTCTTTCTGTGTCCTATCAATGAGGATGCCCTCTTCAGTCACTGATGAAGGTGTTTTCTAGGCTTCTTTGTAGATCACTACTTTTCTCCTTGTCACTTACAAATATTTGTGGGATGCATATTAAGCTAAAACCATCTCAGATTCTTACAACCAATAAATCAATTAACCATTATTAATCAATAACTAGCCATTCATTTTAGTAAAATAAAAACTCTTAAAATGCAAGCATTACCTCCAAACACTGCTACTCATTTACATAACATTAGGATCCACAACATTATTTTTTTCTTAAATTATGTTCTTAATACCTAGTATCAGGAATTAGCATGTTTTTAAAATTATTTATTTGAATAGATACTATATCTGTGTGGTTCAGAATTAATTAATATTAAAGTGCATTTAGTGACTACCTTCCTTTCCTGTCCCACATCCCGTCTTCTCAGTATCAGTGAACATCTTATAAGCACACACTCTGGTTAGTTACTTCTGTAGATTTTTTTTTTCTTTTTGATATGCAACAAATACACCTTTGGATATTACTTTACTGTACACATTACAATATAAAGGAGTTTACGTTTTTCTTATTGTTTTTGTTTTATTTGAAAATATATTCTTCTCCCATACAACACATTCCAACCACAGTTTTCCTTCTCTTTATTTCTCCTATTCTCACCCGTCTCACCTCTCCCTCAGATCAACCTTTCTTTTCCTCTTTCAAAAAGAGGAGACCTCCAAGTGACAACAGCTAAACATGGCAAAATGAGATACAGAAAGACAAGGGGAAATGCCTTCATATTGAGGGTGGACAAGGCAACCTAATGGGGGCTTTTTACCTTCTTTATACTATATGTCTTCGAGATCCTCACGTCATTAGGCCTTTTTTAACTACATAATAGTTTATTGTGTAGACTTATCAGTTTATTTAACCTTACCTTTACTGCTGAATGTTCGTTATTTTTCATCTTGTAAACAATGTGTCTGTTAAGAACCTTATGTCTATACTTTCTGTGGATGTGCCCATTATTCTGTAAAGTAAATGTCTGGAAGTGAATGTGAGCTCTTAAACAACTTAACTAATGTCTCAGTTTCTTAATCTGTGGAGTAGAGATATCAGTCATACCTACACCTCTGAACCAACTACAGTAACCCATGCTTTATGATACCTGGCTCACGGGAAGGAATAAAACATTTTTTATGAATAATAACAAATTATTCTCCAGAGGATAGCCATTAATATCTGTAGAAACCAACAAATGTCTGTACCCCAGCCTTGTCAATGGCACCAAACTGTAGGTATACTGATATCCAAAAGGAAAAAGTAGTACTCAGACTCTATTAGTTTGCATTTTCCTTATGAAGAATGCATTATTCTTTTCATGTTTTATTTCTTTCTGTTGTGATTATATTTTTTGCTTACTAGATGCTGTCTTAGTTTTATAACCTGTTGCTGTGATAAAATAATTTGGCAAAATAAACAAGGTGAAAAATTTTATTTTGGCTCACAGCTTCAGGCCTATCATAGCTCAGAAGCCAAATGAGATATGAAGTTGAAAGAGAAAGTTACATCCACAGTCAAAAGCAGAAAGATAAAAAAATGCATCCATACCCATTTGGACTTTCCCAACTCTCTGCATATATAGTTCAGGATTCCAACCTAAGGAATGGTGCCTCTCACAAGCAGTCTTGTAGAGTGAGCCCTACGTCAAATCAAATGTTGGTTGGTTATTCCTACAAGCTTTGTGTCACTGTGACCCTAGCATATTTTGTAGGCAGAACACTGTTGTGGCTCAGAACATTCCTAGATGCATTGATGTTTATGTTTCTTCTTTGGTAGTATGCAGAGTGCCTTCTGAACCAAAGACATTAGCAATTAGGGGTGAAGGCTCTCTGTAGGCACCAGCTAGACTTCTCTATGTTCAGTGAGTCATGTGGGTGTTGTCTTTAGTAATTGGGCCTTACTCTCAGTTTGTAGAGAGCACCTGATAAGTCTTGGCAGTAGTTTGGGTTATTTGGGAGTTCCCACAGGATGCCTTTGGCCAACAACTCAATTAGATGTAGCCTATTCCTTGCACCGAAATCTTTGTTTTGTGACAAAGAGATAGCCAGTTGGGACTATGTCTGCTCAGTTCTTTTGGTGATTTCATTTAGATCACCTTCCTATGTGTATATATTTATTTAGGAAGTGTCTAGTATATTATGTTTCCATACTACCCCTCAAATTTCTGTCAAGTTTAGCTATCTGTCCCAATATTCCCTCCCTTATTCCATCTTCACCCTGACCTACCATTGCTGGCTTTTATATTTATTTTCTAGCAAGCAGTTTACTGACTGAACTAGTTCCTCAGCTACCTGCTTTACATGAAAGACCTTGATTTTTGGGCTAATGCTCCCATAGTGAAGAGCAATGTAACTATTTCTGCAAAGACCTCATAATTCAAGGGTTTTTTTTTTTAATATAGAAACCTGTGCATACCTGAAAATATCTGTACTAGAGTTTTATTTTGACTGATGCCTTATTCAAATAATTACCATACAGACTGTTAATTAAGAAACCCAATAATATCAGAGGCTTTTGAGGAAACAAACAAAGTCAATGCACTGTAAGAATGCTCTTGGTTGGGAATCTGTCTTACAGACCTGAACATATAGACTATTGAATATAGGTGGTCAATACCTTCTAGAGCTGCACTATCCAATATGGTATACGAAACAATTTTCATTTACATAAAATTTGAATAAATTAAAATGAAATAGAAAAGTTAGATTTCTCATTTTCACCATCTGCACTGACATAGTCATATATGGCTATTGCTACCATATTGGTTGGTCAGAGGAGAATATTGCTGTCTGCATAGCAGTTCTCAACCTCTGGGTCACCACTCCTTTGGGAGTCAAACATCCCTTTCACAGGGGTCACATACCAAGTATCCTGCATATCAGATAGTTACATTATGATTCAGAACAGTATCAAAAATCATAGTTATGAAGTAGCAATGAAAATAACTTTATGATTAAGTGTAGTATGAAGTTTCTAGGCCAGATTTTCAGGCCTAGCCTCAAGATTCAGACCCATTCACAGACCTACCACCACTTAACACCAAATAAACACACAGGCACTTACTTTAATTTTACGCTGATTGACCTAGGGCCTAGGCATATGACTTGCTAACTCCTTCATCCTAACTTAACCCATGATTCTTGTTCAGCCATGTGGCTTGGTATCTTTACTCAGAGCATTACAACTTCTTTCCTCTGCATCTCCTGGCATCTCTGTGGCATCTCTGCCCTGCTCTGAGATGTTCCCAGAGTTTTCTTAGTCTGGTATCGCTGCCCACACTTCTGTCTGCCTTTGGCCAATCAGCATTTTTATTAAACTAGTAGGTGGTAATATTATTTACAATGCAATTACATAATCCCACTACAGTTAAGAGTCATCCCAATGTGAAGAATTATGATAAAACATTCCAGCATTAGGAAGGATTAGAACCAATGCTGTAGAGTGCCCTATAGGCTAGCTCTGTTATAAAGTATGCTATAATTTTAACAACTGTTTTTAATCAAAGAGGAGAAGTCATTTCTCATGGAACAGTAGGTCTGATAGGTGATGTATGTCCAAAGACTCATCAAGGGAATTTTCTTTTCTTTCTTTTTTTGTTTTAACCTTTGAAAGCTTTTTTTTTTTTGTATTATGAATAAAGTCACATTTTTATCCGTGTATATCCTTGTTCAAGCTCCCTTCCCCCTCCCACCCCTTCCAGTCACTCTCTCTTCTCCACATCTCTTTATCTCCTCCCCAGCAAGGGCAGAAGGTCCCAAGGTCCCAATATGGCTTTGTTCAGCATCCATTCCTGGCAGATCCACTTTCCTTGCTCCCAACAACCAAACTGGGTCAGGTGTTCCTCTGGAGGGAGTAAAATATAAAGTATCATGGTAATCACCAAATTCTGTTTTCAATCACAAGCTACATTGGTTTTCTATTGTTAAGACAAAATACCTGAGATAACTAATGTCATCTCATTGTTGTTGGGTTGTTGGGGTGGTCACAATTTTAGAGTTTTCAATCAAAGGCCAGTAGTCCTTGTTATTTTATTTTAGGGTCTCTGGTAAGTTATTGCCTCATGGCAATATCATGTGACCCAATATGATGCTTGTCTCAGATGGCAGGGAAGTAGAACAAGGAAGAGATAGGCATCCCACAGTCTACTTTTGGCCACATCTCCTTTGATTTAATACCTCCTATTAGACCTCTCCACATCTTCTTGATGATTTTACTGATAGAGGAGACTAAGCATTCAATGTCTTTGGCAAACAAATTCCAGACCTGCCATGTGCACTCTATCATCTAAATATTTCACTATACTGTAGGGAGATTATGCTGGTAATGTTGTACATATTTGTCCTGCCTATGGGTTTAATAAAAGCAGATTGGCCAAAGGCAGACAGGATGTGTGGGTGGGGCTACCAGGCTAAGAAAACTCTGAGTACAAGAACAGACACAGATGCCTCAGAGTTACCTGGAGCTTCCAGGAAATGCAGAGAAAAGAAGGTGAAATACTGCTCTGAGAAAAGGTAGTGAGCCTCATGGCTGAATAGGATAACAAAGATGGGGTAGTTTGAGCTAGCAAGTTATAGGCCTAGACCCTAGGTTGATCAACAGAAAATTAATGTGTCTGTGTGTTTCTGTGTGACTACAGGTGTTTCTGTCTGTCAAACCTCTGGCTAGACTGGAAAGTCTAGAACAGAAACCAATTTCAACATTATACCATCCAAATACGTGTACATTTTAAATATATCTTTATTTACCTTCATTTCTCTATTTATGTATTCAGTCTCTTTCATAAACAGTGAATGTAATGATACCCAAATTTCTGATTAAGTTAAATGTAAATGAAAATCCCTTCACAGAGCACTAGGAGATGTTCTGTGCGCACACCCTCAAGTAGTTGAGTGTTTTGATTGAGAGAAGTTTGGACCAGAGATTTCAGAACCCAGGGTCTAAGCAGAAGCTGATTCCTATTTAAGGCTTTTATAAATGGACTAATGGAAGCATAGAAAGGAAACAATTCTCCTTATCCACGTGCATATTTGCTGTATTTGCCTGTGAAGAAGATTCAAGGGCATCTCTTTATTTCCTAGAATGGAGCTATTTAAGTAATCAGCTTTCTGCATCTACCAGGTACCTAGAAACCCTAATTATTATTTAAAGGATGCTAATGCCCTTGGAGGAGCTGACTTCAGCTGTGATTCATCAACAGCATTTGTGGGTGTATCCAGTTTCAAGTTGTCATTTTAGAGAACCCATTGTGCCCTACTGAACAAATTACATTTGGGTAATAAATTTGCAGTGAATTGCAAGGAGAGAGGTTTCTACTTCTTGAGAAATGTGTGAATTATAAAGTGTGTTAAGAAAGGTACTACTTAGCAATCACGTGTGTGCCTCAGCAGCATTGTATAATCAAACATTTAATTTCTTCAGACACATCTTACCTCTCTTATGAATCAGAAAATAATACAATTTTATTGTTAAGAGACTTCATCTCTCTCTCCTGCAATTTAATTAGTGCTTGTTAAGGAGAGGTAGCTGTCAGATTCGAATTTAATTTTTGAGTTTTCCATTGTCTTCTGATAGAGTGGCAATCTAAATCTTTTTATTTAGGTATGTTATTTTCAAGAACTTTTCCAAATGATAATTTCCTCAGCTTGTCTTATTGTGAAGAGAAAGTTTTAACATTTGAATAAATTGAATGGCTGCACTTTTACTTTTCCATAAAAGGAAATAATTGAGAAGTCATATAAAAGGAAAAACAGAGATATTATAATTAAGAATAATAATTCTCAAATTATATTATTTTACTTAAAATTTTGGTGATATGTGCCTTTATGGATGGGGTCATTTACATTTTATGTTTTTATGATGATTTTCAGTATTAAAAAAATTTTCTTAGAGAAATAATAGGAACACACATCAACAACCATTTCACTTTTCCTAAGATTTTTCTTTCAATCTACAGATTCCCTAAATTCTCACATGACAAAAGGGAGACAGTGGAAGTAAAAAGTTCTGAACTTGGAGACAACAAAAGTAAACTGAGGTCAGGCAGGCCTCTCCCCAGTGAGGACTAACTTTCTCTTCATGAACGTTTCATAACCTGGAGGTTTTATCTC
Organism: Sigmodon hispidus; assembly: GCA_004025045.1. Taxonomy (NCBI): domain Eukaryota; kingdom Metazoa; phylum Chordata; class Mammalia; order Rodentia; family Cricetidae; genus Sigmodon; species Sigmodon hispidus. The sequence goes on from PVIH01002116.1 coordinate 163,875, forward strand.
ATGCTTGTCCATGTCACGGGCATGGTGGAGAAGCTGTGCTCATTCATGTCATTTCTCTGCTCAGACTCGCTGATTAGTTGATGATTAACTGTGGAAGGATACTAACGTTCTCACTGGCCTCGGTGAAAATTATTGACTATTCTCATTCATGTCATTTCTCTGCTCAGACTTTGGCTAGAATGAAGTCCTTGCCTTCTTCAATCATGGTGTTATGAGGTGTGATACCTGAACCAGGCTCAGACCATGGAAAGTCCCTGAGCAGCAACTTCCCCTTCCCTCTTGTTTCAGTCAAGCCTCCACATTAAGAAAACAAATACTGAACAAAGATAGGAATAATGATTATGATAGACCCCAGACTCAGGGTACTATCTTCTGGAAGGGGGGCCCCAAGAACCCAGACTCCAATCCCATTTGATGCAAAAAAGCAAGAGGATTTATTTTGTCTGCAGATGGGCTTCCTCCCTGCCTCAGGAGCAAGGGAGGAGCAGGGAGTAACAATCTACTATCTCTGTTAAAGGCTAAGACCATAAAATCACCTTAGCAACTGGGGCAATCCATGATTGGTCACTTTAAAGGTCATACTGTAATCATAAGGTTGCTCACAATAGTCATGGGGTTGCCTTAAGACCAGCTGGTTAGGGGTCTTTTACAACTGGATGTTGGCCACAGCTATTCTGCTTGGAACTTCTGGTATTTTAATCACAGGTTCGACTATTATGTCCTATCTGAGTTGATTAAGGCTATCTGGGCTGGGTCACTCTGTTTCCTGGGGCAGACTTTAGTTCCTCCTACTCATGGGTGGTGCTCTGCTGAATACCTGAACTGAACGCCTGAGTCAGGCCCTTGAACCCAGGGTCCTTCAATTAAAAAAAAAATCAATAACACCATTTTTAATACAAAGCTATTTTTCAAAAGATGATATGGGATCTAAATTAAACTGAATTAAAGAACTCCCAAGGTTTGAATAAGGGGATACATGGATAAAAAAATATGACTTTATTCATAATAAAAAAAAGTTCCAAGGAGTAGGGCTAATATTTCATGGAGGAGAATGAGTCTCTAAAACTGTGAGCTAAAATAAACTTGTTCTCTGCATAAGCTGAAAAAATAAAAAATAAAGAACTCCCAAGGTTTAAAATTGAGTAATTGATTACATTCTTTATTTATGTCTTCTTTTCTATCATTCTATATTGTTTAAACTTGCTTTTTCTAAAAGTTGTTTTATATCTTTAATCAGTTGTACTTTTAGTGCTTTATATTTTTTCAGTTACCTTAAAACTTTAATTTAAACATTGTATTTCTTAGCATTAGTTTGGCAGAATCTAAACACAAATAACATACTTTTGTTTATTTTTACTCAGCTGCCTTCTAAGTAGATATAAATTTTAGTAATTTATGACTGTGACTTTTTTCTGGTGGAAATTCTTATCACTAACAAATATTAGTTATTCTATCTACTTTATTCAATAATAATCGCTTGCACTTACATTTTTATTATTACCAAGCTGACAAAAAGCATGGTAATGTTATTAGCAACAGAAAACACTTGTTCGGTTGCTGATTCTAATGTAAATGCTTTCAAGCCTTTTTCATTCAGAAGGATATCTACTATATGCCTTAGTTACTTTTCTATTGCTGTGATAAAACTCCATGAGCAAAGCAACTTATGAGTTTATTTGGAGCTTATGGTTTCAGAGGGTCAGAGTCCTTGACCATCATGGTGGGGAGCAACCTCTTAACAGGCAGGCAGACATGGGGGCAATAACTGGGAGCTCAAATGTTGATATAACATGTTACAGGCAGAGAGAGTAGGGGGAGAGACCAGTTTTTGTTTGTGTTTTTTTGGTTTAGTTAGTACTTGCTTTACTAATCCAAGTTCCATGGACCATTTAATATCTTGAGCAATAGGGACTTACCCTTGAGTTCTGGTGGGTAACCAATATCATTAATAGTAACCTATAAGGGTTGGGGTTCTTTTTTATGACATCTTTTCTTTTAAAGTCCACTAATGAATGAGTACATCCCCTGCTTATCTTTCTGGGTTTGTGATACCTCGCTCAGGAGGATATTCTCCAATTCCATCCATCTGCCTGTGAATTTTAGTATATTATTTTTTTCTTACTGCTGAGTAGTACTCCATTGTATAGATGTACCACAGTTTGTTAATCCATTCTTCAGTTGAGGGGCATCAAGGTTGTAATCCCAAAGCCTACCCTCAGTGACACATTTTCTTCAATAAGACCAAAACTCCCTAATCCTTCCCAATCAGTTCTACCAACTGAGGACCAAGTACTGAAATATGTGAGTCTATTGGGACCATTCTCTGTTTCTATGAGTTCAAGGCTACACGCCATGCTGTTAATCCTAACCCAGACGGGTATATAAGGGCTTGTAGAAACCCAGAGAGACAGAAGCGACTGGGAGAAGCAGGCAACCAGGAGCGAGCCTGAGGAAGTTGCAAGACAGCTAGGTGAGAATTGACTGTAGTACTTCCTCTCTCTGATATTTCAGCCTTCCCCCAATAATTGGCTCTGAGTCTCATTTGTGATACTACATTTGGCAAATATTTTACATTAGATTTGACTTTTTGTATATTGTTTACAAATTGTGTATATTGATATAAAGTTGAGATTAATTTTGTCACTGTACATATATTCTGTTTGTTCAATATATTATGCAATTGCTAGTCCAGGAAAGTTATTATTACTAATTAATTAAAATATAAAAAGTATAAGTTATTATTTAGACATTACAATCAAACTTACAGTCATATTAGATATGTTTTCAAGATCAGATATATTTTAGATGGACAGGTCTTCTTCAAGCACTTCAGAGATCCATAAAATATGACATTTAAAAAATTTCAGAAACATAGGTTATTAATTTTTTTTTGACAATGAGACATCTGCTCCTGACCGCACCAATCCACTTCAATTCTCATTCAAAATACACTGTAGTATTTTTTCTATATACTTCATATATTTTTCATCTTTTGAGATTGATGTCTTTTCTTCCTTCCCTCCTACCTCCAAACCTTCCCATATAACCCTCCTTGCTATTTTTCCAATATATGGCCTCATTTTATTAATTGTTTTTACATACATTTATGTATATGTACATATGTGTGTCTGTCTGTGATATGTGTATACATACATCACTAAGTACAGTTTGCTCAGTATGTATAACTGAGCTCAGTTCGTTATCTATGTGTATGTCTCCAGGCCATTGTTATTGGATAACCAGAATACTGTCTCTCTTTTTCAACATTCCTTTATTACCTGTAGTTCTTTGTGAACATTTGAAGCCTCATGGGCTTTTGCCATCTATGTTACCACATCTATAAAGGCAGTGATGTGGTGAGGATATGATATGTTTAGGTTTAATGTTGCACATTTTAATATCAGGAGTCAGTTACTTAAAAGATCAATGATTAATGGATTGATAGTTAACAGCAGTTCTCTCTTTGAGACACAAGTGTTATTTCCCCAACATAACATTACATTACATCTAAGTTACAGTTTCCTCTCCCCTCTCTCTCTCCCACATCTGTCCACTTACCTGTTCCCTCAGATCCACTTCCTGTCCATTTCCCTTCAGAAAAGAGCAGGGTTCCAAGAGACAGCAACCAACAAGATACAGTGAGAAAAGAAAGAGTCCCAGGAGCAGAAATGAGTCATATTATTATTTTTTTTAACAGAGATTGAAGCGTTAGCACAGGTATTGGAGAATGTACTATTTGCTATCTTTCCAACAGCCAATCCAATGGAAGTAAACTGTAGGGAAGCTCTCTTTCTCTGTGACTCTGTTTCTGTCTCTCTCTCTCCCTCTCTCTCTGTCTCTGTCTCTCTATTTCCTCTCTTTCTGTGTCTGTGTATGTGCATGTGTGAATATGTGCATGAGCATGCTGCCACACACATGTATACATGTGTAATAAGAAAACAACTTGAAGAAATAGGTTTTCCTCTTTCTTTTTGCCACATACTTCTTTGTCTGTCTGTCTGTCTCTGTATACATGTGCACACACACACACACACACACACACAAACACACACACTACCATACTCATGTCTACATGTAGTTCAGAGAAAAAGTTGAGGGAACAGGTTCCTCTTTCCACCACATTGTTCATAGCATTGAGCTTGGGTCATTGGTTTTGGTACCAAGTGCTTTCCTGAGGAGCCATCTCACTGGCCCATCTACTCATATTACTATAACAAATATTTTGACATATACTGTTAGCAGTCATAGCAATTAACTTCTCAAGAATTATTGTGTTAAAATATATAAATTATAAAGTACATAGCTCAGAAAATACATTTTCTTGACACATGTTTTATTGTTGTATATGACTCCAAGTCTTTATTTTATCACAACAGTTTAATTTATGTTCTATCAAGTATCTGGAAGGCATCTGCCTTCATTTGTTTGCCTGTGTATAACTTACTAGTTTGTGTACAAAGTGTATGTGTGTACAAGTTACCAGAAGATAACTTAGGATGTCTTGCTCTATTACTGTCTGTAAGGACTCTCTTTGAAACAGCAAGCCCCAGGATTCCTCCGGTCTCTGCCCCCTACAGCATTTGCTTGTGTGTCCACAATCTGCTTTTCAATATGTGTTCTGGGATCTGAACTCCAGCCTTTGTGCTTATGAGTGAGTGCCTTGAGCCACTGATCCATTTGTCTAGACCTCTGGTTTTTATGTTTCACGTGAGTGCCTCCACTTAATTCAGGATATCTGCAGAAGAAAATAACTGAAGCAAAAGGGCAAGCGAGAGGTATTATCTTACTTTCTAGAGTGAAAGCACAAGTTAAAAACCTTTTGTGATGGCCAGCTTTCCAACCATCTTCCAGAAACTCTATTCGTAGTCATGTGGTCTTTTTGCTTTGGGACTGTGGTGAGACAGAGCCATGGCTGGGAGAGGGCTGTTCATTTTATGACAGATGAGAAGGAAGAGAAGAAAAAGTAGGGAGAGGAGTTCCCATGTTTTTTTCAAGAGCATGAGCCCATTGACTTAACTTCTCATTAATCTCCTACCATAAGCTTTCACCAAGTCCTAGTATCACTAGAACAGGTGGCAGCCTTAACTCGTGGGTCTTTGGGGGACAGGAGAGTCATGTCTTCAGAGCAAAGCTATGTGTCTGCCGCTCTACCATGCAAAGCCCTTCTCTGGGTAGTACCCATGCAGTTTTACCCCTTTTTCTTAGTTCTGTTATTTTAACACTTAAATATTTAGCTCTGCTTACATTAAATCAAGATGCCAGTTCATACATCCTCTCACTCGCCAGCTTGAAAAAACTACCAAAATTAGTATCCAAAGGCAGTTTGGAAATTTCAAGCTGTCAATGAAATCTTGAGGTTTCTTATCTTGAGTTCCCATGCCTTCCCAATGTGGACATTTAACATTTTTCTAAAAACAAATGGATCTTAATATCTCTACAGCACTGTGACTTCCAGATAAGAAGGGCAGTTTGGGAGAATGACAGCATTAATCTTGTCTTGTTTCCTACCCCACTGCTTTTGCCTTTCCATTTCTTATAATAAACAACTTAGACATTTTCCTCATACCTATATCTTGACTGGCCTGCTTCTGTCTTCTAGCATTTGGTCTCCACCCTCCCCTGGCATCACAAGAATCTGTTTGATAAGCTATTTTAGAATCTTTTTCTCCTTAAAACCCAAACACCCTCAGGCATCTTAAGATTTCACAGCCCATCCACCTCCCCCTCCTCTAGGTCCCAACAATAAAAAGTCACCTGCAGTTCTCCAAAACTCCATCCTTTTTCATGATAATTTCCTGGGTTCTGATTCCAACTCATTGTTTTCCTGTCTCTTTCCTCCTTCCTGTTCCATTTAGCCACCCTGCCTTGTTCTGCCTCCTCTACTCAAAACAGCCCTCCATGTTCTAGACAAAGACTCCAGTGTTGACACTCTGCAGAATCCATTTCACACCCAATTATTTCTACCTTCCAGTCTACAGTCCACTTTCCCCACTGCATTTCTTGCCTTTCCTCTTGCCCCCTCCAAGCTCTACCATCATCTCTCCCTTGTTTGTCTCACTGTAGTATAAAATCTGTGCCCATGCTATACCTTCACCTGAGTGTAGGGCCCATTGAATAAATGGTCAATATATCACCTACTCCACAATCAGAATTAATCTTCTATCTTCCATCTTTATATTCATTTGAATCCTTTCCTCCAAAACGATAGATGCATTATGGTCTTTTACTCATAGCTTTTGGCTCTTGCTGTATTTTGCACGTTTGTATCTTTATAGATGACAATCTCCTTGAGAATGAGAGCTGATGTGTTCACCTTTGAACGGCATGGGCAAGCTAGGCCACTGCATGGTGGTCATATTCTGTTGGCATAGAAAGAACACATACATGACAAATTTCAATTTGAAATCCTGTTATGTCACAAGTCACTGTAGTCTTTGTTAGTCCTTTCTCCCAGGTTCCCAACTTCTAATAGCAAGAAAAGAAGACCTAATTTGCAATATACATGTAGATTCAATGTGATAATATATGCAAAGCATATAACTTAACCAATAGCAACTGGAAGAAATGTATTAACTATCCATTATTGCCATTGATACTATTGCTATAGATATGTCATATTTGAAGGTGATCTATACTCATCTTTCAGTATTAATGAGTTTCTTTTAACTGAATGGCTAATTTCTAGCCAAATAAAACTGAAGCTACAAGTTACCCATTAGCTTTGCTATTAAATAAAAACCTTTTCTCATTACCTTCTAGTATTTGATTAGTATTTATTTATTTATTTATTTATTTATTTATTTATTTATTTGGTCTTAGAATATTTTGCTGGTAATAGCTTGCTTTTCCAAGTTTTACCTGACAGAAGGCCAGTTGCTGCAAGTGTTTGTGAAAAGAAAGATTAGGAAAATGTTCAGTCTTCTCCACCTAGTCCTTTCCACATGGTTTCTCAATCCAGAATATGCATTGAAATTCCAAATGGTTACAGTCAGCAGAGCCTGCCATTTACTGGTGTCAAATACACTGAAAGACTGGGGGCTCAAGCTTGGCCTGACAGGTTTCTAACACATTCTATTTTCGTACTTTTGTTAATTTTTATTGACTGCCTATGTTCCGTCAGAAGCCAGACACATGTCAGACTCAAAAATACCTGATCTTTGTAACAAAGCAAGAAATAAGGAACTAGAATTGTAGCTTGGTTGGTGGATTGCTTGCTTAGAATGCCTAAAGCCCTGGGTTAGAGCCTCAGAACTATCTGTATAATACCAGGTGTGAGCATACAGGAAGGAAGTGAAGGCAACAGGAGAACTGGGTTCAAGGTCATCGTCAACTTTGTATTGAGTTTGAAGACAGCCTAGACTACATGAAAATCCAGTCTTAAAATAGAAGTAAGAAAATTGAAGTCCACTGAGCAACATAAGAGAAGATCATCTAGTTAAGTTACACTTTTATGGAGCATTATCATGATCTAGTGCAGACCATTCTTTGAATTTGGTATCTTGTGCTTTTTCTTTTTTTGAAGAATTTTTCTCATTTTTTTAAATGAAATTATGAACTCATCAACAACAAGAAAATGCAGCAACAAACCCATGAAGAATTAATTGGTCATAGTTGTTTGAAGTATGTGGGCCATCTTTAACCCTGGGAAACACAAAGTTAGAAAGTGCACTAATGATCCAAGTAAGACCCAGATATTGACAGAAGAATGGTACATTGCTGGAAACCAAAGCACCAGAGGAGGAAAGAATGTGAATGTCCACTGAAGCAAGTAGTACGGATGCTGTGATATTCTTGCTCATGATGGCCAAGGACAAATTGTTAGACACTGTGTAACTCAATGTTTTGCATTTCATGTATTAAAAGATTCCTATGAAATGATTGTTATTATTTTTATATTTGTTTTATGGATGGAGGAGACAGGACTTCAGCAAATAACCTTCTATTATCATGCACTCAACTTGATGTTGAACCCACTCTCAACCACTCTTCTTGATGCTACACTGATAGACTGCTGACTTGGTCCCTGAGGTCAGAAGAGAACTGTGCTTTAGAACTGTAGCAGCCCTTGAACCATCATCAACCTGGCCTCGTTTGAAAGGTTTTAATGCAGCTAACTTACAAAGTGACAGAAGACAGTTTTGCTGTAGATTGGTTATAGCAGTGGTAGCCTTTACCTTCACAGGAAGAAAAGGAAGATAAAATATGAGTGGAATATTATGTTTCCTGAAAGTGCTTTCTGGAGAGCCTCCATGGCAGAATCCCTACAGTACATGTGTTGTATTGTAGCCTAGAAAGCTAAGCAGAAGAGAGCATTATCACATTGGTGGGGGGAACCCTGGATCCAAATTCTCATTTGATCTCTGTTTGGCTCTACCGCTGCAAAGACTCTAGCCAGTAACTCAGAGAAGTAAGGCTACCAGCCTCAAAGCCCTTTTTAGCTGGTATGGACCCTGCTTGGTTTTGGTCTTTTAACAACTTTACTTCAGGTGTAGCTGGTAGCACCCACCACCTGTGAGTATTAACCATTCATTTAACATGCAGCCACACACTTTTCCTACAATTTCGCTAAATAACTATCTAAAAGAATACAGAGGCTCATAAAGTGATTAGTAACATCATTGACATAGTTCCACCTAACAAAGCAAACAAGAAAACAATACCCAATAATCCTTACCACTAAAGTAAATTTGCCATTGAGAATACAGGATTACATATATGCTCAACTAGGTAAGTGTGTGTGTGTGTGGTGCAGGTATATATAGTCTGTTCTTGAGAACATAAAGTGTAAAATTACAAACATAGAAATAAAATTTAATATTTAAAGAAAAAGTTAAGCTTTAGTAAAATTATATTTTATTGACTTTAAGACATTTCCACATTGTAATTTCTTTGAAATAAGAAATGCCTCTTAAGTGATAACCCTCCTGAGTCAGGTATCATTTATGCTCGAATCTCCCAACTTTGCTCTGATTCTGTAAACTCCTAAGCCTTTCCATGGACTGTGTAACTATGAGTTCTTCATGCTTCTTCTTTCACTCATCTTGAAGGACTTCAGTCCACTCTAACCTCTTGTTTGAGTCTACCAGCCACATGTTCATCTCCCGGTCCATGTCTTACCCATGTCCTCTGCTAAGACCCCTTTGACCAAGAGGACTCCATGTTTCACTCTTAAATATCAGATCTCAATTCTAATGGTATTTTCTTTGGCCACTTTATCTATAATTTCAGTAGCCTAACATTTTCTCTCTAGTGTTAGGTTTTATTTTTCCACTTTAGCTTTTACACTAGTTGATGGTTCATATTTTATTTATTTTGCTTATAGTTTGTCTCTCCCCAGGAGAGAATAATCTCTATGAAGGTGAAATTTTTGTCTAATATCTGCACTGCTGAATCTTCCAGTCCCATAGGCATGCCTGGCATAGAAGGACACTTAAATTATTCTGCATTTATTAACAAATGCACACATATGTGAAAGATGTATCAATGTGCTATATCTACAGATTAAACCAATGACATCATGCTCCAAGTTTGGTGAGAATGAGGGAAAAATGTAAATATCACAGTAAGCCTATCTATTGAAGGATGGACTGGAGGCCAGACACCTTGAGGTTGTGAATTTGTGTGTGTCTAGCGCGCTGGTTATTTCTGTGTCAACTTAACACATGCTGAAGTTAATTGAAAGGAGGGAACCTCAACTGGAAAAATTTGTTCATATGATCCACTTGTAGGACATTAGGGACTGATAGGGGAGGGCTCAACCCACTAGGGGCTGATGGTCCTGGTTTCTATGAGAAAGCTGAGTGTGCCATGATGAGCAAGCAAGTGAGTAAGTGTCTCCTCTCCAGGTTTCTGCCCTGTTTGAGTTTCTGTCCTGAATTTCTTTAGGGATGAATTACAGTGTGGAAGTGTAACCCAAATAAACTCCTTCCTCCCCCAACTTCCTGGTCACAGAGTTTCACCACAGAAATAGTAAACCCAAGTTAAGACAACCAGCTACCTAAGTAAAACTGTATAAATTAATTCCCTAAATTTGCATATTTGGAAACATAATCTCTATGGCTATGCATGTAGTTAATTTAGCTTCTAGTTAAAAATAGTTAAAAACTGGGAACCACAGCTGAAAAACTAAAGTGAAGGAAGAAGTCTCATATCTTTTAACATTAATGTAAATGTCATCACCATTAATGGTAGAGAACATGCGTGAGAGTATTAGCATAATTCGTTCCCAGATGTGCGCAACTGGGTTGTCTTTGCTTTTAAGTAAGGAAACTGAAACACAGAGTGTGAGATCTTATCCAGACTGAAGTGCTCATGGGGCAGCCCCTAGAACTGTTCAATAGTGTCTGCCGAAGACAACGCACTTGCCAGTTTTAACTCCTAATGGTCAGTTCTGATGAGTTCCACACCCCAAACAGGAGCTATTTTTAACCTCTTAATATAATAGCCAGTCTACCTAGACTCTGAGTTCTCCACATGGTGAGACCACACACATCAACTTATCCTTCTCTGTGGCATGCTTCAGCTTACAGAAGAAATTGGAAAACTTGAAGACAAAGTGGAATGTGCTAATAATGCCCTGAAAGCAGACTGGGAAAGGTGGAAGCAGAACATGAAAAATGATCTCAAGTCAGCGTTTACAGACACAGCGGAGGAGAACATTCGCTACTATGAACAGGTAAGCAGTGCTTCTTGAAAGCACTTTCTGGCTATGTAAGTAATCTCTTGACCTGCCCTGTTGAAAGAGTCAAGGGAAGAGCCACCTGTCACAGTCCAAAGCTTCTTTAGTGACTTGATGCTGGTTTATTTGCTCTCCCCCTCCTCCAACTGATTATTCTGGGAGGATTTGCATTCCTCAAAACATGTGGAATGTTGCCTGTGGTTTGTCTATTTTACCCTTTTTCTATGTCTGTCTCATAAAGGAGTTACAAAGGAAGAAACAGAGCAGACATTTGAAGGAGTACAAAGCCAATGCAGGTTGCCCATGACCCCTGCTTTCTGATAACAAAGCTGCATAGCAAAAGCAGCAGACCTGTGTCTGCCTATGCAAGAGGAACAAGTGTGGGGGAAGGTGTAGTGCTTAGGTAGCATTTTTCTTTTTGAATAATCACTTTTAATTTTGTAACTCACTGTTCCTCAAAGAAGTTACTTTCTCAAAAGAATGTCATAATGTTATTACTTTTCCACACAACATAGTTCCTAGCATACTTTCCCAGAAGAATATTTAAAACCCGGGCCTCTAACATTACCTCTGACAAAAATAATAAATATATGGAATTGGTTAGCTAAAGAATTTATGCTATATGCCTATAATAATTATCATTTTTAAAGTACTTTGAATTCAGAAGATAACTGCTTTGAAAGTTGAACTAAAAATTGAGTACAGCGGGTATGATAGCCCTTTGCTCATGGAGTTAGTTCAAACTGGGGATCCTGAAAACTTGAGATGCGTGGTCTAGTTTAGATAGTCATTGCAGGGGGATCTATCCCAGTATAAGGATGAGATGATCCTCAGAAAATATGCTGAAGCTGAGTTTCAAATGTTGAGCAGGACACCTCCACATGAAGATGTGATCATGTGCCAAAAACCCATGGACAAAAACATATGAGAGACATACTCAAATCATTTAGCCACATTGGAGAAAGTGGAGGTAGTACTGACTTAAAGACAGTTCTGTTCTAAATGTAGTCTCCTTTTTCCTTCTAAGGAGGCCATTGGGTTTTTAATCTGATGATCTACATCGTCTCCCTCCTTATTGTTGATCAAGCATACATACCCTTTAAGCAATTCAAATATCTGAGAATTTATTAGTCAACCCCCGTTTTGAATGGTGGAAAATATTTCTCATTGATAAAGTCCTTTTATCCACATGAAACATATATTAAATATAATATAAAACATATATTACTTCTTCATTGTGTTCCAACCTGGGCATATGTACATTATGATCTCCTAGTGACAGTCTGCTGAGATAATACATCTGAGTATGCCTTGTGGAGTTGGACAGGTGCTCAGCAGTTAGAAGCATGTCCTTTTCTTGCACAGAACATGAGTTCAGCCCCTACTTTTCTAGCTACAAAAATATATACACACACACAATAATTTTTGAAATGAAAATGAGAATATGTAATATATAAGATTACTATTGTGAAGAATAAATGCATTAAGATGTTAAATATGACAAATATAACTAATAAATTTTTAAAGGTAAAGTTTACTGAAATTACTAAGTTTGGGCTTTTTTGTTTGATTGGGTTTTCTTTTGTTAGTCTGTCTCTGTTTTAAGACAGGATCTCACTATGTAGTGTTATTTGGGAGAATTATTGGGTTTTGTTATTGTAACTTAAAAAGACCCTGCTCAGGACATTTGTTGTCATTTCTTCAGTGACAGCTCTTAGTATATCTGGCACATCAGTCCACCAACGCAGGATAAGGAAGTTGGCGCACTTAAATAATCAAGAAGTTTTAATTAGTAGAAAAGCTGTGAAATCCAAAAGATCAGCAGTGTGTTGTCATCTGTTAGCTTCAGACTGTCTCAGATATATGGAGAAATGAAGTATTTTGTGATCTTTTCATCACATCTAATTTAATCACATTCTCACAGAAGTACCTTCTTTTTCTTCAGCAGTCACACAGATAAATCCCCAAAGGGTCAGTTCCTATTGCAAAAGATAAAATGGAGTTCATACATCTCCCTTTGGATTTACTTATATGGAGGAAAATGATCATAGCTTGTATGGTTCAAATTTAAATATAGTAATGACAGAGAGAAATGAGATTACACATATGTGAAGTGGGTCTGAGTCAGTTTTAGTGATTGCCATTCTGAAATTTCATACCTATATTCACAGATTTATGGAAGGCATTTGACTTGGCTAAATAGTGGCTACATAAAATATTACTGCACTGTTTTCTAAATGAAACCACACCCAGTTTGGATAGTATAAGCATGAGTCTGTTTGCTTCAGGGCTCAGTTCTGCACAGGGGGTTTGCTGGCCGTTTCACTGCTCTGAGAACATTGTGAAGTGTGTTTACATGGGCATCACCAGAGGATGGAATATTATGGGAATACCACCATGTGGGTGCTTTGCATTTTACTAAAACAATATGAAATGGGACATGATTGTACAACAGCATCCAACGGAAATCTTGCTAACGTGACAATGTGACACAGATGTTGAAACAGTACAATATGGCATTATGAATAAAAAGGAGTGGATGTTTTTTACTGTTCCCCTCTAGCCCCCCCCCCAAAAAAAAGAACAGTTTTTGGTTTTCAGTGCTTAAAAGTAGAGGTGATGGAAGCTGCAGTAACAATGGGTTAGAAGTGTGCGTTCTTCTGAAAGCTTTATCTTAGTACCCTTGAATCTACTTAGCTATCCCAATGTCCCTTACACCTGAATTTTGGTACCTGGTTGGACTTTGTGGCAGTGCAGTTAGTTTCAAAGTAGCTTTGTGATTGGGTGAAACTAGGTAAGAGAACAATGATGACCCTTAGAATGGGAAAGTAGTCCTGGGAGATCACTGTTGTTACTAAGGAGTTTACAGGCAGCCCTGGGACCTTTTACACCTTTGTTGAAGGACATTTTATCAGCTTAATTGTCGCGTACGACCTCGCCAGCAAGGAAAACGCAACACTGGATCCTTCTCTCTGCAGTTTATTCGGGCCTTTCAAATATCTTCTTGTCTTTCACTCACTCACTCTCACTCTCACTCTCAGACGGATGACGAATGACCCACTCACTCACTCCTAGATGAACGACCCCGGGGGGAAGTCCGCTCGTGGCTAAATACCCTCTGGGCCTCCAGTCCTGGTAAGCCACATGGACATCGCCCATAGGTCCTGAGGCACCTGGAAGCAAGTCACCATCCTTGCCTACAGCCAATAAGGAGTTGTTTACTCCCGAGAGCACTCACCATCCCATCAGGAAGGTGGAAGGCGGAAACCAGAGCCACCTTTAGGGCGTGGTACAACGCAGCTCCCTATAGATCCCCCTTCTTTATTAAAAAATAGCAGGCAGAAGCAGAGGTCTAGTCTCTGAAGTGCAAAGGGAACATGTACAAGTATCGCTCCAGGTGTCATCCACCCAGACAATCCCTGAGCCGTCTGACACCATTTTCACAGAGGCAGGCAGTTGGGTGTCAACCTGCATGCAACCAGACATACTCCTCATGAGTTCCCATAAGCCAGAGTATTTATGTGCAGTGCTAAGCCTCACATCCTGCAAAACATTCTTAAGGCTTCTCCTTTAAGGAGGCCAAGCAAGCTTAGGGGGACTGACCGACTCCAATGGCTGAAAATGCTTGGACAACCATGGCTGCATTGTGACACTAAAGGAACCTAACATGGCAAATGCATCACAGGCAAACTAGGAATATCAGCACCATCAGGCTTGCCAGAGCTCCCACTCCGGCCCACTCTTTCTGATGATCCATAGCGGCGGAGAACCAGGACGACAGTCCTTCTGCCAGGTCCGGCATCCACTCCGGTAAAATTCATGATCACCATGGTCACTCTCAGCTGGGCCATCAAGTTTTCGAATTCACCAATCCAGTTTCCTAAAAGATAACTTGACAACTGTTGAAACAGATTTGCAGCATGAATAAAGTTCTGGTATTGTTCACTAGTCCCACGTAATTCTGGAAATTTCCATTCACAGCCAAGCTAGGCCAGCTGCCAAAGAGTATCAATCTACTCTTGGACCAGGTCAATCCTTTGATTAATAACCATCAAGCCCCCTTTTAACTGGGCAATAAGATTCTTTTGTATGTCTAGAGCCTATACTACATTAGCCAAGACCGCATTCAAAGTCTGCACAGTCTGCACAATATGGCTCGTGGCTCCTATGGCAGCCAATGTAGTGGCTGCGATTATGGCAAGCACTTATCTGCACCATCAAGGCCAGCAACAGAAGCTTCTGCATCGTCTGCTTGCTCCCCGGCCTCATTTACCCTTTTCTGATTGAATCTTCCTGGTCAGATGCTCTGGTACCCAAACTGGATCATTTCTATCCTGGGGGAAAATGCAAACAGACCCTCTGGCCCATGTTAAAACAGGGTCCGGGCCGCACCAGCGGCCTGTGAGGATGTCTTTCCATTTCACCAGTCCTTTCTGCATAGTGCCTGGATTGGCGTGCCGGTCTGCTGCTGCAGCCCCATGAGCATCCAAATTTAAAAAATTAAGAGTGAATAGAGCTAGGGAAAGTCTTTCCTTTGGGGTACGGCCATGGCCTATTCCCCCTTTCTGTTTAATAAGGCATTCCTTGAGCGTGCAGTGAGCTCTTTCCGCTATGCCTTGCCCTTGGGGGTTATAGGGCAGGCCATGGATCAATTGCACTCCCATCTGTGCACAAAAGGTTGTAAATTGACGTCCGGTATATCCTGGGCCATTATCAGTCTTAACCTGCATTGGTTTTCCCCAGGCTGCCCATGCCTCAAGGCAGTGAGTAATAACATTATGCCCTTTCTCTCCAATTAGGGCGGTGTCATGGATAATACCAGAACAGGTGTCAACTGACACATGCACATATTTGAGGTTGCCAAATTCAGAAAAATGTGTCACATCCATTTGCCAAACTTTAAGAGGAAGCAAACCCCGGGGGTTAATTCCCAACGAAGGGGAATGCTGAAACTCCACACAATGTGAACAGTCCAAAACTATTTGCCTAGCCGCTTGCCTAGAAAGCTGAAATTTACTTTACAAAGTTCTGACGTTAACATGGTATAACTGATGAAATTCTGTGGCTTGCATAATGGGTGTGGCAGTAAATATCCATTCTTGCCACGTGGTAGCATCCACTAGGGCATTGCCTTTGCTCAGAGGCCCAGGTAAGCCAGTGTGGGCTCTAATGTGTTGGGGAAAAACTTCTTAGAGTGGTTCCTAATAAGATCCTGTAACTGAGAGAATAAACCTGCAACTGAACTGAAAGACCTTATAGGACCCGCCACCTCAAGAATTTTCAAGGCATTAACAACATAAACTGAATCAGAAATCAAATTAAATGCACAAGAAAATGTTTTAAAAACCTCTAATACTATTTGCAGTTCTGTTATTTGAGGGGTTCCTGGAGGAAGTTGGCATTGGACTGGTGATTGGCCTTGGGCCATGTATGCCCCTACTCCGGTCTTAGAGCCGTCTGTAAACACATTAATTGCACCAGGAATAGGTTCTGTAGCTGTCATCTTTGAAAAAACAACAGAATGCTCCTTAAAGAAAGTCATTAATGGGTGTTGTGGATAGTGGTTGTCTAATTCACCAGGGAAGGAGATCAGAGTATAGCCCAGTCATCAATGGTGGCACACAGCACAGAAATTTGCACTGCAGTGAAAGGCACCACGATGCTCTCCAGGAGCAGACCAAAAAACTGTAGAGCCTGTTGAAGACCCTGCTGGGCCAACTCAGTAACAGCTGTGAGATAATGCTCGATACTCTTATTTGGGGAAACCTTGGGGTGTATCCATAGCACAGGTCCTTGTTGCCACAGCACCCCTGTGGGTTGTCTAAAGGTGGGCAATATACATAGCAACAACTGCTGATTCTCTTGTATTCACATCAAACATGCCTGTCTTAACCTATCTTCCACCAACTGTAGTGCTTGATGCGCTTCTCTGGTAAAACGCCTACGGGAATCTAGGGCAGGATCACCTTTAAGAGTGTCATATAGAGGTTTTAACTCATAATTTGCCAAATTTAAAAATCCCCTAACCCAATTTATATCCCCTAATAATTTTTGATAATCGTTCAAAGTCTTTAAATTGTCCTTTCTTATCTCTATCATCTGGGGTTGAACTACTCGAGGAGCAATCTTTGCTCCCAAATAATCAATAATCTGAGTCAACTGTACCTTTTCAGGGGCAATAAAGAGCCCTCGGCGCTGGAGTGCTTTCACCAGCACTTCATAGGCCTCTTCTACCTCACCTCTTTGTTTTCCTGCTAACAGTACATCATCCATATAATGGACGCAGCACACCTTAGGAAACGTTTCACGTACTGGTTGCAGGGCATGCCCCACTTATAGCTGACACATAGTAGGGCTATTAGCCATTCCTTGAGGCAATATGACCTATTCAAATCTCTGATCAGGCTCCTCATGATTACATGAGGGAAGCGTGAAAGCAAATCTCTCTGTATCTTTTTTATATAAAGGTATGGAAAAGAAGCAATCTTTAATGTCTACTGCTATGATATGCCATTGTGAAGACAAGGCCGTTAACAATGGAAGCCCTCATTGTACCAGGCCCATAGGTTGCATCTGATTATTTATAGCTCTTAAGTCATGCAATAATCTCCATTTTCCTAATCGTTTCTTAATCACAAATACAGGTGTATTCCATGGCAAAGTAGAGGGTATGATATGCTTCTGTGCTAGCTGTTTCTGCACTAGTTCTTGGGCTGCTTTCAATTTTTCTAAAGACAAGGGCCACTGAGGTCCCCATACAGGTGTCTCAGTTTTCCAAGTGATGGGAATAACAAGATTGTGTTGAAACACCTGGCATAGGAGGTAACAACAACTCTCTGTTCAGGGTTACTTTGGGGAAGACTTGGCTATTTTAGAATCGGCCACCGAGAGGGCCAATCCTTCCTTGCTATAATGCTTTTGTCAGCACCAGTATCTATTCAACGCCTCCACTTGTGCCAAAGTGAAAGAGGCTATAATGCCATAAGTTCTTACTGATTCGGCCAATGACTTGATTACTTTAAAGTCCAGGGGCTCTTCGTAATGATTCCCCTGGGAATCTTGGAACACAGGGAATGCTGACACCAGTTCCTGTCTCACTTTTCTCCATACTGCAAGGTTAAAGGACTGTGTACGGCTGCCAAAGCCACCCCCTCCATCTGAGTAAGCTGGGGGAGCAGACGGCAGGAGGCCACACTACCCAGGAAGCAATCACTCCCTCAGGGCTAGCCTCTTTTTTGAAACCAATTTCTTAGTTTTTCTTTCCTCTCCTGACTCCTCTAACCTTGATAGATCTTCTTCAGAACTACTGCTGTCAAGGCCCAAAAGCTGAAAATCCTCTAAATCCCGATAAGTGTTTCCCCTGGAATCTGATCCTTCAGTTCTAAGGCCTCTCGCTTCTTCACTGTGTGCCCCGTCAGATCTTTCCTCTTTTAACTGTTCTAAAGCGCCCTGACCCCCTTCAATTGCCTCACAGCACCTCTGATCGTCCAAACAACCTCGAATCACCCTCCAAATGGATCTCACGCCTGCCTTTAGAATTCCCTGCTCATAGGCGAAGTCTAAATCTTGCCCTAATTTCTCCCAAGAGGACACCGTTAGACTGCCCGTGACAGCAAACCACGGAGCTGCAATGTCACATTCCTTTCAAAATCTCTCTAATATGCTTTACTTAATTTCCAGGCCCTTAGTTTGTAACAGCTCCTGTAGAGCCAGAAAAATTGGACATGAGGTTGAAGACCCCATCCTTATATGACCTTTATTCCTTATTTTTAAAAAATCTTTTCTGAGCCTTTACCAACCAGCCCCAGCCTTGCTACTACTTTTACTTTCACTTTTGAGCTCAAGTCTATAATAATTGTTACTTTCACTTTAAGCCAAAATTGGCAACTGCTGTGCTACTTTCACTTTGATCCGAAACTGCTGTGCTACTTTCACTTTGATCCGAAACTGCTGTGCTACTTTCACTTTGAGCTCAAGGCTGCTGAGCGTCCAAAGCTGCAAAAGATTACACCCACTCATCAGTGAGGTCGCTGTACATCCACAGCTGCAAGAGGTTATCCTCACTCGTTGATGAGCTCCCTCTTCTCTGCCTTATCCTATCTATAGGCAGGAGCTACCCCGCTCTCCCTGCGGATCCCAACTTACCTGGGACTTACCGGTGCACCCCCCGACTACAGAGAGTTCTGAATCCTGTCGTTCGTTGGCGCGAGTTTAGTTCTTATCTTCCCGGGTTTCGGCACCACTTGTCGCGTACGACCTCGCCAGCAAGGAAAACGCAACACCAGATCCTTCTCTTTGCACTTTATTCAGGCCTTTCAAATATCTTCTTGTCTTTCACTCACTCACTCTCACTCTCACTCTCAGACGGATGACAAACAACCCACTCACTCACTCCTAGACGAACGACCCCGGGGGGAAGTCTGCTCGTGGCTAAATACCCTCTGGGCCTCCAATCCCGGTAAGCCACGTGGACATCGCCCATAGGTCCTGAGGCGCCCGGAAGCAAGCCACCATCCTTGCCTACAGGAGTTGTTTACTCCCGAGAGCACTCACCATCCCATCAGGAAGGTGGAAGGCAGAAACCAGCGCCACCTTTAGGGTGTGGTACAATGCGACTCCCTACACTTAATGTCTCTGTGACCTTTGTCTCTAATTCATCAAGGGCAGCCTGACAGGAATAGAGAGCAGGAATTCACCAGAGGGGCCTGGAAGTTATAGTAAGGAGTGGAGTTAGTAAAGGAATCTGAATTCCAGGATAACATTAGCTCACGACAGTCTTCATGTATGTCCAGGGTTCCCACAGCTGAGGACTATTATAGTGTCCCCCATCCAGCCCCAAGCCCCATCCCCACCCCCCCACCCCAGCTGTGAGTGTCACATGAAGCATTTCCTTTGGCTTTCTCCTTAACCCCCACCTCTTCACCATGTTTCCCAAATGCCCAGCACTAGAAATCTTTAATGGTGGTTTTTGTCAAATTAAACAGGTGATAATTAAGTGATAATGGACAGATAAACTTTATTTCTTTACAAAGAAATTGTATTACTAGTACGTATAAAAAATCATTATTTTATAGCCTACCGTTCTAGTTAAAAGAAAAAAGGCAAAATGCATACTTACTGAAAGCAAACACATAGAAATTAAGTAGTTATCCTACTGTAAAGAAGAAATAAAGGTTTATAATACCATTTCCTACACAAAAGTACATTTAAATGTAATTATAGAAAATAATTGCTACCATTTGATTAGAATACTAATTAAAATGTTTGTGTGGCTCTTTTTAAAAGTGCCCACATGAAATATATTACTTGTTTATTTTAGGCCTTGATAATTTAAATGAACACATTTATTTTTTCATATTTTTAAGTTAATATGCATAATTTTTAATGTAGTCATAGTTGTCATGTAGCATATTATATTTATAAATCAGCATGAGATTAGATAATTTCATATGCTTAATATTTGGTTATCTTTTTCGATCATAAATAATACTATTAAGCTAGTTATGCTGGCATATGTATGTGAGGGAACAGTCGGGTAACAGGTACTTGTGAATAATAAGGACTGAGAGAGCTTGTATGCCAGCATGTACTTGGATATACTGATACCTGCCACGGATGGATGTCAGTAGAGAGCCACATGTCCATTTTGCCAGCGGCAAGGGAACCTATTTCACAATTTCCTGAGGAATGCTATATTTTATCTAATAGCTGGAAATCCTTCTATAGTCCAACTTGAATTGAGACTAAACTCAGTATTGGACCAAGTCAAAGAGCCTGCCCTTTTTGGAAGAAATGACCTTTGGACCTGAAACTGTTTGCAAAGCTTCGAAAGAAGTATTTAAGCACTTGATTAATTAATAATAATAAACAATTCTTAAGATAATTATGAAACATTAGCTATTTCAGTTTGGTAGCATGAATTTTAAATAACCAAAGTACTGGATTCCTACAGTCCCTACAGCATGACTTCATTTTTACAGTAATAACAGAAAGGTTCACTATAAAGAAGGTGACTTGTTATTCAAATTCAGCCTGAGAGAGAGCCAATATATTAAGATACTTAATGATCCAAAATAAGTCATCTACAAAATTTCTGTCCCAAGATTTTAAAAGAAAATTCAAACACTGCCTGTATTCTTTGAGCTCAAAATCACAGGAAAAAAATCTCTACATGAGTACAGTTTCTGCTATGTCAACTGTTACCTTTTCAAGGTGATTCATACTGAGATTGAGCAATACTGGGTGACTGTATATGATTCTCATTGTAATGGCAGAGGACATTAATTGGAAACAGGTGGCAGCATTTCCAAATTTCTGGAGTTAACATTCATAGTCATCTAGGAAGGAAATAAGAGGTGGGAAGAAGAGGACCCATCAGACTTCCCTCTAAGAGTTAGGGTGGAATTAAGAGCTGCAATTTGGACTGTAGTTCTGCTTTTGTAATACTCAGGAAGAAAATAATATACCCAGCCTTCTCTTTCTATGGAATGGTTAGTTTTGATTTAATCTCTTCAAATATACCACTTTGTGTTCTCGTTCTGTTTTTTGATGGGCAAATCTATTCTATTTCCATTTTTCTCCTCCTCCATGGAAAGCACAGAAGCAGACAGGAATCCAAGCAGCCATTCTCTCTTTCTCTGACAGTCTGCATTAGAGACTCCTTGTAATAATTTTGTTAATATATTAAATCTTCATCTTTTGTAATCCAAACAAGCTCCATATACTTGGCCCTGGTACTATCTGGAAATTTCTCAACTCTCCCTCCCTTAAACCTCACTCTCTCTTGAAATGTGACCTCTGATATTGCCCATTCTTTTCTGGACTCCTCCTTCAACGTATCCTGCTTTCATCTTGCTCTTCATGGTCCAGAGTCCAAAGTGCAGTCACATCTGGTTCTTTATGTGATCTACACTTCACATGTTAGAACTGCCTACTCTCAGTCTCTTTCAAAGTCTTTGTCTTTGAAAGTGTAACTAACTCTTCTATAATTTTTCAAGCCACTTTACCAAATCCTAGGAAATACAGAAATGGCTACTTTCCCTCTTTGCTTTCATCATCTGGATGTGAAAAGCACTGGATCGCTAGGTTAATGACAGATAACAGCCTCCTTTGCTTGTTAAAGTACATTCTGTGAGGCCCTTCTCACTTCTTTTTCATTAAAATAAATTTTTCTGATATTTCAGCTTCCAAAAGAAAGAAATTTGACAGATATATAGATCACATTCTTTCCTAGGTAGCAGTTTTATAATTCTAATCAACACATTTTTATCTCATCTAATCAGAATTCTTGGGAGCCATCCTAACTTGGACCAATGTGTTTTTTAACATTTTTTTCCACATCAGAAAAATAAGTCCAGTCTGCAGTAAAACACCACTGTTAAAGCAACCCTTTGGTGTTTCCCATTTTTCATATGTAAGAAGGGATGCATTCCAAAAGTGAAAATACTAAAGGAAACTCGGCTTGAAGAACACTCAGGACCCTGAAGTGAATGTGTACTGCTGACATGGGCTTGTCCATTATAAGAAGCTTAAGGCCCTTCCTGCCGAACCCCAAAGGTCAGACTTGCTTGCAGCCCCACAAAGGCATATATTAATTCCATGCTGCTTGGCCTAAGGCTAGTCATATAACTTGCTAACTATTAATTCTTAAATTAACCCATGATTAGCCAAGTGGCTTAGCACCTATCCTCAGAGCAGCATTCTGGCCTCCTTTCCTGTGTCTCCTGGTGTCTCTCTTCCGCCTCTTCCTCTTGCCAGAGTTTTCTTAGTCTGGCAGCCCTGCCCATACTTCCTGTCTGCTTTCTGATCAATCAGCATTTTATTAAACTGGTAGGAAGGACAAATATTTACAATGTACCAGAACATAATCCTACAGCAATTGTCCCTGTCAGGGACTCCAAGGCCTCAGCTTCCTGGGAGTACCAAAGCCTTCCCCAGGTGAAGGATAGAAAAGCTTTCCTGATGATGGGGCCAGGGCATTGAGTTCAAGAAATCGACCACTGTGTACAAAAAGTATCAACTGCTTGCTCCCAGATGTTTGCAACCTCTGCTGCCTACGGAGACCTCCTGCTGAGATTGATTAATCCCTTCTCAATTGCCTTACATAGTAGACAGGCAGAAGTTCCAGGTTGTTATGGTAGTAGATGTCACTCCACCAGCCCACTCATGCCCCGCCTGATATGTCAGGTTTCCTTGTGTTTGTCTCTTCTTCATCCCCTCACTGCCCCAGTTAGGCTTTCAGGACTAAGCTGCAGAGTTGCAGCTTAGCTGCGCTAGAAGCTAGAATGGTCTAGAACTGGGAATTTGGAATCCATATCAGAGTGTTTATTTGTTGTTGTTCTTATTTTTTTTGCTTGTTTTGTTGTGTTGTCCTTTTTGTTTATTTCATTGGTTTTACTAGGATAACTCCTAACACTTAATCAATATGTGACATACTCTTGAGCCCAGAAAGACAAATTTCTTAATTATATCAAAAACAATTCCTGAAAAAAAAATGGTTTTCAGGGAGGATGGCTCAGAGGTTAAGAGCACTGGCTGCTCTTGCAGAGGACCTGAGTTCAGTACCCATCAACCACATGGTAGCCCACAACTACCTATAATGAGATCTGGTACCTTCTTCTGCATGTAGGCATACACCCTAGCAGAACTCTGTATGCGTAATAAATAAATCTTTTTTAAAAAAAAAAAAAAAGAAAAAAGAAAGAAAGAAAGAAAGAAAAGAAAACAGCTTTTAGTGTTCAGGGTCTTAGTCACTGAGAAGACTATTTCAGAACTTCATTATGCCCCATACGATTGAAGGATTGAAGAATGCCCTGATGTGTGTGTGTATGTGTGTTAAAATGTTTTAATCCATTTTGTTCCTGTACCCACATTATTTTATCTCTTACAGTCTTCATCAAATGGGAAACAACTGTTTCCTGCCATCTCAATACCATGTGATGACCATCTATTGAAGATCTAGGAGCTTTCTCCTATTTCTTTTAGAAAGAGTAACATTACTCATTGTTTAATAATGAACTCTGTAATCCTTTATATCATCTACACCATGGGAAATTATTTTTCTGTTGAGTAATAAGTTCCTCTTTCAAATAAAACCAGGAGGTATACAATAAGAATGAATAAAGCAAGAAAATGCAAAATACAGTGATGTTTTATGACATTTGGATGTTAAAAAAGAAAATCTGTTTTGATTGTCTGAGAAGAGGCTTCATAATTGACTATAGATCCCAATTTTCAGTGGATGATATCTTTTTATTTTTAATTATTTTGAGCTGCTCAATGGAGGTAATTGCAGTAAGGACTCTTATTCACCATAAGGAATTTCTATATATAACAGGAAACTACCTCATCAAGTGAGAAAATTGTTACTAGAAATTTTGGATAAGCAAAGAGACAAGAACTATAAACTGACCTCAAAGAAATCTACATTTAATATTAAACGGTGGCTAGGTGTGGTGGTAACAAGCCTATAATTACAATACTTTGGGAGGCTAAAAGAAAAATCAGCATGACTTTGAAACAAGTCTGTGCCTCACAGTAAGTTCTAGGCCAGGTTGAGTTATAAAATAAAATTCTGTCTAAATTTAACAAATAATAAGATAATTTCTATTCAAATTGGACATTCAAAGATCATAGTCAAACTTGTTCCACATAACTATGCTATTTTTATCATTTTTCATATCAATAAACATTTTTGGTATTTTGGAGGTTTCTGCTGTCTCAAACTTTGTTAAAATAGTCTCATCACTACTTTATAGCCTATAATATGATTGTTTCTCAATTACCAATGCTATTGAAAATGAGTTTCTGTGTATGTATAATGGAGAGAAAGCATGGGCATCCACCTCCTTCTATACGATAAACTAGAGATGATTTCTGCAGCTAAGCTATTTAGATATTTTCTAGGAAGAGATTAGAAAGAAATCAGTGCTTTAAAATATGCAGAAGATATACATATAAATATAATATTTAAAAGAAAAGTGTTTACTAATGAAAAATTTAGAATTGGGTGTCAGCATGCCTCTAGCTGATTTTAAAATTTTAATCATGCTCTGTTGATGTTCATAAGCTCCTATGTTATTGGAAAGTAATAATATTCTATGTCTGTGTCCACACTACATACACACACACATCACTTGCATGCAAGCATGCATGCACACAAACATCATAAACTTTTAAGAGAATGAAAGAATACATGGGAAATGCTTTATAATAAGGTACCAAAATATCATAGTTGTGCCTTGATCAATTGTGTAATGAGAGAAAGAGAAATGTGTTAACTATAATTATCTTTAAGTTCAATAAATGATTAAACAAAAATAATCTTGAAAAAGTAAGCTTGATATACCCATATCTAAGCTGATGAGCCTCATCAATTGGCCGGTTATATCAAAAGCAACAATAGAATGTAGAGAATGCATAAATGGAAAGAATATGAATGCAAACTTAGGCCCTTGGATTAGTTTATTCCCAAAAGACTATTGACATGTTATACCTCTAGACACCCCAGCAACCCATATGTAGAAGTAAGAGAAATGGAATAAACGACATCTGAGGCACCTCTTTATCAGATTTTGAGTTAAGTATCCAGACTACTGTGGAATAATAAATAAGTGGGCCACAAGATGGCGTCGGTAGCTAATGAGTCTTTTTTTCTTCAACTCTTGCAGTGGTTAACTTAACACACAGCTTACCCTGTAATTGTGGAAAAGTAGAATGCACATTCTGTTATTTTAAGGTTACAGATGCTTCTAAAATTAAAACTTGTCAGATAATTCTAGGATCTGGATTCAGACTTCTACAGAAGTGAGGTTCCCTTCCCTTCTCTCCCTCTCTCTTTTTTTTTTTTTTTTTTGTTATCTGTTTGTTTGTTTGTTTTTTGTAGTACTGGGGACTGAACCCAGAGCCTTTCAAACTCAATACAAGTTTTCTACCACTGAGCAAAATATTCATAATATTTGCATATTTTTATTTTGGAACAGAAACTCACTGGCTTGCCCAGCCTGGCCTTGAACTCACTTGCTTTGAAGTTGCAATCCCTCTGCCTCAGACTCCCTACTAGCTGATATTACAGTCTTGTACCACCAGGCTTGACTAGCATATCTCCTAAACTACCAATTTTACTTGAGTCTCAAACTATAATATAGAAAACAGACTTCAAAGCTGTTAAATGAATTAATGGAAAGCGCCAGACTCACTGTCTCCCAGGTACTAACTACTCAGTGCATGTGGACTCCCAGTGATAACAGCAGCTACCTTGAAGATTGAAAAGATCCCTCATGCGCCTGTGGATCTTTCTTTTGGAAACTGTACAATAGTAATTATCTTGCAAATACCAAATACTTGAGGGAATGTTTAAAATTTTATGATCACTGTATTTTATAATGGCTCTAGGCAAGCAGAACTAGACAAAATTGTAAATCATATGTAATTTTATTTGCCAACTTTTTGTCATCCACCATCAGCCTATGGAACTTCCATTTTACTGGAAACTCATTTATCCTATATGTAGATGAATAAGCCAAACAAATCAGGGAGTCACAGTCGACCTCCTCACATCCCATGAGATGACACAGTATCAATACCAGCCCCTAAATGTGGACACTTCAATGGAAAACCGTTGTGTCTATGAGAACATTGCTGTCACCACTGACTCTTTAGAAACCACGATCACATCTGTTTGTGGAATTACTATGCTCTTGGAAACTAAGGAGACATTTGACTCTTGTGGTAGCAAAATGTCATCAGCATCTCTGCTGAAGCAGCAGGAGATTTCCCTCTGAAACTCAGAGTTACTTTTGGAATTGATACTTAGTTTTCCTGGCATCTCATCTTTGTGTATTAGAGAAGGTTTGAAGTGAATATGCAGAATCAGGGTCTGTTTTCTGTGCTGTGTGTCCAGAGGTCTTAACCCAACAGCTCCTTAACCCAGCTGTTGGTTCTCAGAGTTCTCTGCTCTCAGAGAGCTGTTTGCTCTTTGGTGACAGGACAGAGCCACCCAAGGATAATACTTGCTGGATTTTCAGTTAGAGAAGATTTATAGTAAACCTTTTCAGTTGCAGCCCATACTGACTACCAAATGTCTACCACCTTATCTAACCTTTCATGGGATGCATCATTCATTGTGCTCCTGTGGGAAGAAACAGTACAGTATTTTTTATTTCTTTTTTTGGTTGGTGGGGGCAAGGTTTCTCTGTGTAGCCCTGGCTGTCCTGGAACTTGTTCTATAGATCAGGCTGGCTGAAACTCACAGAGATCTACCTGCTTCTGCCTCCCAAGTGCTGGTATTAAAGGCATGTGCCACCACCACTTGGCTTGTTTTTTTTTAATTTAATTTTATTTTTTTTATTGTTTATTATTATTATTTTTATGAACAAAGAGGTCACACTTTCTATCCCTGTATATCCTTATTCAAGATCCCTTCCCCCTACCGCCACATCAGGTCATTCTGTCTTCTCCACAAATCCCCATCCCCTCCCTAGGCAGGCAGCAGACAGTCCCATGTTCCCACTGTCCCAATATTGCTTAGTTCAGTCTCCACTCCTGGCAGATCCAGTTTTCTCCCCCCTCTCTCAAGACTGAGTAGGGTGTTCCTCTAGGTGGAGTGGGATCCAAGGAGTCAGTCCAGGGTGTTTCTGATCCCAAGCTGTTCAGTGGTTGTGGTTTGCAGCTTGTAAAATATTTATTGTTGTGTAGTGTGAAGGTATGCAAGTACCATGGCATGTCTGGGGAGGTTAGAGGACAACACTGTGGAGTTATTCTCGCCTTCTACCTTTGGTTCTAGGGATCCAACACAGGTCACTTGGCTTATGTGCCTTAATTCTCTGAGCTACATAACTCCCACATTCATTCTCTTAACTGAAGTGGAATCATCTGATTCCATCAGAAGCTGATTACATAAAAGAAAATGTGCAAAATGGTGACACCAAATTCAAATGAAAGTAGAACCCTGTGGTTGGGGTCTCACAGTTGCGTAAGAAACTAAACTTGATTAGGCTGGCTAAAACTACAAAGACTAGGCCAGTGAGGATGCCTGTCTGATTAATATCATTCTTAAATTTATTTTTGCTCTCTGATTTTATTCAAACACTAACTAGCTTCATTGATAGTAATTTTTTTTTTAAGAGAGATGCTTAATTTCAATTCAAGGCCAAATAGAAACACCTTGTTTTAAAAAAGCTAACTTCAAAGCAACTATCACAAGGTTTTGAGATTTTGGTGATGTTATTCTTAATGTTTTTCAACTGTTACAATGCTCAACACAGTAGATGAGCCCTTTCCTGAGTTAGTTACCTGTGCTGTATGAACTGCCTGAAGTGTTACTGAGGTTCTCTAGTTTAAAACAAAGTGAGAAAGAACAGCAAGAAATAGAGAATGTTCGACATCAGCTTTTTAAGCTTTTATTACATTTATTTGTTTGCTTGTTTTGTGTTTGATTGTGTACATGTGTGTAGGCACTCATGCCATAGCATGCATGTGGAGGTCACTAGACAACTTGGAGGAGTTGATTATTTCCTTCTACCATGTGGATCTAGGGCAGCAGTTTTCAACCTGTGGGTCATGACCTCTTTGGCAACCCTCTATCTCCACAAATATTTACATCATGACTGATAAAAGTAGTAAAATTATAGTAATGAAGTAGCAATGAAAGCAGTTTTATGGTTTGGGATTACCACAACATGAGGAACTGTATTAAATGGTCATGGCATTAAGAAGGTTGAGAACCACTGAACTCGGTAATGGACTCAGGTTGACAGCTCAACAGCAAACAGCTTTACCAACTGAGCCATCCTGCCCCTTTCATTGCTTTTAAAAAGAGATATCTAGATGAACAGGCTATATGTGCCAGTTATCAGATAACTGAAGTGAATATTACTCCCACATCAATTGGAAAGGGCAGTTACTAAATACATGTAATTAAAGTAAAACATCTGACACTAAGATTCTATGTTGGGCCTGCAACATGGCTCAACATATAAAAACACTTTCCCCCAAGCCAGGACCCACATAGCGGAAAGAGAGAACCATTTCCCACAAGATGCCCTCTGCCCTCTACACACATACTCTGGCATGTGCACCATACACTGATGCATAGAATTAAATAAATCAATTGCTAAGAGTAATAAAAACAATTTAAAAGAATTTTAGAGTTCCTGAAGAGATTGAGTATTGTCAGTGAGTTACATAGTTCAAGGTCAAATTCTTAATTTTCGAGACTAAGAATGTTCATTGAACATAAACTTGAGTAGAAAATTAGGCCAGAGGACATGAGGGCAGAACTGGGGGCATTTTGAAATTACACAGCAACAGAAAACAGGAAACCAGTTGATAAGAAGGAAAGTGCAGCTTCCATCTTGATAGACATGTTAGCATTGATTTTTCAATGCAGTCCTTCTGTGCAGCCCTCTGCATCCACAGAATATTAGCTGGATGTTCAATGTATGTATGTAGACTTCATCATCTCCAGAGGATAATGTCTACTACTGAGAGTAAAGCATGGTCAGGAGATGTAATGAGAATCAGCTTCCATATACACAGATTTCATACATAATCTTTTCTTAAAATTTGATCACCCTGATGTCTCCTGTATTTTCTTGCCTACCTCCACTCCCAAAATAGTTCTCCACTGTGTAAAAGAAAGATATCTTGTCATCTTTGAAGATTATATATTACATGTATCCCAGTGGTGACATAGATTAGTCATTTTCTACACGTTGATAATTAATCATTAGCTATGGTCCCCAGGGTATTTGCAATGCTTTAAATGTTCCTAGCTTCCTTACTTGTAAAATAGAGTTTGTGATAGTAATTGTGCACTTAAAGAAACATGATGTATAAAAGGGCTGTTGTAATCCCTATTGTGTACTCATAGCAATGTATCCAATGATGATTAAATATGCTATTCTATTGAACATGTTCTGTGGTTTTCAGTAATCAAAATGCATAAAATCTTTTCTCTGCTTCAAGTTGGAGGATGGCAAGGAATATTCTCAGTAACTAATGTGTTTTACTATGTTTCAGTAGCCTTAGTATTTTATAAATGAATGTTGGTTCACCATACTAACTGGCATGGATGGCAGCTAGCATGGGCATGGATGTTGGTTAGCATGTCACAGCCTTTACTAAACTGACTTATTGGAAGTACAATACAACAGGGAAGGAAGAGAGTTAGTTTGAGGACCATTGTCATTCATTCGCAGTAGCATTCAGAGTCTTTATTTAACATGAATTCTAAGCAAAGAAAGCAACTAGGAATTTCATTTTCACTTTTACCTGTGGGATGGTCAGTTTATTTAAGAGCTAGTTTGACTGAGTTGTCAAGAAAATATGCTGTTTATCTGAAAGCAGTAAATGTTTTGGAGGGTCTTGCAGGGTTATTAGCTACTGGTTATAGGTGACCTCACAGAGAACGGGCAAGAACTCCAGCAAAAGGTTTGCAGAGAAAAAGCTCTCCCAGCCTGTCTGTGTGTTAGATTGAAGGTCAGTTTTCTCACTGTGTTCTTTTGTCATTTTTATACTTACATTCAGTGAAGGAGACCCGAAATTGAGTTTAAACTGGGAAGAAAACATATTCTTTAAAAAAAACAGCATTTATTGCGTATCTGCCATAGGAGTTAAATGTTTTTACCGATTTTTTTTCTCAATATATAGAATTTCTCATCTATTCTTGATTTACTGTGTTGTTTGTTTTAATCAGGAGTAGCTGACTTTGAAATCTACCAAATGTTATTTAGTATCTGTTGAGATGATTCTATGTTTAATGTGGTCAGTGATATTGAACTTTAATAAAAGCTTGCATTTCATGAATAAAATCCATTTGCATTTTACATAGAATTCTTTGACAAAGTTACTGACTTTAAAATTTTTTTTAGAAGTTTTGCCTTTATATTTCTGATTTAAATTAGTCTCTCGTTTTCTTCTACAATGTCTTTGATTTGAGTTAGCTAGAAAGAACTCTTGTGTCTTCAGTTGGGTTTGTATCTGTACAGAATTGGTATGACTTTCTTAGAAGTTTCATGGAATTTACCACTCAATTATTTGCAGGGTGAAATGGACTCTCAGTCTAAATTCATTTGGGTTATCTTTTTCATTGCAGCTGCTTTTGTGATTTTGTTTTTTGAGTAATTGGCCTTTGTCAATTCATTTGAACTTCAAGTGCAAAGGCACAGAGCTTGTGGTTTTGCCTTCTTGAAGTTGGAGGAATCTGAGCTAATGTTGCCCATTCATTCTTCACTCCTGTTAATTGTCATCTTTTCTTTCTTGAGTGAGAGATCAAACCTAGGACCTTGTTCATGCTTGACAAGTGTTTTACCTCCAGTCCTATCACCCTGAACCATTTTACTTTTTAAAATAATCACTAAAGCACTTAGCAATATTACTAATCTTCTAAAAGATTCATCACTATTCCATTTTTCTGTATTTTTCCTATTGTCTTTTATTGATTCCTGCTCTGGTTCACTCTCCAAGTATACATAGGCATACATGCACATTCTGCTGCTTACTTTGATTTCAATGTGTTTGTTATCAGCTATTTTGCTGTTGTTCTTTTTGGTTTTTAAAACAGAGATTAAATTTATTAATTGGAGGTCATTTTCTCTTTTCTAATGTAGGCAATTAGACTTTCTATGTTTACTCCCTTAGTGGTGTTTAGTGGAATGCAGAAATCTTTGATATATTGTGATTTCTTTTTCATTCAGTTAAAATACTTCATTATTTGACTTTTGGTTTCCTCTGTGGTCCAGGAGTATTTTAAATTTTTTCCGATTTTGATTGCAAACACTTAAGGGGCTCTCACAAGTGTTTCTCTTACTGCTTTCTAACTTAATTATATAGTATTCAGAGGACATAATTCATGTGGCTTGAATCTTGTATGTATAAATACTTTTTGAGAGAGGCTCTCATTCAGTAGCCCAGACTGGCCTGAAATTTACTATTCAGTAGCCAAGACTGGCCTGAAATTTACTATGCAGCCCACACAAAGATACTAAGAAATTGAAATTCTCAAGCCTCAATCTCCTGAGTGTTGGGAATACAGGCAGGTGTCACTCCTTTAGCCCATTGAGACTTCTTATATGTTCCAGAGTACAGAACATGAAAGATGTGGTTTTTAGTTTTGTTCTTTGGATATGCATTAGACTAACTTGATTGATCATGTGCTTCACGTTTTTATCACTGTTTTTCTCTCCACCTGTTAAACATAAGAGGACCTCGAAATAAATCATTACTACATCTGCCCTGTTTGTATTGCTTTGTATTTGAATTTGTATTTTGAATTTCCAGCATTACTTCTGTAAGAGATTATTCTTAGCTTGATAAGGATCTTTTATTCTGAAGTCTTTAATACTAATGTTGTGTTATTATTCAGCCTTATTATTCAGACATGTTGTTTTACACACAAACACACACACACACGTCATTTTTTCTTTTCTATTTTGCCATTATTTTTAAATATTTATAAAAATTTAAACACAATACAAGTGAGTCTTAGTTTTCTGTTTACAATTTATCTCTTTTATTGAGATGTGCACTCTGGAGGAACATAAATGACTATTGACAGGATTAAGTTTGAATGTGTTATCTTGCTGTTATTTTTTATTCATGTCATTATTTCCATTTTCTTTGTGACTTCAGGGGATTAATAGAAACTTTTATATGATTTATTTTTTTCTACCTGCTATTGGTGTTCTATGTGTATTTCTTTGTCATGTAATTTTAATGAGTTTTTAGCCATTAAATATTGAGTCTCATCACCTAGTCCCAAAACATAATAAGATAACAGATAGCTTTCTCAGAACTCTTGTGTTAGACAGTTTGTATGAAGTGTATGAAGAATTGCAATTATATATGCCTCACACCTGATTTATGAATCCTAAGACACCTAAGCCTGTAGAGGAATCCAGGCATTATTAAGGGAGACCTAGAGGCATAACTTTGGTGTTTCAAAACCTTGAATGATGTGTAGCCAGCCCCCATTGATGACCTGGGACACGCTACCTTTCCTTCCTGTTTGTTATTGCATTCAGGGAGAGAGCATTGGCATAGTCACTACTCAAGACAGTCAACTCACTAAAAATCACCTAAAAGTTCAATTTATATTAGTGATGTTTATATAAATATCAATCCTTTTTATAATCAATTGCCAATAAGTAATTCTGCATCCAGGTCTATATGCCATTGTGTGCCTTTTCAGGTTCAAATAAGTAAATCTGAGCTATTTTTTTCTCTTCTGCCTGTAGAATAACAATGGATTGTTTTAGCAAACTCTTCTTTCAGCATTTGATATGTTTTTCTGTTTGTCAATAGTAGCTTCGTTTAGAGGTAGAATACCAGGCTGGGAAGATGGTTCAGTGGGTCAAGTGTTTGTTGCACAGGCATGCACACCTAAGATAGCCATGTAAAGAGCCTGGAGCAGAGATGCACAGCTGTCATCCAGTGCTGGACAAGTGGAGAATGAAGAATCCCTCGTGTTTGCTGGCCAGACAGGAAAGCTGAATTAGTGAAAGCCATGTTCAATGAGAGATCCTGCTCTAAGAGCAATATAAAGAGCAAGTATGGACAGCCAATGGCCCCTGTAGACATATTCAATGTATATGTAACACACACACACACACACACACACACACACACACACACACGTACATACATGTCACTAAGAAGTGACAATACTCTCAAGCTGACAGGAGAAGTAGGGCTTCTTACAGAAGATTGCTGTAGGAGTGTGTATACTGGGATACATTATTTCATTTTAATACTGACCATCAGCTACAGTTAATCACTCTCATGGTGTTTCTGTTACACAGTGCCTTGCTACATGGGAATCATTCCTCACATCACAGACTGACCTCCCCTTGGAAGAGGACTCTGAAGATAAAATTTAATCCTATCAAAGACTCCTGTTGGATCTTAGAGAGACAGCATCTATCAACCAAAGTTGTTTCTTCCTGGATTGCCTGTGACCTTTATAAAGTGGATAACAGATGATTTTGCACTATCTGGAAAACCAACAACTTAAAACTCAGGTATTCCAGGCCATCAACATGAACTTGTGATATAAATATATCTATCTAGATGTATAGGTCTATTATATAATGTATATTCTCTAGATCTATAGATCTGTTACATGGATAGATATTTATGTCTATGTGGATAGAAAGATTTAGTGTAATTTTAATTTTGTTCTTAAATTTATGTGCTATTAATTACATATAAATGTTTTCTTTTTCTTTCAAGTTTGACTTGTGGAACATTACATTTTTCAATATGTTCTAAAGGCTTGGTTTTAATAAAATCTTTAATAAGTAAGTATCTATGATGTGTTCTTTTTCTGTCAGAAGTCACACCTCTGAAACAGTATTTAAATTAATTCAATTCAGTATGTATTATCAAGAATGCTATGCATGCACTTTGATGCAATAATTCATTTTGATATTAAATATTTAAGTAAATATACAAAGTGATTGAATATTAAAAGCAATTGCGAAAAATTTTATTAAACCTTAAGGAGTTGTTTTCAATCATGTAAAATGTTTCCAAAGTAGGCTTAAATTATTATTTGTCTTATTTAGAAATTCTCCCATAACCTTATTCATGCTAACAAATGGATTCTCTTTTTTGGTCATTGTTTGCATATCTTTACAACTCACAGCCAGCTTTTTAAAATTAATTAATTAAGTAAGTAATTAATTACTTAATTTAATGTACTTTGGGCTTTGTTTGCATGTGTGCCGGTATGATGGTGTCATATCTTGTGGAAACAGAGTTACAGACAATTGTGAGCTGCCATGTGGATGCTGGGAATTGAACTCAGGCAGCATCATGAGTCTACCTATTACAAGGCTGTGCTGTGGATGCTTCCAGTCCACAGTGATGAAGAATGTTTGCAGTTAGCATGTGACCTCTTTCAGAAGTGATTTGCCAAAGCACAGATTTCCTTTACTTTCCTTAAAGCAATTAGCATGAATGAGATAGAGAAGAAAAGCAGACTGTGGTTTGAGTGGTACATGCCAATAACTATTAAAATGAATCAATGAAATCATACTATTATTTTAAAAACAGCTGCTAACTCATATAATCACTTGGAGGCAGGACCTCCAGTTCCTTCTAAGGACTCTACTCCCTCTTTTCCCTTCAGTTCCCTGAAGGAAAACTAAAAGCATTTTACCTCAACTGACTAATCAATAAAAACAGAAGATTTGAGACAGTTTCGCTATGTCATCCTGGCTGGCCTGGGACTGACTATATAGGTTAGGCTGTCTAAAGTCATAGAGATGCACCTAACTCTGTACTGAGTTACACTGTTGGCAGAATGCCCCTCTTCCATCACAAAGCCTTGGTTCATTCACTAGCTACACATGAACTAGTGAGGTGGTACAAGCCTGATATCCTAGTACTTAAGGTGAAGGCAGAGGAAACAAGACTTTCTTTGATGGTAACTTTTGGTATATAACGAGTTTGAAACTACTCTCTTAAACATCACACAGACACACACACACACACACACAGACACACACACACAAATAATAAACTTACTTATGTGTGGGAGTGAAGTAGTTTGAGTGGTCAGGGCATGGAGTCAAGGGCAGAGAGAGTAGCTGGGAGGTTTGACATCTGACTTGGAAGCTCTTTTCAACCTGTTCTGTTTACAGACACAGAATCTCAAGTTCATTGCTAATCTCAAGTTCATTGCTTCTGCTTCTTCTCTTTTCTTTTTTTATTTTATTTTTATAGAATAAAGTCTCATTTTGTAATCCATGTATCCTCTTGTTCCAACTCCCTTCCCCTTCCCAACCCCTTCAGCCTCCCTCCACCCCACTCCCTAATCCCCTCCCCAGAAAAGGCAAGAGGTCCCAAAGTGAATTAGCTCAGTGTCCACTCCAGGCAAGTCTGATTTCCTCATTCTAATTTCAAGACTATTTATTTACTTTGTTTTTTAAAAACAAGGTCTCACTCTGCAGCTCAGGATGGTCTGGAACTCAGTATTGACTGAATAGAAAATATTATCTGATATATTTTTTCCAAAAGCAGGTAACACAAAGATATATCCCAATATAACAAACATATTTTAAACAGAAAATCATGACTTGTATATATTCCAAAGAATGAACACATGCACATACAAATGGACCTTCTTGTACTAACCAAAACCTCCTTAAAGGTAAGTTTATATCACTCTGGAACCTGGAATGTGCTTAGGATGTCACATATGTGATAAATGACCTAACTCAAAAATCCCTTTATTTTCATCCAAATTCCACTATTGCTTATTTTGAAAGTTGTGTAATTTTTCATATGTCATAAGTAAATCAATGCTTCAATAAAAACATGTTCATTTTTTGTTTGTTTGTTTACTTCCTTCTGGGTGAGTTTTGTCATATTTTTCTTCAATTTTGTGTTTTTATTTGTTTGTTTTGTTTGGTGTTTGGAGTCAGTGATTCTGTGTATATCGCTGGCACTCCAGTAAGTTGCTTTGTAGACCAGGTTGCCCTTAAACTGAGACATTCTCTTGCTTCTGTCCCCTGACTGCTGAGAGTAAAGTGTGTGCCACCACCGCCTGGCTCTTATTTTCAATTCTTCGTACATTTGACAAAAGAACAAATCAAACTATAAAGGGAAGAGAACTGATCCACTCAGGTACCCAAAAGGGACTGGACAAAATTGTTTCTGAGCATCTCTGTCTTACCTGCCTTTACCCTCACATCTCTGAAATTGGTTGGTAACATTGCTTTTCCTTTTCATGAGGCTAAATCCGGGGCTCACAACTGTGAGCAGTTTTGATCCTCAGAGGACATCCAGCGGAGCGCAGATGTATTTTTGTTGGTCACACTGTGTGTGGGGGTTGCGCTTGAAGTCAAACAGACTGAGGCCAGAGATGCTGCTAAATGCCTTGAATAGCCTATGATAACAAAGAGTCAGCTCACAGAAAATGTGTGTAGAGCTGAAATTCAGAATCTTGGATTAAAGTAATAGCTCATTGATAATTGGTTCCTACAGAGAAAGAGAGTGTCCCTTCCAGTTTCAAGTCACCTAAAAATCCCCAGGGAAACACTGGATTTTGGGAAAATACCCAAGCCACATATCATCTCCACCTTCATGCCTGCCACAGATCATTTCTTTGGTATAGAAACCAAGTTCATCTCATTCTTCTAACCAAATACAGATGGTCAAACAAAAATTGTACAGGTTTGTCAGACTACATGACGAATGTTTGTCATCCAAAAGAAGGGGTATCTTTGCCCACAAGAAAGAAGAATCTTGGTCCTGGAGCATGGCTCAGCACTTGATGCTCCTGCCAGGAATCTTGGTCCTGGAGCATGGCTCAGCACTTGATGCTCCTGCCAAGAACTAGAGAGTAAGGACTCAGCACAACAACCTATGAGTCCAGCATCTGACACCCTCTTCTTGCCACTGAGGGTGCTAGAAACACACCTTATACACATGAATAGACTCAGGAAAATACTCATTAAGAAAAAAAAAAAAAAACAGGAAAACAAAAAGGGTAAAGTAATCGAATCATATGTCCATAATCCAATTTTAAATGAACACGATCCATGTAGAATTACATTACATTTACTTAATTAATGCTGTTCTGATGCCTGGAGTTCTTCAGGACTAATGTAAAAATGGCTCTTTAGAGAACATCGATGAGAGATTGCAAGTGTAAATAAGCCATTAGCGCAGTACCTATAATTACATAGAAAGTCAGTCATAATTTTATTGGCTAAGAAATAGCACAAGAGTCTGAAATTAGAGCTGTTAGAGTGATCATCTATATTAAGAATAACCTTTACATTAGATTTGATTGAACATGAGTTTAGTATGCAAAATGCATTCCTATACTAACTGCTGAAATGAGATTCCATTGAGACACATCCCTATGGAGAAGATGATGAATGATAAGGCTGTGATCTTTTTTAACAAATAGGTTGAGCTGTGATTATGTTACGATGAAAGGAATAAAGAGTCGTGGCTACATTTACCGTTTTCTAAAGATCAAGTCCAAGCTACAATTTACAGAAGATTCAGAGTCTTGAAATCTTCTCTGGTTAGGGATTTCTTTTTCTGGTTATCTTGAGCCAGGTTAGTGCCCATCAGCATTTGAACACCTTCAAGTATGCGTCCACAAAACTATAACATGAATCCTTTAATGCATCACTCAGTTGCTGAACCCCATAGTCATGTGATATTTGACCACATTTTATAATGCTCCTGTCTATTCTATTCAGATGATAAAAATCAGAGAAAGGGCTCTACTTTAGATTTTGGAATTAATTGATTTTAGTACATCTGAAATGAAAACTTGTGCAAATATAACATTACAGAGCAATACATTCACAGATAAAGCTATATCTTTCTATGGGACTATTTGCAAGTGACTTATTGTACCATTTTCTTTTGCTTTATTTCAAAGTAGTGTTCATGTTATTTTTTTCCAAGGATAAAGGAGACAACCAAGAATTTCTGGCAACTAGAGAGTCACAAGAGCCATACAGGTATGACCTCCAAATTAGTTGTCCATAGAACCATCCTGCAGCTGGGTTTGAGGGCTGAGCTCAAGAGGAGCTACTTTATTACATGAATTCTACTTGTTATTATAATAAAAACCTGGATAATGAGGAAACAAACCATAGACAGTTCTCACCCAGCAACTTCTCAGGCTGACTAGTTACACAAGCAGAATGCTCTGGCTCCTTCATGGCTTGGCTTTGTGGGTAGTTCTGTTCTCTGATATTCCAGACTACTTTTATTAACTATACACTATATCACCAATTAATTGATTTTAGTTAAATTTTATTTTTAATCTAATCACTGATCTGCTTAGTTGGATCCTGGTGTTTCATAGCTCAGACCTCATTATGTCTACAAAACTTTAACAGATTATAAAATCTAAGGATAAGTGGCCCCTACCTGTCTCTCACATCTCACTCCTTGCACATTCCCCAGCATCAGCACAGTGTAGAGGCCTCTCCTTATTACACTACTTCAGAGGCTTTCAGACACTGACTATTAGTTGGTCAACCACAATGTTATGACTCATTTTACCTGGGCAGAAATTCCTGTGGTCCACCACACAGTGAGGAAAAAGTTACAGATCATGTACTATGGAATTCATATAGCTAAGCCTAACTTTAGGTGAGTTGTATTGAAATTTTTTTTTCCTTCTTTATTTTGTATTTATCAAAAAAAAAAAACACAGTAAAAAGAATTTAAAATGTGGAAGAGTTAACAATAACTATACAGAGGATAAGAATCATAAGCATGGCTTATCAAGGGTGGAAATACAAATAAGATTGCTACACATATATTTTCTTTGTGTTCATCTTTCCCTCTGAATTTTTTTTTCCATCCCTGTATATC
>PVIH01002117.1:0-202814 GCA_004025045.1 Sigmodon hispidus
AAAAACCAGTAAAATGAATTTAAAATGCTGAAAAGTTAACAATAACTATAAAGAAGATAAAAATCATAAGCATGACTTATCAAGGGTGATAATGCAAATAAGATTGCTACACATATATTTACTTTGTGTTCAGCTTTCCCTCTGAATTTTTTTTTCCATCCCTGTATATCCTTATTCAAGGTCCCTTCCCCCTCCCACCTCAAAGTGGATCTTATTTGCAAGTGTTTTTCTTACCTCCAATGCTTAGTCTATTTATTGTTTTTTTTTTTTTTTTTTTTTTTTTTTTTTTTTTTTTTTTTTTTTTTTTTTTTTTTTTTTTTTTTTTTTTACTGATTATAGTAAGTCAATATTTATTTATGACCCAGTATTTTAAACATGAAGGGAGACAATAGAGACTGCTCAATATTCAGTCTCCTAATAGTGCTGTAGTTTCTAACCTGGGTTTTTTTCATCTGTGCTCATCCCCTTCAGTGATGGAAAAGGAAGGGGGTGGTTAGAAGTTGGGATGCTATGGTTTGGTGTGTGTGTGTGTGTGTGTGTGTGTGTGTGTGTTAAAACTATCAGTAGTTAGGTGGCAGAGG
This sequence comes from Sigmodon hispidus, assembly GCA_004025045.1. Taxonomy (NCBI): domain Eukaryota; kingdom Metazoa; phylum Chordata; class Mammalia; order Rodentia; family Cricetidae; genus Sigmodon; species Sigmodon hispidus. The sequence goes on from PVIH01002117.1 coordinate 582, forward strand.
GCTGTAACGATGAGTTCTCTCTGCCGGGAGCTGGATGAACGGGTGCTGAGCTTTTTACTCACATGTTAGCTGAGAGATGCTGCTGGGAACTGGGCACACTGATCACGGCTGTGGAATGTCCTGGGGAGGCAGGTGTAGGGTGAGAAGTGCTGACCTAAAGAGGAAGAAGAGACAGCCAAGCAAAACCAGTGAGGACTGCAAGCCATGCATGTGAACAAATCACAGAGCAGCTTGACACAGCTCAGAACCAACAGCCATGCCCAGCACAGCCCACCCAGCCATTTTTCTTGTTTGTATCTTTGGGTGGAGTGAGGTGGAGCAGGTGTCTTATGGCCTGTCCAGGTGGTGTTCCTGGGCTGAGTTTTCAAAGGAGTGCAGCAGAGCATGGCAGGGTGCTAACTAGAGCCAGCGGGCCATGTGAGCTTCTCCTGTTCCATTTCACCCAGTCCCTGTGTGAAAACCTGCACATGGGGAACAACAGGACAGCTACAAGCAACTCAGAATTTAGCTCCTCCCCTACATTTTTAGGGTATACACCCAGAAGTGGTATTGCTGGATCCTTGGGGACATTGATTCCCAGTTTTCTGAGAACCCACCATACTGCATTCCAGAGTGGCTGAACAAGCTTACACTCCCACCAACAATGGAGGAGTGTTCCCCTTGCTCCGCATCCTCTCCAGCATAGGCTGTCATCTCTGTGACTTTTATCTTAGCCAATCTGACAGGTGTCAGGTGGTATCTCAAAGTTGTTTTGATTTGCATTTCTCTGATGGCTAAAGATGTTGAGCACGTTTTCAAGTGCCTTTCAGCCATTCGTAATTCTTCTGCTGAGAATTCCCTTTTTATTTCTGAACCCCATTTTTTGATTGGGCTATTCAAGGTTTTGGGTTCTAGTTTCTTGAGTTCTTTATATATTTTAGAGATCAGTCCTCTATCACTTGTGGGGTTGGTGAAAATCTTTTCCCATTCTGTAGGCTGTCGTTTTGTCCTATTGACAGTGTCCTTGGCTTTACAGAAGTTTCTCAGTTTCAAGAGGTCCCATGTATTGATTTTTGTTCTTAGTGTCTGTGCCACTGGTGTTATATTTAGGAAGTAGTCACCTGCAGAGGCATTTTCTTAATTGAGGTTCCCTTCTCTCAAAAGACTTTGTTTTGTGTCAAGTTGATGTAAAACTGTCCAGCACAGTTGGCTCTTTGTCAACCTGACACATACATCGTTAAGTCACAACCTTTTTTGTTCATCCCTAAGATGACACATTAATATCAATGTCACAATGTAAAATATTTTACAATCTTTAAAAGTTCCACAGTCTTTACAATTCGAACATTTTAAAGTTCAGGTTTTTAAAATTTTTTCTTTTACTTTATTTATTTATTTGCCTTGGTGTTTGCCTGGAACTGAGAACGGGAACTACAGACAGTTGTGAGCTGCCATGTGGGTGCTGGGAATTGAACCCCGGTCCTCTGGAAGAGCAGTCAGTGCTCCTAACCACTGAGCCATCTCTCCAGGTCCCCTTTTTTTTAATTTCTAAGTCTCTTTTTTATTTATTATTTATTTATTTATTTATTTATTTATTTGCCTTGGTGTTTGCCTGGAACTGGAACTACAGACAGTTGTTAGCTGCCATGTGGGTGCTGGGAATCAAACCCGGGTCCTCTGGAAGAGCAGACGGTGCTCTTAACGGCTGAGCCATCTCTCCAGCCCCTTAAATCTCTTTTACAGAATAAAATCTCTTAAAATTTAATCTATAAGCTGTGGGATTTACAGAATAAAATCAAAAATAAGTTAAGTACATTCTTACTTCAAGGATGAAATACCAGGGCACAGTCACAATTAGAACAAAGCAATGTTCAGTATCTGGTATTCACTCAATCTTCTGGGTTCCTTCAAAGTGATTGGGTCACGGCTCGCTCCACCCTCTGCATCACACACAGCTTGTCTTCCAAGCTTGGGCAGGATTCATTCCTCACAGCTGCTGCTGTTCATAGTGGTCATCCCATGGTACTGGCATCTCCAATGTTCTAGGGCTTTCTGCTGTACCTTTGCTGTACTTTCACTAATAACCTCTTTTAGGCTCTCTTCATGGTGCCAAGCCTCAACTTCAATGCATGGTCCCTTCAATACTGGGTCTTCAACTGCTACTGAGGCTGTACCTTCAGCAATGGTCTCTCCTGACCTCTCACAGTACAAAGCCTTAGCTGCTCTTCATGACCTCTTCATGCCTTTAAAATCACCTCACTGATGATGCTGGCTTTCTTCTTAATCACCGGTAATTTCTCAGCCTCAGCTAACCAGCATTAATTATACCAGTAAACAAAGCCGATTTAGTGGTTCTGGTCTTTAATTAGTCACAGCTGATTCTTCAACCCCAGCTGACCAGACACCACATAATCTTCACACAAATAACCTGGTAGAATCTTTGTTTCCCTCTGAAACAGACCTTCATCATTTGCACTGCTCTTAACATTCTTGTCTTCAAATCTCTCACAGAACACTTAACTGAACTTTCTATACTCAATGGTTCTTCTGTCCCAAAGTTCCAAAGTCCTTCTATAGCCTTACCCCAAAACACTGTCCAGTCTGTCACAGCAACAGCCCACAATCCTGGTACCAACTTCTGTCTTAGTTTGGGTTTTATTGCTGTGAAGATACTCCATGACCACAGCAACTCTTATAAAGGAAAACATTTCACTGGGGCTGGCTTACAGGTTCTAAAGTTTAGTTATTATTAGTTATTATTATTAGTTAGTATTGCTATTGTGGGAAGCATGGCAGCATGTAGGCACTTATGGTGCTGGAGAGGTAACAAAGCTCTACATCCCAATCCAAAAACTGCAGAAAGAGAGCAAACCACTGGGCCTGGCTTGGACATATGAAACCCCCAAACCCATCCCCAGTGACACACTTCTGCCAACAAGACCACACACACTTGAACACTAATGCCTAATGCCACTCCCTAGGCATTTATATGAGTCTATGAGGGTCCTTCTTATTCACACCACCACACCTTTCACTACTCCTGCTCTTCATCTCAGCCATGGGATCTCTTTGGTTATTTACTTTCAACTCTTCTATTTTCTATTAAAAATCTAAAACATAAATACATTATGTGTGCAAGTATATATATATATACATATATATGTATATAATTTTATGCATCACTTACTAATAGTCTAGGTGATGCATGTGTCCATACTACTCAACTCAGAATACAGATAGACATTGGGTAGCTCTCTGCATCTTTCTCAATAACCATCTGGCTTCCCTCCCTCTAGAGCAGCAGTTCTCAGCCTGTGGGTTATGGCTCTTTGGGGGGTCACATATCAGATAGCTTGCATGTCATATATTTATATTACAATTCATAACTGTAGTGAAATAAAGTTACAAAGTAGTAATGAAATTTTTTTATGATTGGTGGTCACAACATGAACTGTATTAAAGGGTTGCAGTATTAGGAAGGTTGAGAATCACTGCACTAGGTAACTGCAGCTCTATTATGTGCACTAATCATCTCAGGACTTTTCTGTGTCCTTTCTCCCACTCTGGCACGCACCCTTACATATGCTTCTCTGTTTGGTCTGCTGTGAACACCATATAGAAGAACATGCAATAAGTGCATTCTATGACAGGGAAGTTTGCTGTGTATTTGTGTCTCCTGTCTCGTATTTCATGGCAGGAATATACCACCACGGGACTATTCTGTCATTTATATGTCATTTGGGTGGCTTTTAGTTTGGGGCTGTTAAGTACAGTGTTGCTATGAACATTACTGCACATGTCCCCTGTGCCCATGTACAAGAGTTTCTCCAGGATATACACCTAGGAATGGAATTGGTAGGCCGTAGGGTAGGAGCCTGTTCAGTTTTATTAGGTAATAACAAATTGTTTCCCAGTGTGGCTGTAACAATTTACACGTCTGCCAGCAACTAATGACAATTCCTGTTATTTTAGATTCTTGCCAGCATGAGGTAACATTCAGCTCTTTAATAGCTGTTCCTGTGGTGGTGTGAAATGCTAACTCATCGTGGTTTTACATTCGCATCTCTGAAATGCCAGTGAATGAGAGTTTATTCATTTCCCCTATTTTCAAATGTTTATCAACCATTCTTATTACATGAAATTTCTGTTCATATCCTTCGACTCTTCAAAGTCCTCAGGTTATTTATTACTTTCTCATTAACTTGTGGAATTCTATTATTTTTAGATATAAACCCCTTGTAGCTTGTATTTCTTTTTATTGTGTGGCATCTTTTGATGGACAGAAGTAATTATACCATATTTTTTTGTACAGTCTCACTTTTGAAAAATCTTGCCTGAGATGCTTTTTAATCTCAAGGTCGTGAAGTATGGTTCTACGTTGTTGCCTTTTGAAAGTTTTATAGTTTTACCTTTCATATATAAGTTCTTTAGTCCAAGCGGAATTGGATTTTGACCAGGGAGAAATCCAATTTTACCCTTTCCCCACATGGATACCTAATTAGCCAGCATCGGAACTCCGTCTTCCCTTCTGACCCGAGTAGCTGTTTGCCATAAATCATGTCTCCACACTGTTTCCAGGTTTTCAAGCATATTCCATTGGCTGGAGTTCAGCATTAACACAGCTTGGGTTTACTGTTAAAGTAAGAAGCAGCCCTATCTGATGAGCAGGCCTCAAACCTTGCCCCAAACAAGCCTGCCCCCTCTCCTTAGAAGCCTCTTTGCCCATGGCTTTTTCCTCTGAACCTCAGAGTTACCAACTGAGCTTCATGAAAACGAATACTAGAGGTGTTGAATTTGTGGATAAATTTGGGGGAAAGAATAATAACAACTTTAAGGTATTGAAATGTGAGTGTGACGGCACATAGCTACAATCCCAACAGGAAGCTGAGATGGGGGATGGTGATTGAGGGCCAGCTGGGGCCTCTTCTCAACTCCCCCCCCTCCCTTCCTCCCTCTCTTCCTTTCTTTTTATTTAATTTTTTGAGACATGGTACTTCTCTGTAGCCCTGGGTGGCCTGGAACTTGCTGATCCCTTGCTTCAGCCTCCTGAGTGCTACCTGTGGGCCACCACACTCAGACAAGACACCATTTAAAAAGAAATGTTGAGTTTTTATGACTAAACGCGTGATACAATTCGCCATTTATTTTGCCTTTTTGATCCTAAGCACTGCAGAAAATATGTCATTATAGTGGCTGCTTATAATCCATGCTTTGGGAAAGCAGTGGCTGGAGGATCAGAGGGTCAAGGTCCCTGATGTGGTGGGAGGGGGAAGGGACCTTGAATAAGGATATACGAGGATAGAAAATGTGACTTCTTTATTCATAATAATAATAAAAAACCAAACAACAACAAAAAAGAAGGTCAAGGTCACCGTTGTGCAGTAAACCAAATTCAAGGCCCACCTGAGCTATAAGATGTCTTATTTCAGAAAAAAAATTTACACTTTAAAATCTGTAACTTTATACCCAGTATTTGGGAGGCTGAGGCAGGAGGATTGCCATGAGTTTGAGAGCAACCTAGATAACATGGTGAGTTCCAAGTAAGCCTGAGCCAGAGAGAGATTCTGAGACAAGCAAGCAAGAAAACAAACCAATGACCCCCCAAATTACCTTCCTTTTTGATATATACAAATGTGTTTATAAATACTAATTCGAGACTAGTAACTTTGATAACAGCATACCTATTCTCAAAGCATTATTCATGATTCTTTTGAGTTTTCCATAGAGGCAATAATGCAATGATAAATTTTCCTTCAAATATTCAACCTTCAGTTCTTGCGTAGTCTGTTGGCCAGGGTTGCTCAGAAATGTGGCAGGGTTCTGTTCTAACCTTCACAAGGATGGATCCAACATTTCACCATTAAAGAAGGTATTTGCTGTGGATTTTTGATAGATCCCTCTCACTGAATTCTGTTAAGGATTTTATTTCTACTTGATAAATTTTCTAGCACATAATAAGCATAGAATTTTATCAAGCATTTCCATATGCATTATTTTTCTGTACTCTTTTCTCTGTACTATTTAAAATGTCACATAATTTTTCTTCTACCTGTTAACATGATATATTAGTGGAATAAATTTTCTTTCCACTTTAATTTATTTTTATCTTAGATGTATAGGTGTTTTGCTTTCATGTCTATATACCATGCGCATACAGTTCCCTCAGTGGTCAGAAGAGGGCATCATGCCTTCTGGAATTGGAGCTACAGATAGATGTTAGCCACCATGTAGGTGCAGAGAATTAACTCAGATCCTCTGCAAGGGCTATTTCCCCAGCCACATGTTTGTTTGTTTATTTATTTTTTAATATAAAGAAATCTGGGCTGGAGGGATAGCTCAGTCATTAAAGGTTTGGCTCACAACCATAAATATAGTATAAAGAAATCCTAACCCCCATGAAATACATGGAGTTATTTATCTTTCCATGTTTGGAAGTGTTTAAACATTATCTACTCAAAATTGTGAGAGAAATATACACCTGCTAGTGTTTCAAGGTTATTTTGTTTGTTTGTTTTATTTTTTTTGTTGTGAAAATTTAATTTCCTTTCCGTCAATATTTTTTTTTTCTCTTAAAGTGTCTGGACATATAGTCTAGGCTGATGTTAAACTCAAGACTCTTGACATCCACATATTGGTGCTACAGGCATGTACCATCACACTAATCTTCATTCATTTTCCTTAATGGTTATATTATTCTGAAAGTTGTCCAGGATGCATGCCATACACATGCACATTCTTACATACATACACCCCCACCTTTCCCAACACACACACACACACACACACACACACACACACACACAGAGCTTGGGGGAGAAAACAAAGTATCTTTGTATCATACCTGGTTCATAGATGGTCTTAATAAATTTTACTATTGTTACCACTATGAGATGGAAAGCAAGTTAGGAAGAAATGGGGAGGGGGAAAAGAGACAGGAGAGAGGGTTTTCCCAGGAGGACCAAATTTTAAAGGACATTTATCTCTAAGATCCAAGAGTAGAAGATCAGATTCCCTTACAGAAGACCCAGTGGTGGGCAGCTGGCCTTCTGTCTGGGAGCATGTATATAGAAATCTTTCCCCGCTAGTAGATGGTAGGGTGCACTATTCTCAATCATCTTGAGATTCCAAGGAAGGTGGAGGTCTAGTGCTTCTCTACAGCTGTGGTTCGAACTGGCATATTTGGAAAAAGCCCCAAATCTGACTCACAAGTCAAACCGCAATGAGAATAATCCTCTCTCCTGAGCTGGCTCATTTGGGCAGGTACAGAACATCTTTTACCCTCCCATCTCCACCCTTCACCTTCTTTATGCTTTCCTGAGCCCAAGCATTTGCTGCCTTTACAGCAAGATTTGGGTCCCAAGGCAGAAAACAGATAGTAGGCAGTATAACTCTTGCAACGCCTGAGCACACCAAATTCTTAGTTATAACCTTTGTCCTTATTATAAGAATCCACTTGAAATGGTACAGTTTGTAGTGTGACAATCACAGCATTTAAATAAGCAAAAAGTTCCTCTCAAGTCAGATTTGAGTTCCCTAGTGGTAGCGGTATTTATTTACAAACTATGTTCATTTAGGATCTGTTAGCTCATGGGAGTTGATGATGGGGTCATTATTCTCACATACAAGGTAGACTATGAGCTAATGCACTATCTGACTGTAGCAGAATCTTGCCCTTACATTTCCCAGACAGGATCATCTTAAGATGTGATGTGTCAGAATGTCTAGTGATTTCCATGATTCACCCGCCCCTGACACAAGCAAAAATATTCCCTGTCCTTAGAAATCAGCTTTTTTTTTGTGTCTGTTAGAAAGAGTAGCAGTGAAATATAATTCTTCAACTAAAGAAAGTGGCCATGCATGGAGAGTTGGATGGACTCAAATCAGTCAAGAGACAATACAGCTTTTTTTTCCCCTCTTAGAAATTGGTTCTAAATTTAGATCCCTGGAGAATGAGACTTTTGTATTGCTCTTTTATCACATATTACAGGCAAGTAGACCTGTGTTAATTCTTCCATCTGATTTAGATGAACTTTAATATGTTTTCCTATGATATAAGACTTAGAGTCTCACTTTATGAGAGATAGTTGGGGAGGCAAACCAAAGTTAGCTGAAAAGAAAAGTTAAGATTTTTTTTTTTTTGTTATGTGTGTTGAGGGGAGAAAGTCAGAGAACCCAGACATCCTTTGACAAAATCATATCCATCTTTGTGATTTTTTACAAAATTTACTATTTGTATTGTTTATTGACTCTCAAGTTACATACATCTCTAAAGTTATTAGAACAAGGTGAGGATTTTTTTTTTTTTTTTTTTTTTAGAAAGAAAAGAAATAGGTCAGGTCTGGCAGTGCGTGCTTGGGAGGTGAGGCAGGAGGATTGTGATTTTGAAGTATGCCTGTGCCACAAAGCAAGACAGTTTTCCTCACTCCTCCACCTCTTAAAAAAGAGAAGAGGAAAAAAAAAATAATCAAGACTCTCTACATATCAAGCCAGCTGTTCCTGTTCTCTTGGGGACAATTGAGGTCTCTTAATAAACATAAGCTTATAGACTTAGAAATCATAGCCATAGCTTTCCCATGGTAACCCGAGGCTGCCTGATATCTTCTTGGTGGCAGGACAGATTTCTTCTTTGAATTATTTTATGGAAGACCATGAAAAAAATACCTCATACTCAGGCTGAGACCTTTGTTGGTAGTGAGATAACTTTTTCTTCTTCTGGGACTAATACAGCATTGATGCAAGGTCCATCTACAACCTCTCACTCTCTCTAAAGCTAAGCCCAGAGTGTGTGTATAGAAGGACTTTTAGCATTTTCTTCAAAGCCCTCTCTTAAAGCCCCTTTATTTCTTAAGCATGGACCTGGTTTTATGTGACTCTGAAGTGCAGAAGAAGCCTGTTCTCCATGATTCTAACTGGATTTAAGAGGCTTGAATTCGATGGCCCACAGGCTCATAGGCCCTGCCTTGATGGTCCAGCCTGTGGTAACTGAAGAACTTTAGTTGTCTTGCAAGTAAATTTCTGCTGTCTTTTTCTGTGGTGGAGTCAACCACACAAGCCCAAAGCTCTAGGCTGTTTGGACAATGGCTAGCTGTCACCTTCCAGAGTTCTTCTGTATCTGACAGAGATACAGACAGCCTGAAACAATTCAGACTGTTTCCAAATGTCCTGATAGTTTTTTAAAAATCTCATTATGGCGCTGGAGAGATGGCTCAGAGGTTAAGAGCACTGACTGTTCTTCTGGAGGTCCTGAGTTCAATTTCCAGCATCCACATGGTGGCTCACAACCATCTATGATGACATCTGGTACCCTCTTCTGTATACTGTATATATAATAAATAAATAAATCTTAAAAAAATAAATAAAAATCTCATTATGCTAAAAAGGCATGAAAAGTTGGAGCTGATTAAAGACAAAGAAATCATAGGATAGTTAGGTAAATTTGCTCTTTGTACCCCAGCTTTCAGAGCATATCTGAGTACCCCACAAATGTTCACTGAGTTCTTCCAAGAAGACTGGTGTCTAAAGCGTCTGGGACAGATGATGAGTGGGACAGTGAAGAGATGGCTTCTCTTACCCAGTTATTTCTTCTGTTGGTATTAAGGACTCAGCAACACAAGAAAACTGAGCTATATTGGAAGTTAGATAGTATTGCTGTTTGTTTTTATTTTTTCTTCCTGATATTCCCTAACTCAGCCTTTTCCCCAGTGGATGATTTCCCACAAACACAGGCATTATTTCCCTCAATGGTGGACCTGGTCTGGTCTCAAGGATTCGGATAGACAGGCATTCGCTAATACAGAGCATCAGTTGGGCATGTCTGATCCCTTCCGTTCATGAAGTGTTCTGAGTGTCTTAGTTCTAGGAAGAGGCTATCTGTGAATGAAAAGGCTTTGAAAAGGAAGGTAGAGTTTCCTTGTTTTAAGGGCCATGTGATCTCATTGAGATAAAGTGGGAGGGGGTCAAAATAAATTTCTGAGAATGTAATCATCACGAGAGCTCATGCTCAGAGAACATTCAGTAGAGGCGACATATTCCTAAGTACTTTATTTTCTCCTATAATCTTTATAGCAAGCTTTTTTCTTTTAAATTGCTATTTGTGTGTGCACCTGTATATGCATGTTTGTATAGTGTATGTTTGTGGTGTGCATAAATGTTCATTTGGTGGCCTGAGGTCAAACTTGGATGTCATACCTCAGAAATTACATCCTGCCTCTTTTTTAGGCAGGGGTCTCTCCTTGGTCTGAAGCTGGCCCAATAGCCTAAGCTAGTTGACATAAGGATCCACTTGTCTCCTCTTCCAAATTAAGTGCTACATTTCTTCTTCATTGTTATTTTGCTGACAAGATTGCTAAAGCAAACATAATGCTTTGTCCAGGGCCACAGAGCCAGGTAGTCAGCAGAGGTAGTATCTGAACAATACAGTGATATATTGTGTACGCTCTAAAGAAATAAAGCTTGTCTGAAGATAAGAGGGCAGAGCCAGCTACAGAGTTAGCTATAGAGGTCAGGGAGTGGTGACACACACCTTTAATCCTAACACAGGGAGGCAGAGGCAGAGATCTGCCTGGATCTCCGTGAGTTCAAGGCCAAACAGAGCTAGAGTGGTGGCATGCATCTTTAACTTGGGATCCCATGCCTCTGATCTTAGTACTTGAGAAACACACACACACACACACACACACACACACACACACACACACACACACACACACACCTTTAATCCTAGCACTAGAAAGTTTGAACCAGGAAGTGATATGTCTGAGTAGAGAATGATACATAATGTGGGAGGAGACAGGGTTCGCCCCTTCCCTTTTGGCTGAGGACTGTTCAATCTGAGGATTTGTGGAGACATCCTCTTTTGGCCTGAGGATTGGCTAGGAGAGAAGAGGCTGTGTCTTTTTTCTGTCTCTCTGATCTTTTAGCTTTTCCCCAGTATCTGGCTCCTGGTTTTTATTATAAGATCAATTAGAATTTGTGCGACAGTACAGCCTGCTGTTTTTAGTCTCACCTGCAATGTCTAAGGAAGCACATGTATCTGGAGGTAAGACTAAGCATGCCTGTGACAGGACTGGAGAGTTTTCAGAGGACAGGCAACATCCTCACTACGGCTCCTTTCCTTATTTGCTAGGCTGAGCCAGAACAGGTTTGCCCAGTTCCTGAGAGTCCTGGAAAAGCATCTGAGAAACTTCCCAGCCATCTCTCTCCTGCCACTTTTATGAGTGCACTGTATGGGTTTCACAAGGCGTAGATAGGCAACAGAGCAGAGCCTGAGGGAGAGCAGCCACAGCATCTGGGTTGGTTCACGCACAATGCTCATTGGTCACCATACCTAGTGCTGTTTTGCTCCTGGTCAATGGCCAGGCTAAATGGTCATCCCCTGTCTAATAGTCAAATATTATTTTTAAGAGTTGTGGCCAAGGACCTTTGACTTTTACTAATTACATGAATCTTGAAAAACCAAATGATGGGGAGTTAAGGAGAAATGTTTCTGATTATCTTTCTTTTTTGACTCTGCTTTACTATGTGGCTACAATGAGTGCGGCTATGAAATTAATCCACAACTGACACATTGCCCTGCCCCCTTGTACTTGGAATGTGTACTCTTGTGAAGCCCCTTACCTTTTGATGTCTTTACTCTTCTTATATATACAAGGAAAGAACAGGGATTGGAAAATAGTCTTCCTATATAGGGGAGGGGAGGCTATACTCTAGAGAACATGGTGGCCTGGCCTGAGGCACAGGGTTGCAGGTGACTTTGCCCTTCTGAGGATAGAGCCCAAATATTAAAGCATGGGTACATTGTCCTCAAGGAAGGGTATGATTAAGCTCAAAATTGCTGGCAAGGCATGAGCCAGGATGGCAAAATGATGAAGTCAGTTGAATGTGTCACCAACCTTTGTCTCCTGAGTGTGACCCACAAAGCCTACATACACTTGTCACTCATCCACTCTAGAGACTTCTCTCCTCCATTCAAAGCATTTCTTATTCAATCCCTGGTCTTTCCAAGAATTTCCTCACTTAGACACTCATTCATCCATATTTTTCTTTTATTGAATCATTCCGGTTCTTGCTGATGCTCAGTGGCTCACACACAGAGGCAGCTACATTTATATAGTCAACTAACATTTACTAAACTTCCTGCCCTGCCAGGCTCAACTGAACTTAATTAACCCTATGCTGGTGGAGGGCACCCATTACCCTGGCCTTGGGGAGTTAAAAGCTGTAAGATAGTAAGATAGCACTAAGACAAACTCCCAGACAAGGTAGAAAGTAAGAGAGATTTCTGGCATGTGTAGTCAGCATGTGTATTCAGTATTCCTTCCTCCCTACAGGGCTCAAAGTGACCAGACACACATGTTCACCAAGCCTTATAAAAGAAGCAAGATCAAGGTTTACGGCCACCTAACTCTTCTTTTTTTTTTCCTGTCAAGTACCAAAGTAAGTATTTTTGACTTTATATTGGGTTCCAGTCAAAATCACCCAACTCTATTATTGTGGTGTGAAATCAGCCGCACACAGTTCAGGGAGTGAGCCTACCTGTGGGACAATAAGCTTTAATTTTAAACACAGAAAATGAAAGATAATTCTTATCCATTCTAGAGTACTATTCTTTTAAAGCCCTCCTCCCTGCCCCAGTTCCAGACCAGGGAGCAGGCAGTGCTTGGCCCACAGGCTGCTAATTGTCCGTATTGTTTGAGGTCAAAGAAACAAGGCAGCAGAAGGATTTCCAGGTGCAGCAGTGGGTGAGCAGTCCTTCCCTGGAGGTTACTTTCCTTAGGTTGGTGGCTGTCAAGTGTCTAACACCAGGCTCAGGAATGAAGGCCAGGCACTTCCCAGTTGTGTTCTGTCTCTTGAGCCAAGAGACTCTGGGATCCAGTGGACACCTTCTCATATCTGTCTAGAGATTGCTTCCTAACTGCACATCCAAACTTGGCATGGAACCAGATGAATAAATACCTGACATGTGGCAGGCCCACCATGTTTGTGGATAGAGGCTTAATGACAGTAAGTGTTCTCAGTTGTCTAATTTAGGGAGAGCCAAAGGCTGTGAGGAAAGAAGCAGAACACAGGGAAGCTCCCAAGCTGAGCCGGACCAATGGTAAAGATTTGGTCTCCTTTCTGTCATTGACCTTTCTGTGCTCAGTGCCCTACCTAGTAGTCAGCATGGGAACAATGTCTTAGAATCAGACACACTGGTGTTTGCTGCATTCTTTGCTACATAAGCAGATTTTATTATGTACCAAGCTGTCCAATTTTTCCACTATTTGCTTGTTTGAGGTGAGAAGATGGGGAGAAGAGTATATTTTGTCTCTTATACTTGGACTTTGAAATACAATGAGCAATTTTTTTAAATGAATAAAAATGCTCTACTTTCTTGAAATTTTCTATTGTTTTATTTTCTTAGAATATTTTTGCTTACCAAAAGTAAAATTGTTCATAAAGGTGGAGAACAGGTTTTGCTTTTCTATGGAAACAATGGAAAGTCATGCCTACTCTTTGTCCCTCATAGAAACCCCACTTTTGAAGAAGGCCTGTGTAGAGTAGCTTGTTTGTTAAACAAACTTGGATGTACCCTTAACTCTGTACAGCCACCCCAGAATGACAAATAAAATGATTGTAGAATTATGGAATCTTAGCTTATAGACATGTCCCAGGGCATAATGTGCCTCATTTCATATGCCTGGGCCATGACAGACATTACTAATCAATCCCAGTATTTCTTTTCACCATGCCTGTCTACTTCCCAAGAATCATTCTTAGATCATTTCTGTGGATAGCTGAGATTTTCACTTCTGGTGTAGGGAAAGACCTAGAAGATAGCCAACCCTGAGTTCTGATCTAGCGTTCGAGAGGTATCTACTGAATGATTTTGATCTAATTATTGGGCTGCAGTTCCTTTATTTAAAATGGAAGCAATACTATCTACTAGCAACACCTAGAGATAGGGTGACATTTAGGATCACAGCATTGGATCTGTCACAGAATGAGTCCTCTTTCCTCTGGGTTGAGTTGGAGTGTGGACCTATTCTGGGGATTTGGTCCCTGGATTCTTTCAGCTTCTTTCAGGACTGAGGTAGTCTGCTTGCCATGTGTCCAGGGACAGGACAGTGGCAAACCTATTTGCCCAACCTTTAGAAATTTCCAGGTTTCTCCAAAACCTTCACGGTCTCTCAGTGTGTGTTTGAGAAGCATGGTTTGCTGGAGTATTCAGATAGGGCACTTGTTTCCACAAGGCTTTGCCTTAGCTGCTACAATACTCATACGTCTGGTTCTACTTTACACATCTATGTCTGTCAGCTTGGGCCACTCTGAGTTCAGGGGATGTCTGGCAATATCTGAAAACATTTTTTTTTTTTTTAATTACCACAAGAGGGTGACTAGTTCCGCAGAGGGAAGGCCTGCAAGTTTGGATTTCAGTGACACCCTTTGGATGTCAGGGAGACCTGTACTCAGCCTGAGAGTTCAACAATCTCTGGTAAAATGCTGAGATGCCAGCTGGGCCACGCCCTCTTTCACCCAGACAGGGTTGGGTCTCCTCAAGTGGTTCAGCGGCCAGGATTAATTGGGCAAAGTGATGTAAAGTTTAACCACTCGTTGGAGAAGTGCTGGATCAAGGGAGCAAGGTTAATTACCAAACCTACTTTACTCACCAGAATCCAGAGAGGCTTTCTCTGGAGGACCTTGGGGAGCTAGACTGGGGTTGGAAGTGTATAGAAGTTACCACGCCCCAGGGGCCCTGCAGTGCTTGGAGACTGGAAGCTGGGCAGGGAGAGCTGCAGCAGGACCCTGACCTTTTGACTGCTCTACCCTCTAGGTCTCCATCTGAACGCTGCTTCCCCTAGGCAACCTTCTTTCCTCCCAGACTAAGTTGACCCTTCATCTCAGATTTTCGTCATGCCTCACTCTCAAATTTTACAGCATTTTGCATACTTATAGCTGTGAAACCAACATTTAATACTTTAATATGTGTCTACCTTGCTAGCTTGAGCTTCCCTAAGTAGGGTGACTCTGCCTTGTTTGCTGTATCACCCATGTGTGGCCTAAGTGTTTGGTACACAGTGGGTACCTAACCACTCTTTACAGACCGCTTCACTGACAGGCTGTAAGGAACAACAGGGCTCATTCTCATCTTAGGACACTCATCAGCTGATGACAGGACTCCTAGATAAAGCTAAAAGGTAGGTGTGTGTGTGTGTGTGTGTGTGTGTGTGTGTGTGTGTGTGTGTATAGAATGGTGGACATGGAGCTGGCCCTACCTCAGCTTACATTTCCTTTTCCCAAAGTCTTTTCTCCTGTGTGTATTTTTGGTTTTCCTTGCATGGATTTGTATAGAATTACAGCTGAGGGTCTGAACTTAGCAAATGGAATTGTCCCAGAGACACATGGCTGAAATACCAAATTAGATTTCTGCACTTTTGGAATGATCACTGTCTGTGAAGGATGCAAAGAGGCTTCTGGAAAACCTCACACTCCAGCTCCAGCAAGTCATTCCTCTGAAGTGCACAGTTGAGGACTCACTCTGAGGCTGGTCTGTACAGGTCAGTCCTGGGGCAGAGGTAGACAGGAAGCTACTAGCTTCCTGGTTTGACCTAATAATATTAACAGAGGGGACATTCACTGGGTCAGCTGCCATTGCTAAATCCAGGTCATTGTCTCCGGGACTTGGAAAACTGAGGAAGAAGTTAAAAAAGAAACAGTACATCCCTTCTAAGATCTTGGTAATCTCAGAGCCAGTTTTGCACAACTCTTTGCCTCAGAGAAAGAATCCTTCCCGACCTTCACCTCGTCCAGGCTGCGAACACTGCAATAGCTGTGTGTGAACAGCAGATAAGAGGGATCCCAGTCATGGCCATCCTAAATTATGTATCAGAAGCAGCTCTTCCCTCCATGTCTGTCCTCAGAATGCACTTTTAAGTACTTCAGTTATATCATCCTCTGCCAGGTCAATGTCACCCATCTCCTTAGCACATGAGGAAACTGAGGCCCGGAAGGCTGGACACCTGGAGGACCATATGTTGAAGAGGATTCCATTCTCTTGGCCTAGTTGGTGTCACATCCATCATGGTTCTTGTGGAAGCAATCACCATGGCCACCTGGGACCATGCAGTTCAAGGGCCAGGTGCCAAATTTTACACAATAGGACCCTTATTTCTGTTTTAAATAGCAATTCAGTGTCTATTTGATGAGTTGAGGAGGCATGAGTTTGTTCATGTCAATTTTCTTACATGTAAAACAAGATTAAGACCACCCCTCCCACAGCAGTTATTATGGATCTCTTTACTCTTAAAGCAATGACATCCTAAAAACTCAGCTTTGGGGAAGAGCAATGGCCACAGCTTGTCAACTTCCTGCTGACTCTTGCACACGCTCTTCATGGAAAGACTATGCACGTTTAGCAAATGAGAATACTGAGGCCCATCACATTAGTTCAATGTCATCTAGGTAACAGGCGGCCAAGTCATAGCAAGAAGCTCTGACGGAGTCAAATCCTTTACTTTTACCTCTTATCTGCCTTTCTGTATAAGAGAAATTGAAAACCAAACCAAAATACAACAGTAACAAATGCACATGTTTCTCTGGTACAGTGGTTCTCAACCTGTGGGTTGCGACTTATTTGGAAAAACCCCCAGCCTCAAAAACCATTTACATTACAATTCATAACCATAGCACAATTATAATCATAAACTAAAGACAAAAATAATTTTATGGTTGCGGGTCACCACCATATGAGGAACTGTATAAAGGGTCGCAGCATTAGGAAGGGTGAAAACCGCTGTTTCAGTGTTTTCTGTATGCAGTGTCTAACAGTCCATGACATATGAGAGCTTTCTGATTGTATGTTCCCACAGCCTATATACTTTGATTTATGTTCCTTTTTGCTTCTGAACACAGCAACACAATTCTAGTATGCAAACCTACATTTGGAAAATAAAGGTCATCATTCATCCCCACATCAACCTTGAAGCCATTTCTTTTCCAGATTGCATAAACTCAGGCCTTCTTCTCCTGGTCCTGGCCCAAATGTGGAAACTAGACCTTGGAGAGGGTAAAGGAGAAAATACATAGCCAGGGAACCTGGGACACTTGGGCCTGCCTAAGGGCAATGATAAGGATGTAAACAAGGAGATTGGCACAGTCAGGCAGGCCAGTGTTAGTCCAGCTGGCAGCAGCTAGTGGAAAAAGGGTTAGCAGTTCAGTTATGGCAAACATGCCAGGCAGGGCACTGGTGAGAAATGAGTCCTGTTTTTGAGCTAGAGAAATGCTCAGGAACAAATGGGGGTCAAGGGTGTGAGCTTTTGGGTCCCTGGTCTATGAGCTACTGACATGCAAGTGTGGGATGCAGTGTGTAATCTCGGGAGAGCTCTTTGGATGTTGTCTGACATACAAGGTGCTCTGGGAAACACAAGTCCACATTACAGAAAAAGAAACCAAGCAGGAAGGATGAATTTGGAGTGTCACCATTTTTCCACCCAGAATGAAATGAGGTTCAAATCATCTGGAAGACTGTTGAGGAGTTTGATGACCAAAGGGCAGGCTGGTGACATCTCAGTATGAACACATTTTAATTTCAAAGGAGATACAATCAAACATTTGAAATCTTTTGATGTGTTGAAGTATTTAAATTTTAACAAGAGTGTCAAATCAACAAAATGGAAATGTAATGACCTTTTTAATAAATACTGCTAGGACAATTAGATATCCATATGATAAAGAATGAATTTGAACTCCAATCTACAATATACAAAACAATCTACTGCACTTGTGTCCTAGGCACAAATGCAAAAGATAAAACTGTAAGACACTATCGAAGAAAAATAAGGTTAAATATTGAATTTTGGTTAGGCAATAGTGTCCTAGATAAACTAGACACCACCATAATGAAACCATTTTGTGTGTGTATGTGTGTGTGTGTGTGTGTGTGTGTGTGTGTGTGCTTAAAAAACACTGTGAAGAAAGTGGAAAGGCGACCCACAGAATGGGAAAAAGTTTGCAAGTCATCTATCTGATCTAGGTAGATGTAGACCATGTAAAGAACTATTTTACAACTTAATTAAAAAGAGACAAAGAACCCAATTATAATATGGGCAACACACACAAATGGGTCTTTCTCCAAAGAATACTTGTTCAGTAAACTTATGAACACTTTCCCAAAGTCATTAATCACCAGTGAACTACAAATTAAAACGTTGGTAAGACACAGTGACCTGTACTTGTAATCTCAGCTCTTGGGAGGCTGAGGTAGTAGGACAGCATGTTTAAGACCAACCTCTGAGATCCTGCCTCAAAACAAAAAGAAAAACCCAAGAAGACTAAGCATATAGCAATGAAATTTTACAGTGAGATACTATATTTCATATACACTAGGGTGGTTATAGTTCATAAGACAGACAGTAAGCACATATTGGTAAAAATTGGAAAAATTGGAACCATTGTGCTGCATTGGTGGAAATGTAAAATGTGCATTCAGTTTGGAAAATAGTTGTAAATTTTGCAGACAGAACTTTCTGAAAGAGACCCACTATATGAACCAACTATCAGCTCCCTTCCTAGGTTTAGATGCATGTGAAAATGTACCTAGACAAATGCTTTTAGGAAAATGCTTCCAGCAGTATTACTGATAACAGACAAATAGAAACTATCCAAATGCATACCAGTCAATGAACTGCTAAACTAAATCTTATGGCATTTCCACACACTGGAATGTTATTTGGCCATAAAAAGGAATAAAGTACTAATACAGGCTGCTTATATGGATAAACCTTGAAACATGGACCACATAAAACATTGTCGCAAAACAAAACAAAGCAAACAAAAAAAAACCTGTGAAGATGCAACTGGAAGTATCCAGAATTTTTTGAATTCAGGAGAACAAATGGCTTGGTTTTTTGTTTTACAACAAAACTAAGTAAAACAATCCCTCCCACCCCCCAAAAAAAACCATGTACAGTTTGAGGGATGAAGTGGTCAGTTAGTGTACAGAATAAAATGTGGGGATTGTATCAAGCCAATAAAAAGTGTTTACTTCATCTGTATCTCATTTGCATAAATCAACAGAGGAGAAGGCTTGTAAGGCAAAAGTATAAAGGAAAACATGGAATATTGAAAATATAAAAGACAATTTTGTTTGCTGTTTGATATTAGGATACTGCTAAAATATCTTAAAAGACATAGTTACTACAATAGATAATTTGACCTGAAGTTGGGGCTTTGATTTATTCAATGAAGGAGTTGGGTGGTGGAAGAGAAGTGGGAAAAATTGGCCTGTTGAGCTCATTATAAAGTTCTTTTAATTTTTATATAGATTTGAAATTTTCATTGTAAAAAATTCAGATTGGACAGTCATTTGGCAACTTATTACTAAGAAAATTTGAAAAACAAAACAATGAAACTGACAGGCAAGTACTTATATCTACATTTATTATCTTTTGATTTTCCCATAAACCTTAGGAGTCAGGATATACTTATTAAAAACTAAATATTTTAATTATCTTATCTATTCTTTATACATAAACACCAAGCCTGTATTACTACCACTTTTTATGCCCTCAGTTTTCTCCCATGTCCCCTCCAACTTCCCTCCAAAATTCATGACCTTTTTATTATTGCTACATCTATATCCCCCTACATAAATAGTACTTATGGAAGCCATATAGTCTTACGTGAATGAATATGTGTTCAGAACTGAGTTCATTGGATTGGATAGCTCTACCCATAAAAATTTCAACAATAGGTTGTCCAATGTGGACAGAAGAAATTCTACAAGGTCCCATCCCTAGATGAAGAGTGGCCAATGACTTCTGAGAGAGGAGGGATCAGCTTTTTCCAGGGACAAATTCCCACATAGATTATCCAATCCCAACATGCTGCTTTTTTAATGGGAGACTAAATCTCAACATGCTTACTGATTCGTCTAAAGCCTCAGCCTGGGATAAGGAGGGGGATCCAGTTCCTAGGCTGGCATGGCTTC
This sequence comes from Sigmodon hispidus, assembly GCA_004025045.1. Lineage (NCBI taxonomy): Eukaryota > Metazoa > Chordata > Mammalia > Rodentia > Cricetidae > Sigmodon > Sigmodon hispidus. The sequence continues at coordinate 20,527 of PVIH01002117.1, forward strand.
TCGACTCAGCACTGATTGCTACTGTCCTTTGCCCTGTGGTCTCTTGTGGAACAGAGGTAGGTGGTTCTTTTTTTTTTTTTTTTTTTTTTTTGCTTTCAAATGCTTGCCAGTGATCTCCTTCAAAGGTATTATCTGATAATTCATGAGAATAATTTAAGGATCTATCTCTGTCAAAGGGCATGTTTTCAAAAAGTTAACAAACATATTTCAAATACCCACCAAGACTCATTAAAAGTATTCTGGACAGATAATAATAGTATGTAATGAAATGTTTGATGGAGGGTGTTCATTCAATGCAAACTTTCTTCTTTTTTCCTACTTCCTCAAGACTATATTTATCTACAAATATCATTTGTGAATATGAATTCATTGAGTGAGGATTGTGGAATAAATAACATTTATATTGGGAGATATTAATTTAAGAATATTAGCATTATTTATCTCTGTAAATTATCTTAGAGGGTGGGGTTGGCTAAGAATTTTAAGTGTAAATTTGCATTGAGAGAGAGGAAGAGAGAGAAGGATATAGGAGAGAAAGAGAGAAAAGAGAAAGAGTCAGGGCAAGAGGGAAATTACCTTAATACTCAGGAAAAATACTTTCATGCAGCCTTGAGCATCAACTCAGGCTGAAAGACCCTAACAGATGAGATACCTATAGAACAAATCTGGATTTATAATAGTTCTAGAAATTACTTCACAATATTCCAGATACAGGGCAAAGAGGAGAGTCACTTTTGTAGATTCTCCAAGGTACATGTGAGCTCATTCCTCTAGGAACTCCAAGAAGGTGCCTAGACTTGCTGCTATACTGCAGGCATAGGTAGAAAGAGGAATTCCATCTCTCACAATAATTTGTCTTTTCTACATTGTCTAGGTAATAGAAACAAGAGGGCTTTGGACATTCCACAGTGACATGAGTGTATAAAACAATATTCCCAACCTTGAGAAACTCTCAGCCTGTTGAGCAATGTAATACGATATATGCACAGTTTTTATAGTCTGAATTATACAAAGATGACATTTATGTTCTAACATGTTACTTATAACAATAGTGTAAATAGTGTGTAGTTAGCATAGAGAGACATTAATCCTTGCAAAGGATGACAAGAGCTTCCTTGAATAAGCAGTATATATTTAGGGCATAGGAGATGGCTATGACTAAAACAGGTGAATGAAGTAGAAATGCATTCCAGAGGGAATTGCATTATTTGGCCAACAAAAATTTGTTCATCGTCCAGAATAACTCAGGCTTTGTGAGAGGTAGAAGGATGAAAAGGAGTGAGGTGTCTGTGTATGTATTGTTTTCAGGCGTTGAGAATATTACTGTAATGTGCAATGTGTTTTGAAACAAAGCTTCATATAACCAGTCTCAGGTTAGTTTCAAACTTATTGTATAGCCAAGAATGACAATGAATTCCTGATTCTCTTGCATCCACCTCCCAAAGTGCTGGATTATGAGTGCTACCACATCTGGATTAACCCTACCTTCAGTATTGTATTAGGCTAGTGCACATGTATGTTTACAGCTGTACACTGAGATGGAGCTGCTAGAAGGTGAATTGTAGCCAGATTGTGGCTACTCTATGGTACCATACTTAATAAATCTTTTAGGGGAGAAAAATGAGTTACATTCAAACTTTGGCTTAGTCTCTAGCCTTGAGACAAGTTATGTGCTCTTTCCCCTCCCACAAAGTGGCCATTTCTTAAAGGTGCACATCAATGTCTCCATTGAGCAGCTACATGTATATCATGATGTCTGTGAGTCTTCTCATAGTTTTTGCTTTATAGAGGCCACTTAATAAATTGCAGATACTACCATTCCTCAGAGCTTCTGGGAACTAGTGGCAATTAAGGCAATAAAAGTGGCTAACATGATTTAAAATTTAAAACACTCATTATACAGTTATAGTTGTGAAAGGGGAGAGATTGTGGGAAGGGGTAGGTAGGGTGAGATTTTATGATTGAACATGGTTCTACGAGGCCAGTAAAGAGGCTGAAACAAAAAACTAGACAAGAGACAAGGTCTGAAACTAAGAAAGTGGCACGGGATGAACTACTGGCCCAGCAGTAACTGGGGCTTTATAACTAACTGTATGTAGGAGGTTGGAAGAGATTTTTATAGTGATTCTACTACCTTGGGTTTGACATATAGGAAAAGACTTAAAAAGCTGGAGGTGGGGTGGAGAAGAGAGGGGAGGAGGAAGAGATACTGAGGGCACAGGACCTCCGCAGCAAAGGAGACAGCTTCACTGCTCTGTGAGTGTGGCAGACAGCATTGAGAGAGGCTCCACATCTTAACTTACGGGGCAGAGAGGGCCTATACTTGTGTCTACCCTATAGAGGTACTGTATAGCTGAAAGACTTCTCTTATGACTTATGTATCATGCACTTGGCTTTCTTTCTCCTTCTGATGCACCCTTCCTAGGTAATGGTCCTAGAGAGAGAATCCCCAGGCTCTCCTTTAGGCCAAGTGTGTTAGTGCCAAGACTGTTTCTTCTCCACCAAAGTTTCCACAGAACCTCCAACTGCTCAGGTCTGACTCTGAGTCATTTTCAAGTGCAGTTGTTTCCAGTCCACAGCTGCAGTGTATCTTTGAGGTTAGTTCTGCAGTCTACCCAGGCCTGGCAAGTGGCTTCCTACAGATAGATGATATGAAGTGAATGAAAAAATGCAATCTCTTTCTCTGCTTTTTGGTGTGAAATTAAGAGTTTCGTGATGAAGACTTGGGCAATTCCAGCCCTGTTTCTTCACCGGGGAAGTAGGACCCTTAGCTGGGAGGGCTTCTAGGCTGATTTTGTAAAATGACTTCTTGCTACTCAGTCTCCTTTTTGTCTTGTTGGTGGGAACTAGTTATGTTTTACAAGTACCCTAAAAGAAATTTCCTGGATCTTTTACTACATAGTCACATAATGAAATAATAATTTTCCTCGGCAGGGCATAATGGTGCACTTAAATCTCAGCATTTGGAAGGCAAAGGCAGGCAGATCTCTGTGAATTCAAAGCCAGTCTGGTCTACAGAGTGAATTCTAGGACAGCCATGTGTGCATGCTTGGGTTACACATGTATTCACTTGGGATCAGCATGATCTAATCTGTATGGTATCCCACCTTTGTAGTTATTTTTCTATGTCTACGTACATACCTTTATTAACTTACTGTTCTTTAAATGTGCAAAATTTAAATTTAAATCAAGTATCCAAACATTCTTCTATCTTTCCTTCTGTGGACATAAAATTGATATTACCTATAAGACTTACAGAGTCACTACCACACAACGAAGTAGAAACGTGGTTTTTCTCTACTTATAAGTAAGGCAGTAACTTCCTACATGATCTGAGGTTGTTCTCTTTATCTTTTTTTGGCTATTCCAGAGTAGACAGTGCTGTGGAGGGGTGTTACAGATAGACTAGAATGGAACTGAGATCTTGGTACTCTAAAATACCTCATGGAACACTTCATGGAACACTGTAAAAGGAATGGGTTATTCAGCCTATTCTTTTGTGTTATTAATTTGAGTCCCTCTACCACCTAAGACAGTATGGTACCATCAGGGTCCTCATCCCACTGTGGAGAGCCTGACTGCCACTATAGCTAGTCATTGAGCTTTGAATATCTGCTAGATTGTGGATTCACTAATAAGAACCTATTCTTGATGTCCTTAGCAACATACAGCATGGATGCTTGGACATAGCTGGCAGTTTGTAAGGAACAAGGTGGCAGTAAATGAAAGTCATTAGGAGGAAAAGAGATGGGTTTTTTCCCTCACTAGGAGGTATGTGGGGGAAAGAGTGATGGAAAGTCTTGTAGCCAAAAAGGAGGCAAAAGATGACAACCAAGAAGAGAGGTTGTAAACTTAAGATAAGCCACATTGGCTTAATGATAATGCTCTGTGGTCTTTGCTGACAATACAGTGAAATGCCCATTTTAGGTAGCACTAAGATCAAGGCAGACACTACTACCTGTGTGAACGTGGCTAAACCATTTTTCTTCTGGGTCCTTAACTAGATGTAAAATGGTTTTATAATTCTCCCACAAAGGTTCTTACCACACTTGTAGTATAGAGAACAGGCTTTGCAAAGGACTGAACTTGTCCTATTAGAGTATATTATGTATCTATCTGTCTGGATCTGTCACTATCTGTATGTATGTCTATATGTTTAATCTACCTATTGTCTATCTATCTATCTATCTATCTATCTATCTATCTATCTACTAATCTATTAATCTATCTATATATCTACCTACCAGTATATTAATCTATTATCTACCTCTGTCTATTACCTACCTATCTATCTGACTCCATTTATCTATCCATCCATCCATCCATTTATCCATTCCTCCATCATCTATATGCCCATTTTCTCATCCAAGCTTCAAAATATTTTAGATTATTATCACTGTCTTGCTTTAGAGCAGTATCTCTTCACTCACTGTGGTTACTAATACATTATACACATTCTGGATATTTATTAGTTGAAAGAGTTTCAGTAATCTGTGAGGTTTATAGGAAAGGAGTTCTCTCTTTTAGGTTCTCCTGAGTATATGTTACCACCTGCCCAGAAAAGTAAGTAATTTATTTGGATCATTTGATTTATTGAATACCCATTTGTGTCTAAACAAGTATGAGAGTATGGGGTGGGGAAAGCAGGGAGAATTTAGTGGGCTAGACTCAACCAAGGCTCTCAACAATGTTAGAGGGAAAAAGGAAGTGGGGGAGAGAGTCCATCTTTTGATAGAGCATGTGTATTCTGTATCTGTTTTGACAACACCTTTTCCACCTCTACAGAAATATTCCCCATTTATAACCACCTGCATTGACAAAAGTCTAATGGTTTTTCCAAGTGATTCCCCATGAATCCTGTAATTTGGAATTAACATTTTTGTGCATATTTGGAAGAAATAAGATTTGTTTTGAGTACTACTGGAATTCTCTCACTCTGGTTCATCCTCTTAGCAAATGAGGTAAGTGTTCAGAAATAAAGATTTCAAAGGCACAGAGAACATGTCTCTTAGATACATCTTTTGAGGAGCCAACTCACAGCTGAGCTCACTTACTTATTTTTACAGAGTGTGGGCTGCACTTTATATACCCATGCCTCTATATAAAGAACGCCTTAGAAACTTCTGACTTTTCAGCTTCACGTGAGTCATCAGGTTTTTGTTTTCGAGTGTTCATGTATGCGTGTGTGTTAGAACAACTTTGGGCACAAATCATACTCATAAAATGTGTTTAGAATGCATGTCAGATTTTTTTTTTTTTTTCAAGATAAGGTTTCTCTGTGAAACAGTCTTGGCTATTCTGGAACTTGCTCTGTAGACCAGGCTGGCCTCTAGCTCACAGAGTTCTTCCTGCCTCTGTCTGTCTCCCCAGTGCTAAGATTATGTCAAATTTCTTTAAAAATAAGGAGAGTATATAAGGAGTATGTGTACATGTGTGTATGAGAGAGAGGGGAGAGAGAGATGCAGTACAGATGGGAGGTTCAGTTACACCAGTTACAGAGGCTACACTCTCGGCAACTCAGACAGTGGTATAAGCTAGAGCGTTAACAGTGGTAATTGTTTTCCTTGCAGACCAGTACACAGGTCTTTGAGGAGCCCTTGACTTTCTCCTTCTTCTGTGTCTTGTTATAAAGGGATTAGAGTCCAATTAAGCCATTTAATCCCAAGGTAGAAATTCAAGTTTAAAAACAAGATTTACAGCTTCTTAAAAGAAAGGAGATATTTGTGCAAGTTGAAATTTGTCCTTTCAAGTTACCACCTGCATGGTTCCAAAAAGCGTTTTTAGCTGAGCACCCAACACATTCTCCTTAATTACCTCACCTCATACCTCTCCTCTATCTCTTAAAGAGTCCTTCAGCCTAAATAGCCGCTTACTGTCAAAAATACTTCGTCTGGATTGCTGAACCTCACCTTGACTTATCTTTTAGTATCTCAGTGAACAGGGTTAATAATAAAAATAGTACAAAGAGCAAGTGCTGACTGGGAGCTTAACATATGCAGAAATCCTTACACTGAGCACTTAGGCCCATTACCTCATTAGGTGTCCACTGTAAGAGCATCCATGCTGGCTCCATGGGTGTGTGACTTGTGTAGTCACCCAGGACCATCACTTGATGTAATGAGCTGTTGTTGCCATCTTGAAAATCATTTTAGAGCAAGAGGCTTGCTTTAAAAAATTACAAAACGCAAAAAATGCAGAAATGGGCATCGACCCACAAATTATTTCATTATCCCGAGAAACAACTGCCAATCCACGGGTCCTATTGCTTTCTTTCTGTGTGATGCTCAGGCTATTGTAGAAGATGTGATAGTGAGTCTCATATTATGCCAAACCTGTTTGGAGAGTGTCTACCAACATCTCCTTAGAGGAAGTTTTATGATGAGCAAGCAACTGTGTTTATTACAGAACAGAAAAGTGAGAAGTAGCTGGGAATTTGGGCAAGTTGTTAAACCTTTTGAACTCTCGGTTTCCTTATCTGTAGAGTAGGATAATAATCATATTTAACTTACAGGATGCTTAAGGAGAAAGTGAGATCATAAATATCTGACAGTACACATAGCTTTAGTTAATATTCATGTATTCATGTATTCTGAGTGTCTGGCAAGTATTTAGGATCTAGTGGTGGCTGTGATACGGAGAGGCTCTCTTGCCTATCACCAAGGCACCAGTAGATTTACTTCCTACCTGTCCTGAAGAGTTGGCAGAGAAGCCTGTCTTGTCCCCATGCTGAGTGAACACAGCAGGGCCGCTAGAGCTGATGAGCACTGGGGTGCTGATTTCCACCATCTGGTGACCTTCAGGAGAATGGACCATTTGGTTGAGTGTGTTCAAGGCTGATGTCATGGAGAACTGCCCAGATCCCTTCCTCCTAGATCCAGGGCTCTTTCGGAGGGTGGGTGTGTTGGTTGCTTTGCTTCTGGATGGTGAGGACATCAGGGACAGATTTTTTGTGCGTGATAACCGATGTCCTTTGTTCTTCTCTAGGAGATGTCTTGCCGTGAGGTTTGGCTGCAGAGATAAGAGGACAGATGAGCGTTGTTATTCTCTGACATAGGACAGTAGCTAAGTTTCATGCTCATCGGTAGCCTGTCTGTGTTAGCTTTTCAGCTGCTGGCTCAGATGGCCATCCTTTGATCAGGATAATAACAAATTCTATCTTTTATCCATTTGAAGTTCATACATTTGGTAAGTTTATAAACTTATTAAGTATAAGTTTATTTGAAGTTCATACATTTGGTATGTCATACATAGTAGACATGCATCCAGGACCTCAACTACATCCTCCTGCTAATCCAGTTGTCTTATATTTCTTTTTTTTTTTTTAAAAACTTTATTTATTTGCCTGGAACTGGAAATACAAACAGTTGTGAGCTGCCATGTGGGTGCTGGGAATTGAACCCCCGTCCTCTGGAAGAGCAGTCAGTGCTCTTAACCACTGGGCCATCTCTCCAGCCCCGTCTCATATTTCAAATACTGCATCTCTTCACTTTCCTTTCCTGTCCTTTGTCTCTAACTTCAGTTCTTCTGGTAAATTAACTAGGAAAAAAAAACCCCAAAGGATGGAAAAGACCTGGTGTGTAATGTTATCAATAAACCAAGTGCTTAACAGCTGGCTAGCACAGTTTCTGGAAATATAACAAATGGTGTGTCGGATCTGGTGCCAGCCAGCCCAGTGCTGTGTTGCTGTGTCACTGGAGTGCTCCTTATCTTACTACTCATCACTCTAAGGGCCCTAGGGGCTGATAGCCTTTGGAAATATGAAGTCTGTTGGAAAAAAATGAGGGTTCCTATGAATCAATGCCTCACTCTCAGGATGATTAGTTAAATTTCTATTTCAATAGTCACCAGTTTTTCTCCAAAGCTACATGTCTCATTCTAATCTAGACATCCAACCAGAGAGGTTAAAAAACAGTTTCCATTTAAGAACTTTTTAAATGACAATGTGCAGAGGATTAAAATATCAGAGACTGAAGACTTTGGAAAGGAGATATTTCTCATTTTAAAAAGCTTGACACATTGTGAAAAGCTCACCAAGTAGGTGGTTAATGTTATTGTGTTCTTATTTGTATATGTGCATGTATAGAGGGCAGAGGGCAACCTCTGCTGTTATTCCTCAAGGAAAATTTCCCTTGTCTTTTTCAGGTATGGTCTTTCAGTGGCTTGGAGCTTGCCAAGTGCTTTACTGAGGCACCTCCCCAGTGTACTTAAAAAAAAAAAGTTCATTTCAGGAAGCAGAGTCCCAGAAGGAGTGACAGGGCGTGTGTGCAGACTAATAAACAGGAACTATCAAATGGTAATGTCGTCTAGTTGTAAAAGCAAGAGCGAGTGAAGGAAATAACCTCTTCACATTGGTGGGTGAGCATCAAGGAAGAGCCTCTGAGAAGGTGGCATTTAAGCTGAGAACAGTGGCAGGAAAGAGCTGGCTGTGTGGAAATGAGGATGTGAACAGGTTGGGCAGAAAGAAGTAGAGAAAGATGGAAGGAAGCTGGTAGGGAGACAGGGAGGGGACGACACGGGACTGGCAGGCACCCGACTGCACAAGCACTCAGGATGCTTTGACTTGCTTTCAGTGAAACAAAACTCCTGGCAGGGCTGGGTAGAGGAGTGACAGGGTCTGATTTATGCTTTTTAAAGCTCATGTTATGGTTTGGCAGTTTCTCATAAACACATACTTAGTATCTGATCCAGCAATCCCACTTCTGGGCAATTACTCGAAGAAAAAAAAAATGTATGCTCAAACCACAGTCTCATTCAGAGTTGCCAACAATGGGAAACAACCTTGATGTTATGTGTCTGTATACGTATGTGGAGGCCAGAGGTCACTCTTAGCTGTTGTTCCTCAGGAGCTGCCATCTTGGATTTTAGGTACGGTTTCCACTGGCTTGGAGTTTGCTGATGAGGCTGGGTGACTGGTCATTGAGCTCCAGAGGACCACTTGTCTCTCTCTCCCCAGTTCTAGGGATAGAACTTGGGTCCTTATTATTATACAGTAAGACTTTATAGACAGAACTATCTCCCCAGATGCCATCTCTAGAACATCTGTGCTTTGGGACACTGTTCACTAATAAAAGGATGAGCTGTGGACACATGGCACAATACAGATGAATCTTAAATGTGTTAGGCAAAATGAAAGAAGCCTGGCTCACAAGCTGTCTTCTATGGGTTTCCATTTATAGGACATTCTAGAAAAAGAAAGCCCTAGGGGCAGAAAATAGATCCTTGGTTACTAAGTATTGGGAATCTGTGAAGAGACAGACACGCTGTGTAGCATGAGGGATTTGGGGGGCATGTTGGAACTTTTCTATATATTGACTATAGTGTGTTTATATAATTATAAGGATTTATCAAAAACAGAGCTTCAGATGCATAAAAAAGCAGAAAGAAGGTTTTGCTCCATCTAAATGAAATTTGTCATTCTTGATGTTACCCCAAAGTAATGATAAGAAGTAGGGATGGCAATTAGCAAGATATTTACCCTGCTCTGGCAGGCTCTAATGGTAGCCTGGACTAAGGACAGGGCCTTGCAAGGCCCCACGGCACCTGTCCCTCCACAGTCTGCACAAGAAGACAACTGACACCTTCAAATTGAATGAGTGATTTTCTTTACAGCCACCCACACCGTAATAACACAAGTTAATTCTTTATTTGCCCTGCGTTTCTGCCTCCAGGTGGGCATCACCATCACCTTTACATTTTTTTTTTTAAAAATCAGTAACACCAACAAAGGGCCCTGTGGGAATCTGCTTCTGCCCTGTCCTCCACTGGCATGATTGACAGCACAGCTGGGCAGGACTGTGGGACTCTTAGATTCACACTAGTTTGAAACAATATCTTTGAAGTTCATTGGGCTGGATGAGATTCACAGAACTGAGGCTGCCCTGTGGAGAAGTCCTGACAAGAATGGGGAGAAGCTCAGCTTTGTTTGACCGTCTCTTGTGCAGGTGCAGTTCAATAAATCAAATGATGCATTAATAAAAAAAAAGTCTTGTTTATGCACAAAAAAAAATCCATGTTATCCTTTTAAGAAAGCCTTCAATTGCTCTGCATAGCACTGGCAATACAAACTTATTTAAAGAGTTCTTAGCATGTGCTACTCTTAATGAAATTACTGGAGTCAAAACTTTAAGTATTGCTTTAAAAAGCTCAATTTAGATTTGAAGTAATGTTTGAAAAGTAGGTTCCCAATTAGACAAACCACTTGATTATCTTCTTTCTCCCTCCTAGCAATTAGGAGAACAAATGAAACCATGGCTAGCTTAATGATAATTTTGAGGCTTCTTGTAATTACTAATTTTAGAGGTAAATTGGTAGTGAGAGTATCCAAATGAATAATCATTAAATACAGAAGTTTTGAAAACAGCAGTATTCAGAAACAGGTGATGAAATTAATGCTTACCCCTTTACCCCAGAGCCATGAAGAAGCATCTCAAAATAATGCAGAAGATCAGGACAAAGTCTCCCATCTCCAATGTGTCCAGTTAGGTACCAAATGCAGATCTTGGGAGAGCTAACATTCCCCTAATCATCTTTATTGTTTCTATGGAGCAAATGGCCCCACTATGACCTATGCACACATATTACAAGTAGAGATGCCCTAGGCCATTCCCTCTTTCCCATATCTTCCACCTCTGCAATTCCAAAATCCTCATAAGAGACAGAGATGGAATTTGTCAATTTGTTTCCAGTCTAGCAAAGTCACATCATTTCCTCAAGGAATCATGCATCAGCCTGATCATCTTTCTGTGTTTCTCTCTCTCTTTTTTTTTAATTTGTTCTTTCCACTTTATCCCAAAATCTGGGTCTGGTGGCTCATATCTATAATCAGAGCTCTTGGGAGGCTGAGGAAGGTTGAGGCTAGCCTGTGCTGTGCATTCAGTTTCAGGGCAGCATGGGATATACAAGGAGACTGTGTCTGAAATCAGAATAGACAAGCCAACTCCAATCAACCAATCAGTCAACCAACCAAAAACAGCAATCAAACAAAACCAAGTCTGACCAAATCACGGATCTCTGGGTCAAATACAAACTTATTATAATTAGATGTAAAGAACCTTCACCATGTATCCCACATGGTCCCCTCTCCTCTGCTGACTTGGAATGTTGTGACTTGTTCAGCCAATGGGCAGTGAATAAATGTGGATGAAACAATACTGGTCCCTCCCGCCAATGGTAGGTGAGTGAATGTGTGCAGTGTTACTTTACTCTTCTCTCCTCTAGAATCCAGGAACAACACATGCTCCAGATGTCACAGCTAAAAGACAGCCCAGCCCTGTTAGTGTAGGTTCCCAGGTGGTTGTGAGTAGGACCACTCAGCATCCTGTGCTAAACATACAGTGTAGGTAGGAAACAGCATTTTGTTGTTGTTGCTGAGCCACTGAGACTTTGGGACTATTTAGTATGCCAGTCTTTTTTTTTTGTTTACAAAATGAATCATAATTTACTTCTTTAGCTTAGTGACTTAGCTTTGGATCTAATAGTCTCTGGGTCCTCTTCCTATGTCTTTGCTCCCATCGCTTCCTCCTCTATATGTCCATACCTAACCTTAATTGCTTCTCAACGGGCTCAGTTGGCATTTGCTGACTTCCCAGGTCAAATTGCACATCACAAACCCTTACCAGTTCTCTCTACTTCACTCTTTGCATCATCCATCATCCTTGTAATCAATTACCTGAGTGCCTGATGCTGTGATCTCTGGGATTAGGGACCCATATCTACCCTGTATCTTTAAAACTTAGTGTAGAACCTGATAGAGCAGGTGCCAATGAGTGACTGAATAAATGAATGCACCAGGACAGGGTCAGAGTGAATGGGTTGTTTCTTTTCCTAACCACCTTCAAATAGGTTTTCATTTATTCAATTTAATGCCTTAAAAAACAATTGTATTTTTACCAGATCCCAAGGACTTACATAAGCTGGGCAAGCTAATTTTTTCTGGAGAATCTATTCTGAGTTGGCTGGCCTGTAAAGTGTAATCAACACACCTGCCACATGTTAGCGAAGTCAGAAACCAATCAAGGTTCACCTGACTGCTAAAATATTCTGGGCATTTTTTTCCCAGCAGAGCTGCATAAAATGAGTGAAATTTGGACAGGTGGGAAGCACAAAGCAGGTGTAGCAGGAAGAGGCCCAGGAAGACATAAAACATGAGGAACTGCAGTCTCTTTGAGCACACACACTAAAGCACAGTCATTCTACACACTCTCTCTTCCCTTCCCTTTACTGTTACTTGAACTGGCTGAGTGATGGAAATACTGAACACCTTGAAAGCTGGACAATGCTTAGGATACACCCTTTGCTGCAGAACCTGCTTTGACTTTCATACATGGAAGAACTGGCTTTAGTCTCTCCAATTATGTCTCAGCCCTATTTTCTTCAGCCTGCTGGAGGGTGGGGACACTGCCTGCTACTTCTTTTTATAGCTCTCTAGTACTCACTTTTAATACTTTTATGCATGGTAAGCACCCAAATGAATGCAGTTAAACAATGACAAGTTTCTTTTGAATTTGCAATGACTTGCTTTAAGCTAGGGTGAGGCTCGTGGCTAGTGAGGTTAGAGACTAGAGGTTAGGTAATTATACTGGAGAAACAGATGGCCTAGCCTGTATTTTAAGTTGTTAAAACACACACACACACACACACACACACACACACACACACACACACACACACAGAAGTAAGGCTGAGGAATTAGCTCTGTAGGTAAAGGGCTTGCTTGCTGTGTAAAGGTGATGTCCTGTGTTTGGATCCCCAGATCCTGCATAAAGGCTGGTGGCACATGCCTGAAACCCCACTGTTGGTGGTGGGGGTATGGGCACAGGCAGATCCTGGCTGTTTGTTGGCCAACCAATGTTATCAAGACAGCAAACTCCAGGTTCACTGAAAGACTCTTACAAAATCAGGTTGGGGGGTTGTAGAGAAAGAGATCTGATGTTAACCTCTGGCTTCATCTGAATTTTTACATATAGTGGCCACTACTCCCAATGGTAAGGCCATTGCAGTACCTTACCCACTTCTGTGCACAAGCATACATTTTCAGAGCTGCTTTCAACTTAGTTCAACTTTGTTTTACTGTGAAACAGAGGTGTTTTCTACCAATTCATTTAAGCGTGTTAAAAGCATTCACATTGTTTTGATTTTTTTTTCCCTAATTTTTTGAGGCAAGGTTTCTCCTAGCTATCCTGGAACTCACTTTGTAGACCAGGCTGGTCTTGAACTCATAGAGATCCACCTGCCTCTGACTCCCAAGTGCTGGGATCAAACGTGTGCACTATCTCTGCCTGGTACATTCACATTGCTATGGACAAATCTTCAGAACTTTCTCATCTTGAGAATTTGAAAATACATATTCATTCCATTTGTTTTCAACTCAGCAATAAATCATATGGTTTCCAATGATATCAAGTACTTCACAATATTAACATCTAATATATATGTATATATATATATATATATATATATATATATATATATATTCTACACATTGTCCCCTTCTCACAAAGTGAGTACTTGCTGTTGGTTATTTAGATGACTGCATTTCACAATTGCATATAATGCTATGGTGAACATTTTTCATGTTTTATACCAACAACTTTAAATGTCTATTTAAATATTTCCTTATAGTCAATTCTCAGATGTGGAATTGTTAACATAAAACAGAGCACACTTTAAGTTTTCTTTTTTTTTTAAATTTTGTGAACTTTCTTATGATTTGAGAAATTTGACCACTTTACACTCCAAGAAAGAGAATGGAAAAGACCCATTTCTCCATATTCATCAGAATTGGGTGTCATTGTGTAGAATTTTTCTTTAGAGGCTCCAGTGAGTTCTAAGTCTCATATTAAGTAGGAATTGCCCTCAGGCATCACTGGGGTACACAGACAACTTTGAGCAAGCTTGATTCAGATGTAGATGGGAGACTCACATACCTCTACAAACAAGATGGGGAAGATGCCCACTTTATCTCCTAGCTTGCCTTCCGCCCAGTTCTCATCCACTCGGCTGATCACTGTGATGATGTCATCCTGAAAGAGAGGGCCTCAAGTCAGCTCTATCCTCCACTTTCAGGTGATGGAATCTTCCATGGAGATCAGTTTGTAACAGGGAACAAAAAGTATAACCCTTGAGTGAGTTGTGTGGAAAACAATTCTGCAGTTGCAGAACATAGTGTTTGAGTCACCAAGATTGTCAAGAGGAATAGAAGTGAATTGACAATCCATGGAACCATGTAGGAGAAGTCAGAACACTCCAAGAAGAATCTGTGCTTTTTTATTTACATTAACTTGTTGGGGAAGCCAAGAGGGAAGCCGTAGGTGATACAGCTCTAGCTTGGTGAAGGGGAATGACTTTCTTTCCCATTTTGATGACTTTTCAGAACTGAATCCATTTTAATATGTCAAAAACAAGTCAGCTTTCATTCAAAATTTTCTCACTACAAAAGATTATATGGAGCATTGCAGAAACATTTAAAATATCGATAAGAAAAACAAGTGGATTCTGTCCATCACAGTGTAGGTATAGCCACTACTAATAGCTTGCTTAACACTTCTTTATAGATGCTTTTGCAGTAAGAAAAAAAAATACATGCACGTTAATGTGATTTAAATTCTTTTCAAGACCTGCATGCATTCGGTAAAATATGTAAGTCTTGGAAATGAGATGGAATAGTCAACTCTAACCATGGACCCTCATCCAAATCAAAGTATGACCTGAACACCTCCTTTGTGCCTTTTCCCACACTAGCATCATGACCTCTGCTACTGTCCACCCATTTACCCTCCTTCATACAAATGATGTCATTCTTAATACCTTAATAGGAACACTTTTTGTTACAAATCTCTCTCCTGTGTGTGTGACATATACCATGGTGTGTGTGCAGGTCAGAGGACAACTTGTGGGAATTGGTTTTCTCCTTGTACCCTGTGGTTTAGAACTGAACTGAGGTCAGATTTGGCAGCCAGTGCCTTCATCTACAGAGCCATCTCTCTAGCCACCACACCCTCACTCTCTCTCTCTTTTTTTTTTTCCAGAGAAACTTGCTATGGAGCCCAGACTGGCTTGTCTTCCTGGCTCAGTATCTCAAATGCTGAGATTGCAGATATGCATGCCACAGTTGGCAAAGGGAAGATCTTTGGTTGAGTTTGGATATGCTGGGTTCAGGACTACTCTAGATTTTTCTAATGAAACTTCAGTGTTCCACGGTGACAGATGGACTAAATTCTCTGCTCTTGTATCTTTATCACACTTTCACCTTGATGAGTGTGTGTTTTCCATTGGACTCCCAGTTCAATGGAAGGATGGACATTGCCTCTTCACTTTGTTCGCAGACCAAATTGTCAGATGGGGGGGGGTTGCTGGAGTGATGACTCAGTAGTTAAAAATAACTCTTGCAGAGGACCCAGATTTATTTTCCCATACACACATAGTGGCTCACAACCATTTGTAACTTCAGTTCCAGAGATTTAGTGCCAATTCTGGTTTCCACAGGTACTAGGTACACACATGGCATACATACATGCGTGTGGGCAAAATACATACATAAAATGAAAATAGGTTAAAATATATTTAAAAGAAATTGTTAAATGAATGGGCTTGTGGACTTTTATTGAGGAATTATAACAGTTCCAATTCATGTGCTTATATGTTAATCTGTCACAGCAGCAAATAATAAGGTAACCCCAACTTAGGTTTCTATGAGATTTGGGTTCTATGATACAACAATAATTGTAAACACAGTTGAAGCCCCAATTAAATAGCTTATATGTGTTACCATGGTCATGTGCCACTTCACAGCAACAGAACATTGACATAGTACAGTTAGTTGAAATTATACACACACACATCACTTACGTTTGTGCCTTTACACACTTACACACAAAAGCAGACACATGCACATATGCATTCATGTGTAACACGAATACTCTTTAAAACAATCAGTATTAATGGACTGTGGTTTTTCCCATCGTCTGCATGTGATGTGCGATTACCTTGAGGAAGGTCAGGCAATCCTGGTTCTCACTCTTATCCTTGTCTCGTAGGTCAAAGTTGTAGAGGGCCCTGCAGAGTGGTGGCGGCTGAGGTAGCTGCTTGATGACCTCTACGGAGCTCGCTGGGAAGACCCCACTGACCCCATTGATCTCCCCCTGATACCAGTTCTCATCAAGCTGTCTCCGGAGGAGGATGATGTCTCCTTTATTAAACTTCAAGTCACCAGGATTCTTCCCTCTGTAGTTACACAAGGCCTTGGCTCGAGGTACCTGCAAATGGAAAACCGGAAAATGGGAAGTGAGCTTAAGGCTGGAGGGATGGGAAGTAGCTACTGTTGTGTGTAGACTATCTAGCTCATTTAGTGTAGGTAGCTGTCTTAGTTTCTTTTCCTGTACTCCTGTGATGAGGTTCTCTGACAAAAACAATTTTAAAGAGAAAGAGTTTATTTGGCTCACAATTCAAGGTACCCATCCATCATGATGGGGAAAGCCTGATAGCAGAAGCTTGAAGCAATTGTTCACATCACAGCTTTGGTTAAGAGACAGCATTGGCTGCTTCCAAGTGCTCAGCTCTTTGTCCATTTTACATAGTCCAGGGTCATCTCCTACCCAAGTAATGGTCCTGCATGCAATTAAGACGGGTCTCCTTATGTCAGTCAGCATAATCAAGATAACCTCATAGGTCTGCTCAGCGAGTGCTATTCAGCTCTTAGATGATTCTAGATCTTGTCAAATTTCAGTTAACAGCAACCATCATAGTAATACCCCTCTTTTTTGACAAAGATTTCTTATTTCTTATTTTTGAGTTATAATGCATTTACCACATTTCTTCCCTTCCTCTCCTCCCTCCAAATCTCTCCACTCTCCATCAAATTCATGACCTCTTCCTTCACCAGTTGTTTTTACATGCACACATGTACATGCATGTACATATGTACTCCCCAATATAAGCAGTGCAGATAATGTTACGTGTGTATGTTTTTAGTGCTGACTGCTGGGCACTGAACAACAAACTGGTATGCTTTTCCCTGGGGAGGACCACCTTTCTTGTTCCCAGCTGTCCTCAGCTGCCAATAGTTCTTTGTGTAGGGTTGAGGCCCCATGGGCCTTTTCCTGTTTACTTTAGCATCCTTAGCAACAGCATAGTTTTAGACTTTGATTTGAGTGGATGTTTGTGGCTATACTTGATTATTCCCACTTATTTTTAAGATCTATGTACTTTATCATCTCTGTGTATGTGTATGAAAGAATTTTATATCAATGTTTAGACACATGTGTCTTTTATCTCACTACAAAGTTATCAGGAAAAACCAGTAGTGTTATTCTTTCAGCTTTTATTTGGGTAGCATGTTGATGAGACCTTATAGAAATAGCTTCTGATATTCCTCTGAACCACAATCTCATAGCAAACTCCTTTATCCCCCGGCTCTTACATTCTCCTCCTCTCTTCCACAATGTCCCCAAGCTTCAGGTGTGGGGCATTGCTGTTTTATTCACAATACTTAGGAAATGAAACAGCATAGTAACCTTTTGAGACAGAGTTCCCCATCCTGTTTACTGACTGGAACAGAGAGATTTGGTAACTTACATATTGTGACACACTTGGGTAATGGTAAATATCAGAAAACATCAGCTCTGAACCCTGGCTACCTGAATCTGGGGCGTTTGTTCTTAATGCTGATACCAGGAATATGGTTTAGACTTGACTCACAGCTTTATGAGTTTGACTGAGTGTCTTAGAAGTTACTATTGCTGTGATGAAATACCATGACCAAATCCAACTTGAAGAGAAAAGGGTATAAACCATTTGGATTATATTTATTATTGTTAATTATCCAAGGAAATCGGGACAGGAATTCAAGCAGGTCAGGAACCTAGAGGCAGGAGCTGATGCAGAGACCATGGAGGGGCTGCTGCTACTACCTTGCTCACCATGCTTGCTCAGCCTGCTTTCTTATTGAACCCAGGAACTACCTACCAGCCTAGGATGGCACCACCACCCACAACGGGCTGAACCTTCTCCTATCAGTCACTAGTTAAGAAAATGTCCTATAGTCTTCTGTATATCCCTGATCTTATGGAAGCATTTTCTCAGCTGAGGGTCCCTCCCATCAGATGACTTTAGCTTGTATCAAGTTGACATTAAACCAGCCAGTACAGTGAAGTTGGTTCTTTCTTCTGGGTCCATACTGGTTTCACATTCTGATTGTATCTCTTTCTACTTATGTGATTAGGGCTGTTTAATAATTTTGGAACTATGTTCATGTATAAAACAGGGTGTTAGTAGAATGTCTACCTCATTAGGGCTTTTGTGAGCAATAAAGACCATCCATAATGCATTTAACATCTTGCCTAGAATATAATATGTGCTCAGTGAATGTCTTCCTTTATTAGCATCATGTATAATGGGGAACTAATGGCACTAGTTTTGCATGCTCCTCAGCATTGATGGGAAGAAAATGGAAGTGGAAATCACCTGCAAATAGGAAGTAGTTTGTGAGAAGCATAATTTGTCTCCAGCCTTCTTCAGAAACTGTAGACCTCATGAACATTTGGAGCATTAGGAAACTCAACAGAGACAAGGAAACCATTAGTCAGGAATCAATCATAGCTTTGAAAAAAATAAGTCAGCTTGTGAATCATCATTTGTCAGATCAGTCATCTGTCTAAATAATTAATTCAGTAGAATGTAGTCTCTCTCTCCTTTCTCTCTCTTTTTTTTCCTAATAGAGACTGTTTTCTCCACATAGGAATGGCTTCAATGTGGTCTAATTTGAGGTTGGCTTGGCACATAGAAAGTTCTAACAACTCAGGTTCTAACAAAAGATTTTCTCTCCCATGAAATATTTGTGTGTGCTTTTCTGTGCAGCGGGATGAAGGAGATCTCATGTTCCTTTGGTGATGGAATAAACGAGCTGTGGATATTGTAAGAAGAGCCTAGGGCCTAGAGAAGTACAAGGACATAGCACACTCTGAGGAAGGAAACTGGAGGGCAAGTGAGCAAGATGTGGAAATGGTAGAATAAGAATATCAACATATCCATGTGGTGAGATCTGTCGTTATCAAAGCTGATATTGTTGATCTACAACCTTTAGCATGAAGCAACACTCAATATGCTGTTTAGTGTAATAGAAGTCAAAGGCAGTTGTGAAGACTAGCTTGTCATCACATATCAGCTTATCTGCTTAGGGAAATGGTAGATGTCTGTTATTCAGAACACTGAGATTATTGCCAAGGGCCAATGTTGTTTGATATTGAAATTTCTCCTAAGTGTTTAGTTCTTTTAACTTTTATAACAAAACGATTGTGTTGCCCATTAAAAGTAAATGAAACTGGGGATAATAGAATGGAATGAAGCTTACAGGCGAGGTGTGGAGCTATGGAAGGAATCTGGGAAGAATATTAGGCAAACCGAGTAGGAAAGTAATCATGACCTGCCTTGAGGAGGGTGCCATTTTAGAAACCACACTCGGAGGATCAAGAGCTGAGGATCCCCAGGGAAAACCTAAATCTTTGAGGCATCCTGGGATAGAGACACCAGGGATCAATGCCTGTCCTCCCAAATACTCTCTCTTCAATTCTCTACATAACATAAGCCACAGTTTTCGGAACACACAACTATTTGAAATACTTGCTGGTCACTCTTTTCAGTCTTCCTGGCTGTTGTGTTCTGGTTTGTGGAGTGGTAAGACCCTTCCAGAAAGGTCCTTACAGAAGAAGACTGTCTTCCTTCCCTGGCTCCATCCTGCTGTGTGGGATGCAGCCAGAGCTCTGGCCACCATCTTAAATAATGAGGACGGAGACCACTTCGAACAGGGCAAAACGGCTCCACCATACTGCCTGGCCTACTTCACTTTTAGTCTTTTGTTTAAAAGCTACATGAACTTTTATCTTAATGTATTATTCTTCTGGATTTATAAAAAGAAAAGTAAAATGTTAAAAATAATCTAAGTCTTTTATATAGTAATGGTAATATATATGTTTTATTTTTTCATACATACCAGACACTATTACTTCCTAATGTATTTTATTTAATTCTCATAGCAACCTTTGAAATATATATATATCCAAATTTCAAAACTTAGAAAACTTGAAATCAGAAAAGTTAAAAGTTGCTCAAATTACAAAGTGAAGTGTAGTGGGTTCTGGTTTTGAGCATAGCACTACACTCTTAACCAGCAATTTCATGATTCTCAAAATAAAATTTGTGGCTTACCTGTACTAGAATTCTGAAAGATGTGGAAACACGTATCCCAGACCCAAGCCCTGACGTATTTCCTCAGTCTTTCTTGGAGTTTAATTTTTATTTTATTTATTTTTGTAGCTGCATTTGAAGTTTTATGAAGCTTTCCTACCATCTTGGTTTGACGCTACTCATTTGAGCTACATCTTTTTCTAAATCAAATGGGGGCAATGGAGATTTGATATAAGCTTGTAAATTACTAGCCTACTTTCTTCCTTTCCTTCCGGGAAGATATTTCTAGTGCAAGTGGCATACGTATTTTAATGAGTACCGAGAGAGTGTCTTAAAGCAAAGTTGTGTAAAAGTGCTTAAATTCCTCTGAAGCTGCCTCAACTTTGAAACTCTGGGTTGGTACTAATTGCCCGTCCTCATCTCCATCACGTCTCTGTATTCCTCCCTGACAAAGGGACATGTTGTGGATATGAATTACAGATTCTATATTCAGCACAAGGCTTTCCATCTTTGTTCTTCCTTCTGGATAATATGTCCCCTGTTTATTCTTGGTCCTCCCATTATAGTGACAGAAAACATTGTCTTCCATGTGCAGCAAGGGTGGAGGGAGGCAGGAGGGGACAGCGGGTGGGGGCGGGGGAGAGAAAGAGAGTGACTCTGAGGAGAGGAGAAAATGGATATTCCTCAGGGTTTTTCAGGCCACTGAAGTTTTCCTTCTGTTATTGTACTACTGAATATTTCATCTGTTAATCTCAGTCCTGTGGTTTCACAACCATATGAAGTAAGTGGCATTATGCAATCTTATTGATTAGGATATTCTGAGGTGGTAAATGTCACCACACAAGATCTACACCAGGCCCAAGAAAGATGGACTCACCTAACCCCAAGGCCCAAGTACTTCTGCCACACTCCTTCCATTCCAGCTGAAGTCACCAGAGTGTTTCCCATTCTAAAAGTCACCGGGACTGTTTAGTAATCAAAATCTGAATGAAGTGTGAATGCAATTGCCTTGATGCTGGCTGCATTAGCATGAATTATTGAACTCCAGAGCCCTCGCATAAAAAGCTAAGCACCTGAAGAGTCTCAGATGGTTGATTCTATCCGGTCCTCAACTGTTCCCTCCAGGGAAAATGACTCCAAGTTCTGCATCAGCTATTACCCTTTGTGCGCTTGGCATAAGCCTTTATCACTCTTAATTTTATTTTTGTCTCTGCAGGTGCAGGGGTGCAGGGAACAGAGTGGAAGGACTCAAAGGTCATTATCCAACTTTGTCATGAGGTTTTACGGAAAAGTGAATAATCCATCTTGTAATGGAAGCTCGTGTACCTAAAAAGCATTCCCTTTCTTTGAGATGCAAAAGACGTCAGGATCGTTTCTGAGACCAATTTCATTCCAGTTTGCCTTTTCTAGTTGGCTTGAAGTTCCAGGGCCATGATTTAGGTGGCGGGACAATGCACAGAGCTCAGAAATTAACAATGGTATGCACAGTTAGTAGTAATTCAACTGCAAAGCAATCCCTTGTCTGAGGAAATTTCTGCTTTGTCTTCATCTTCTGGCAGACATGATGATGTTTGGTCTAGTCATACCTCATAATGTGCCATGGGGCCCTTGCCAGCCAGTCAGAGAACAGATTCTGCTACTCTCCGAAATGAATAATAGGAGGCAGGCATAGGCACCATTTTGGGCCACTAGTATCTTTCTTGAGAACTGAGTTTAAATGGAGAAAGGTCAATTCTCACTTCTTATAGCCTTTCCATCTCCAGACCTGATATTACATGCAAATTGTGGAGCTATATCTTAACAAGTAGATATACCTCCTGGAGAGATGCCACAGGCAGCATTTGAACCAGAGATAGACAGTTGCTAGTCTGTTTCCCATTGCCACAGCCGAAAATAACTCAGTAATTTATAAGGCAATTATGAAAATACCTAAATTATTTAGCTGGTGATTCTTGAACATTAAGAGTTCAGTGTTGCTCTCTACTTGGCATCCAGTTAAGGCCTTGTGGCTGGACAGTGAAATGCAGAAGGCATCCCATGGTGAGAGAGAGAGAGCAAGCAAAACAGAGAGAACTCTTCTATTGCTCCCTCCCTCTAGTAGGCTACAGCCTACTTTGACATCACAAGTATCTACTATCCCCCTACTTGTTAAGACCTTCTTCTCTTCTCATGACCTCCTCTCTAGATTAATGAGTTATCCCCCATATATACACATATAAAAATTAAAATACACTCTTTTAATTTGAAAAGATACACATAGTATTTGTTTTTCTTTGTTCAAGTACCTGCACTTAGCACAATAATTTATAGTTCAATCCATTTTTCTGCCAATGCCTTGGTTTTAGTTTTATTTATGGCTGAATAAGATTTATTATATGTTGCTATATTTTCTTTATTCATTCATCTGTTGGTAGACATCTGGGCTGTTTCCATTTCTCAGATTCTTTTGTGGATAAAAATATCAATAAGTATGCATTTGCAAATATCTCTGTGGTTGGGCAAAGAGTTCTTTGGGTACATACCCAAGTATGATTCAACTATATTATATAATAGAAGAACATATATATTTCAGTCAAGTAAGATACTGGTTTGTATTTCAGCTTTTGTAACTGTGCTGAAATCAAGGCTTCCCTGATTCTTAGAGTATAGCACTAACAAATTGGGATAAATGCTTCTATTTCCCTATGCTCACCACACTCCAGGAAGCTGGATTATCCAAACCTTGCACAAAAGGTCTAAATCAGGTGGTAGTGGCACATACCTTTAATCCCAGCCCTAGGGAAGCAGAGGCAGGCATATCTCTGTGTTTGAGATCAGTCTGGCCTAAAGAGCAAGTTCCAGGACAGACAAGGCTACACAGAGAAACTTTGTTTACAAAAAAAAATGTCTGTTTGCCATGAGAGGTAATGTCTAAGATATTAGACTATGGTACTTGCTTAGAGAGTTGGGGGCCTCAGGCTACATTGGAATCAGGTATGCCCAACCTTTTACATAATAACATGACATTGTCTTCTACAAAGTTCATACTCAAGGACCATTCTATTGAGTTACAAAACAGAAAATCTCTCTCTCCCTTTCCCCCTCCTTCCCTTCCTCCCTTTCTTCCCTCCCTCCCTCTCTCTCTCTCTCTCTCTCTCTCTCTCTCACACACACACACACACACACACACACACACCTCACTCACAGTGTTTTAAATTAATTTAGGATTTTGTGTTGGTTTGCATGCTATAGTTTTAACATGCTTGCTAGATAGTCCAAGGTAGCAAAGTGATTAATGCTTGAAGGAAGATGAGCAGAAGAAACTTGATGTATGGAAGTGTGGAGACCTAGGCACACTTACATGCCAGGCCTTCAGTGAGATTCCTAGACACCAGGTGTCAGGTGAGAATTCTTACAGAGCAGACTGTCCTTTATCACTGATGGGGAAACAGCCATGTCTGCTGCCCTTGTGAGGGGTGGGCACGTGGAAGCACTATACTGTGCCTTTCTTGGACTCTGCCTTGGGTGTTCCCCTTTCCACTGCTTACTTTAATCTGTGTACTTTAGCTGGAATAGACCATCTTTACCAATTTCCAGTGATTTGTTGAATCTGGAGGTGTCCTGGGGCCCAGGGACACACTTCCTCATGGCTATATTGAGAGGGCTAATGAGAGAAATCATGCAGATTGTTTAGTAGAATGTGTGGCCATAACAAATGCCACACAGATGACGAGGCTTAGAACTTCTTGCCCAAAAGAAGAGAAAGGAAGAAACAACCTGATGTAAGTATACCCTAGCTTATCTTTCTCAGTTCTGTTTGTCATTCATTTATTTTTCTTTCAATAAGTATAATTTGAGAATCCATCATGCCATGCATTGTATAGAACCTTTGATTGATCTTATAGTCCATTTGGTCAAACAAAAACAAACAAACATATACAAAGAAATATAAAATTGCAAGGTAGAGTACATTTAACAGAAGAAAAGATTAGAGAAACAAGAGTTCTGAGATAGGAAGGAGATAGTAAGGAAGATTAGCATCGTCCTCACACCTGTATCTAAAGCTTCCTGTGTGTGTGTGTGTGTGTGTGTGTGTGTGTACACGCATGCACCTGTCTGTTTTTTTGTCTGAGGCTCTTTGTTTTATCCTGCACCTCAGCACTGGGACATCACAGGTCTCCTTTATGTACCCATTTCTTGCCACATAAAACATAGAGACATGGCATCCTTCCTCCTAATTTCAAGAAGATACTTCCCCTGAGTCCCACCACTTCCTGAGTGCCAGTAGCCAGAAGAAGGTGAAGGGAAGGAGGGGTGTTTGTCCTGTGGGCAGAGAGCAGGCCACTCAAATCTGTTCCTGCCTTTGAAGATCTGCCACTTAACGTATCTTCCTGTTTTTCCTGAAATACTTCTCCAAGTTTGACTTGGAGTGCTTACATTTATCTACCGTTGAGGGTAATATCAGAGATGTCCATCCACTGCTGTATCCCAGGCTCCAAAGACAAGCTGGTTCTCAGCCAATAACTTGTGATTGTTTTGGAAGTGGTCTGTGTGCCAAACCCTGGCGTTGTTCAAAGAGAACTCCTTAGAAACCAAGCCTGTCTGTTACCATCTCTTCCCCCAGGAGGACATAAGGCGCCTGTGGTAGGTGAGAGATGCACAGCAGGCTGAAAGACTGGGAAAGCACCATCTCCCTCAGGGTGGGAAGCAGTGCTACACTCTCCCATTAGTTTTGTTTCCACAGAAAGCTTTCCCAATAAGCGTGGCATACTTCAGATCTGTCTATTTCCATGTGGCTGGAGAAATGAGCCACACTTGTCATGCAGAGTGAGGAAAAATAATGGCCATCCTACTACCGCCCTTCCCTTGAGTAAGGAAAAGACAACCAAACAAAACAATGCCTTGGCTGCTCTCCTCCAGCTTTCTCGCCATCACCTCTTTGTGGAGGGGTCTGAAGATGAAAGGGGAATAAGGAACAACATAGCCCTGCAGAAAGCAGGTCATTTCTGAGAATGGGGGCATCCAGGCTGAAGATCTAGGGGTAGCCACTAGATGGGCACCACAGCTTGCACACTGTGTCCTTGGAGGAAGCAATACATTCTTTGCACCCAGTTTCTCCCTATTAAAACAATAACAACTTTTTTTTTTTTTTAAAAAAACTATTCCCTCCAACTTTAAAGATAGCAAAGCTTTTTAAAGGTGAAAGATTCTAGAAGCATCTTTAAAGTCCTCACAAACAAAGGTAATGGATGAGATGAAGTTAAAATGTCCAAATGATAGCTGTTGAGTTGTATTCATGGGTAGAAGGAAGTCCAGTGTATTATTCTGTATTTATATATTCAGTCCTTCTTGGAATTTCCTGTGAGGGTGTCACCACTGGGACAGGCTGCTCTGGCAAGGAAAGAAACAGTAGCCCCAAAGAAAAGAAACCGTAGCCCCAACAACCCTGGAGCGGACGGACCATTGGGGAAGTGATAGAAACAGAAGAGCTCTTGCTGTTTCAATGTTTCATGAAGCTGGAAACGTCTGTGGTTACAAAGTTACATGTCTTTGAGACTTGCATGTGGTTGCTCAAGTACATGCTTGTGGGTATGAGGTGTGGTTTCCTAGGGAATACTAAATTCAGGAATGTGGACATTGGAAATTAACACCACAGGACCCCAAAAGACATACTCTTCTATACCTTCTTTTTCTTCCTGCTAGATTGTGCCTCTTGTGAGCGAGCCATCCTATACTTCTTCTGGCATAGTACTCATATGCCCTCCCAACATTGCCATTTCCTGCTCACTTGTCTGTTTATCAGACTGAGTTCTGGAACAGCAGGCACTGATTTATTTGCCTCGAGTCCCTGAAATACTAAGACAAACCCAACCTTTGCCTTCATGAAACTCAAATTCTGCCAGTGCCTAGAAAACACTCATTAATTTGTTGAACAAATGCATGAGTGAGTGAACGTTTAATCAAGCTTGAGCACCATCCAAATCCTGGCATTTTGTTTAGAGCATTTTTTTTTCTATAAAACTACATCATATACAACTAGTTATTTCCTTGAAAGTGGGGATTAATCAGAAGGCTAACTACAGATAAATACTTCATTAAAAAAATAATAAAAACCAAACTTGTTCATTGAAAAGGTGCCGTCATTTTAAAGGGGCTTTTGAATTACATTCAGTGTTCAAGGTTTTCTAAAGGGATCAGCCTTGGAGATTGTGGTAGACATTTTCTTTCCCAGCATGCCTCCCTGCATTAAATCCCTAATCTCCAGTGCAGGCAGCCATGCTGAGTGACAAAAGCTGACAGATGGCAGCTTCAGCAAAGGGAGCAGGCAGACAGCAAGAACCTATCTTTTTCCGCCGATTCAGAACATTGAAATCCAATTTCTTGCTAGCCACGTGTGCCAAAGACAGCAGTTCTTGGCAGCTGCTGACCTGAGAGGCTTCAAGCTCCTATCTGTGGGGTGGGTGTCACTGACACTCCTCTGGCATGACAGGAAATAGGTTGGCATGAGGAAATGGTCCTCCCAGTCTTGTCCCTGTGGGCTGGCTTTGGGTGGACCTGTCTCATATGACAGAGAGTTGTAGTATTCAAAAGTCACTCTCTGTTGTGTGTAAGCATTTCTTGGCAAGTATGTTCAGGATCTCTCATTCTTTTTACACTCATTCAATGCCATCTGTAAATTAACCTTTACAGAAAGACTCCATTTGAGCACAAGTCAGATTTCCCAGTGTGAGCATTCCTACCTTGTTTACCTATGTGATGTCACTGAATGTGGTATTGGGAGGAGATGGGCACTGTTACTCTTGAGAGCCAACAGAAGCTGTTCCAAGGCACTTGTGCAGGGATCCTTGAATATACACTCAGATGTGAAATACTGCCACAACCCAGCACCATTGCCTTTCCATAAGCAGGTTTCAAAATATAGCTTGCATCATACTTTCATATGCCTGTCACTTGGTCCTAGATGCAGCAGTGTATGAAGTTATGCCCATTTGGTTACAGAAGTAAGTGAAGCACCGGGAGACATGACTTGGCTCAGCTCACATTGCTGAATTCCTTCTGTTTGTGTCCACCATCCCTGGGCGTCTTTCTCTCACTGCCCACTGTAGTCTCTTGGAACTTTTTTTTTTTTTTTTTTGTAGTGCTCATGCCTCAGGATTTCTTATCTCTTAAGTCCTTTCCAAAACATTCTCTCCACCTCCCCTTCCTCTACTGCCCAGCTGCTACTTGTTTAGGTTTCTGTTTAAACATCGCACCTTTAGTTAGCCATGTTGAGTTAAGGAGCTTCCTTCCCACTTGGTTTAGCGACATTTCACCATGGCATCTGTCAATGAGCATTTAACTGTCTTGTGCATTTCCCCTTTCACTAGAATAGATTAGTAAGGTCTGAAAGTTTTTTTCATCTCTCTAGTGTTCCTAATGCCTAACATAGTGTCTGATCTGATAAATGTTTTCTTAAGACAAATGAATTCACTAGTTGATGACATCTCAACCTCAAAATTTCCACATTCTTTCTCACTACAAACCCCAAATATTCAGTCCCTGTAAATTGGTTAAGGTTTCTTTCATTTTTTTTAAAAAAGAAACATTTCTTTGTATTTATGTGTGTGTGTGTGTGTGTGTGTGTGTGTGTGAATGTAGTGGCCAGAAGAGGGACTCTTGGAACTGGAGTTACAGGAGATTGTAGTTGCCCTATGTGGGTGCTGGGACCTGAACTTGGGTTCTCTAGGACAGCAGCAAGTGCTCATAACTTTTGAGCCATCTCTCAGATCCCATTTGTTGAGATTTCTTTAGAAGCTGGTTAGGTTCCTGCTAGAATTCTCCATGGGGTGGCTCATGTACTCTGTCTTGACATGACTCCCAGGGCTTTGCAAAGTGACACAGGAGCAAGCTGAAATCTGCTTGGTGTGTTAGGAATAGGAAATGTACTTTCTGCACCCATGCTAAGACAAAAAAAAAAAAAAAAAAAAAAAAAAAAAAAAAAAAAAAAAAAAAAAAAAAAAAAAAAAAAAAAAAAAAAAAAAAAACCCAAGCAAGGAAGAAACCTCCAGAGACACCTGCAAGGAAAGAGTATTCTGGAAGCAGCAAGCCTTTTAATATCTGAGCACAAATTCTCTCCGTCTCCATCTGAGGAGCCAGGCAGGGTCAGGTGGCTTGCTGCTGGGGAGCTGCTGGTCTTTTATCACATGGCGAAAGCTCTCCTTATAGCATCTAATCACCTTCTGTAAACACAGATGCTGCCACTCAAAACAGACAGGAGTAGAATTTGGCACATACTGCTTGCTTCCCTTATATGACCTGAGCGTGCATGTAAAACTAGACGCAGGGTGTTCATCTTCGATATTTAGTCTACAAGGGGAAAATGAGGTGACAGCATCAGGGGATCTATTGAAACTTCAAGACACACCGCAGTTCAATAAACTTCCTACTGTGAGGGACACCTGCTGTATAGTCAGTAGTGCTTGCTTTGTAACTAGTGCAGTGTCAGAACTGAATTTCAAATTTCATTTATTTCACATTCATGTAAATGAAGAAAGGTCAAATATGCTAGTGGCTAAGGTACAGGGTGCATATATTTGTATCTGTTGGTTACAAGAAATTCAGAGACTGAAGAACATATCCAGTGATGTCCCAGGGGTGCAGTAGGTGAACATATCCAATAATGCCCCAAGGATGCAATAGGAAAAATTCAGAAGAATGGAGAGACTCTCAGTGAAATCTAATTTTTGTATGTGAGTAGGAAAAACAAGTTTCTTGTGAGGGATTAAACCTATAGATTTAAAAAATTAAAAGTAATGACCATCTGCAATACATGGAACCTGATGGAGTCTGATTCAAGTAACATCTATCAAAAAATTATAAAGGAGCAGTGAGATGGCTCAGTGTATGAAGGTGTTTGCTGCCAAGATTGAATTTTTATATGTAATTATAACACGGAAGTAGTGATAAGTTCTTTATCTTTGAAAGGCAGCTGCTCAAATGCTTACTTAAAAGATGGAAGAGGATAATGTGTGGGTTTTGCCTCAATTCCTTCCTAATTGGAGGGCAGTGGATGGAGTATAGATGGTCTATGAAAGATCTTAGGTTGACAGCTGTATGAGTGCATGTGAATACTCAACATTCCTCATTATTGGTTTCCCCTTTATATCTACAAATTCTCAGAACATAAAGCTTTCCAAAATCAGAGGAATTATCAGGGCTGATAAAGATATGCACAAACACCTCTCTTCTGGAATACTAGGAGCTTAGAATTTCTCAGCAGTGGGGCTGGAGCGATGGCTCAGAGGTTAAGAGCACTGACTGTTCTTCCAGAGGTCCTGAGTTCAATTTCCAGCAACCACATGGTGGCTCATAACCATCTATGACGACATCTGGTGCTCTCTTCTATATACTGTATGCATAATAAATAAATAAATCTTTTAAAAAAGAATTTCTTAGTGGTGATTTGTGTCCATTAGGCAAACCTGTTTCCATGGACCTGTTAGCCTTAGTTTTTGTGAATTTCTCCTGTAGAATCATGTTAGACTTCCTGGAAGCAAATTGTGTAGAACAGGTTAATAGGGAACCAAAAGCCTGGACTGTTGAACTGGCCTAGAATGTCTTTGACTCCCACGGTTTTGGAGTCAGATTCATTCTCTCACTGTGTGACTTCAGATTAGTTATTTGAGTCCAGGTTTCTCATACACTAAGTGAAAGGAATTATCAGTCTCTTCTCATGGCTTTGAGATCTCAATGGAACAGTGCATGTTATGTACCTAGAAGAGGAAAACACTTTATACATGTCCACTACCATTATTTTCTTTGCAACTTTCCTATGTTCTCATTTGTAGTGACTTGTTACATATTTAATAAAACTTGAAATATCAGAGACAGCACATAGTCAAATCCTAGGCAGACAGCTCAGGAATTTCTTAATCCTTGAGTACACGGACAAACAGCTGGGATTCAATGGTACACAACTTTAACCCCAGGACAAGGAAAGCCTGGAAGTGGAGACCTACACCATTAATCCCATAACTCCAGAGACTGAACTCTGTTTTTGTGAGTTCAAGGCTAAGAAATAGATTAGCTCACATCTTTAATCTTAACGTGAATGGGATACAGCTGATGAGAAGGGTATTTAAGGCCTTGTAGGAATCTGCAGAGGCAGAAGCTACCAGTAGTGATGTGGAGGAAGTTACAAGATAGCTGGGTAAGAATTGAGTGTGGTGTTTCCTCTCTCTGATATTTCAGCCTTTTCCCGATATTTGGCTCTGAGACTTCTTTTCATACAATCATACCCTCATCTCTATCTTCTGATAACCCTGTGAGTTGATGCTGTTGCTGTCTAGCCATAGTTCAGATGAAAAAGTTAAGTCGTGAGAGAGCTGGAATCAACTTTCCAGGGCTTATGAGAACCAATTCCTGAATTTTCTTGAAAATTTTCAGCTGACAGACAGCATGTTGATTACCTGAATGCAGTAGAGGTATTGATTGACAACTTGGAAATGAACAGATTCGACATTTCTCTGAATCACTCGTTAAACTTTCAAACCCAGAGATCAGTGGGGTTACATGTCTTAGGCTTCATGGATGCATGGTGGCTAAGCACAAACAAATTGTGTGACTGTATGTGAATATGCTTCAATAAATCAGTTCTTCCTTTAGTTAGATCTTGGGACAAAGTTCCGAAGCTGAACACCATGGCACTGGAGAAGTGATGCTCCCATTTTGGAGAATGCCAGAATCATCTTGGGGGTTATTCAAACAAGTTGCTTTTCTCATCCACTTACTTATGAAGTAGGTCTGAGATGGGATCCCAAATCTAAATGTCTTACCATTTCCCAGGGGTGTGGTTGCTGGCCCAGGGCCACACATCTCTGAAGCTGTGTATTGTGCATCTTATCATAATTCTCTTGGGGGTCTCTACAGAGACCAATGTGATGGGAAGAATCTGTGTCCCCAGAACTCTGAGCAAAGAACTGATTCTTGGTGCCTCTCTCTTTAGCTGGCCCCCACTTAACTCTGGCAGATGTCCAGGAGCTGGAACCTTTCTCTACACATAACAGTAGGCAAGTGAAAAAAAAATAAACATTTCAAAGTCTATCTTTAAATCCTGGCTCAAAGTTGCCCTATAATTACCCCAAGTGAACTAGTTATAACTTCTCTCCTATTGAAGTAGAATTATTATGTGATTGCTCACCCAGTCCCATGGGATTCAACACATAAATTTAGAACTGATTAAAATACTCTCTCTCTCTCTCTCTCTCTCTCTCTCTCTCTCTCTCTCTCTCTCTCTTTCTCTCTAGCTTTGGTTCCCAAATATTATAGAAACACAACCAGGAAAGAAAATGAGACAAACTCTGAGTTGATGGCATGTTTTCTGAAATAATGGCTAAGTTTTTCTAAGTAGTACTACTTGCAAATTTAAGATACTCTTTGGGAGTGCCATGAGATCTGGAAACACTTAAGAGGTGACCTGATGCCCCACATTTATACAGTTATCTTTCCCTGCGACAATATTCTCTCCAGTAACCCTAGCCAAAGTTTTAATAGGAAATGGACAAGACCAATGGGCTTCAGTGGTCACTTTTATAATCTCTGGTTTAGCAGACAGAAAGGGAGCCATTGGCTTAAAATATCCCAAAGGCCTTTATCATCTGTACTTGTATGGATTCAGGAAGTCAGAGAACATGATTCTAGAAATATGAGCTCTTATAAATAGAGTATCGGTTGGTTGGTTGGTTGGTTGGTTGGTTGGTTGATTGGTTTATTTGCCTTTAAGTTCTGGAGAATCAAACCTAGGGCTTACAATTGCAAGCACCTACCACTGAACTGTATCTGTAGTTCTGGAGTAAAATTCCTGTAGATAGTTGGAATTTCAATTGTGAGAGTAGGAAACAATACTTGCTACTTATTATTATAAATACCATATTACTGAGCACATAATTGGTGTTCAATAAACTCAACACACACATACACACACACACCAAATATACTCAGCAAATGATTACAAATCACTTATAAAGGACAAAATGCTGTTGTGGAAACAACAAGGGCTTTATATAGACGGTTTGATTTGCACTCAGATCCCAGCTATAGTGTATGATTTAAAATAGTCATTTGTAGCCTGTTCCATGCTCCATTTCCCCATCTGTAAAGTGAATGTTACACTTACCAAGTAACAGTATGACAACACTGTTCTAGAAGCTGAGGCTAGTCAATGAGTAAGTAGTCAGAATTCCTGTGCACAAGATGTGTGTAGATAGAACCCTGTTCCGCAGGAAGGTTAGCTATAGGCTATGGTTCACTTGATAACCAATCATTTCTGTCAATGCCTCCGAAAGTAACACTTAGGGTTAGTACAACACTTAGTGGCCAAATGCAACTCTGTCTCAAAGTAATGATGTACATACTCCAGACCACATAGCGACTTGACTCACGAGGGAGAGCCCCTTTGCTATCTCTCCTTGACAGACGAGGGACATGATTGGCTGGCAGTCCCACAACTGGCAAACAGCTGAACTAGACACCACCCAAGTATGAGAACACAGTGTTTTCTGTTTGCTTTTCTGTGTGCTAAGATCTCAGTGCTTCTGCATGAAGTTGAAACTCAAAGCAAGTTTATTGGTGGATTGGGTTCCAGTAGGGTTGACTGAGAAACACAGAACCATAGTTTTTCTGGGCTTTCCCTCTGGGTAGGTGAACTAAACAGACACAGAGGGATTAGCGTTTATTCTCTCTCTGTCTCTCTCTCTCTCTGTGTGTCTCTCTCTCTCTTTGCCATTTTAGAGTAAAAGCAGCTAAGGTGGGGGCTTGACTAGCTGACCTGCCTGTCCTATATTGATGTAAGACGAATCTGATGCTCAAATCCCTTCCTCCCCCCTGCATGGCTGGGGGTCCCCCATGTCTGCACAAGGTTTCCCATGGCATCTACAGCTATCCCTTTAAGACAGAGGCTTGCCCAACCAAGAGAGGAGTCAGAGCCATGCCATGTCTAGCCATCCTTCTTTGAGCAGGTGGGAAATGCTGGCTTCCAAGGACTGAGGCTGAGCAGTGCTTCTGAAACCATCTTGTGAAAGTGGCTATTGGGAAATGGAGCTCTAATGTCAGTCAGTTGGGAAGGACAGAGTGTCCAGGAATAGAACAGGACATCGCAAATGAGCTGTGAAAAACAAACTCAGGCCTTGGCCCTGCTGCTGGAGCCCAGATGTGCTCCTGCAGAAGCTTGGCAAGACTGTACATGGAAGACGCTGCCTGCTTGAGCTGGGCATCCAAGTTTCTGCACACAGCTTGGCTTCAGTGTTTGGCTCTAGGTTCTGAAAAGTTAAGGTGGGCCAGGAAGGTTCAGAAGCATGCTACTTCCAGCTCGGCTATGAGTTTATGTGTTTAGCTGAGTGGTTTGTGCAGAAACTGGGCAATACTTTGTAGATGTGTGACCTGTTTTCTTGTTCCCAGCTCTCCTCCCCTCCATAACCCATCTTTTTTTGATAATACATCACATGAGTGATAACTGTAACCACTGAACATCCCAGGCCCTTATTGCCAGCTCTTCCAGGAATGAATCTACACATGGATTAGAAGCTTTCTTGTCTCTTGCTCCTCCCTCCACTCCCTCTTTTATTCACCCCACTTCCCAGACCAAAGCACATAGTGAAAGTTTGGTTTATGGTCTAACAGAAACCAGCATGGGCCCTGCTTCTTATTTTTACATGTGTGATCCTGGAAACTTTGCTTCATTTTTTGAGCGCTAGGTAGATCTCTTATAAAGTGGTCATAAAAATAAAATGGCTACAACAGGGTTTGGAGGAAGATTAGGTGAGGAAATGTATACAAATAACAGACATATTACCTTACAAGCAGCATGCTATTAATAAACATTATATATGCACATTTTCATTCTCTATTTTTGTTTTCTACTTGGTCCTCCTTTCAATTCCTATTCCTCTATGACATGCAGACTCTAAGATGGCGCCATGATCCCTGCCCCCAGCAAAGGTGTTTATCCTTTGTGAGATCCCTTCCCCCAGGTATAAGCAGGAACTGTGAATTACTTCTAGCCATGAAAACACAGCAAAAGCCATGAAATTTTACTGCTGGGGTTTATCCATGGCCACATCATCATGTTGGACCATGTTATTGAGGCTATGTTGCTAGATAGCTCCATTGCTCATTTTGAAGAAATGCATGGCCATGTTAGCTGGTCTGTATGGCAAGGATCTGAGAACCAACGCTGGGAGCTTAAAATGGCCTGCAGTCAACACTAGCAAGATGCCTGTGTTCTCAGTGTTATGGACATGCATAGCCGAATTCTGTGATAGGGAGGCTTGGTCATCAATCCTTGCTCAGTTGTGCATTCAGATGAAAACTCATCTTAACCATTGTTCCAACTACAGAGGCTCCATCTACTTAGGCTGGACAGGACTCTCGGCTACAGAAACAGTGAGCTTGAACATGCTTGCTCTTTTATGCTTCTATATTTGTGATGATTTGTTATATAACATAGAAAAAGAATGAGGCACCGAGACATTCATTCTTTAAACACCTTTGCTCTCATACTTAGTCTCTTAGAAGGCGACAAATCAACCTGACTGAGGGGTAAACGTGAAGTAGAGATAAAGCCTTTACTATCTTGGTAGGATGTTAGAGTGTTACCCTCTCTCTCTCTCTCTCTCTCTCTCTCTCTCTCTCTTTCTTCCTTTCTTCATCTGGTTTCTTTTTTTGGAGAAGTTGATGTTAAATCAAATAGCATGCTCAAGGTTATTAGATTGTGAGTAGTATAAGAAAAGTTCCAACAAAACCTGTCTATTTTCCTCATCCTTGCATTTTACTCTTTGAAGAGAAACACATCTAACTCACATCCTACTTCAAAGTAGGTGACCTTGGTGTGTGTCTTCCCCTAAGATGAGGACGATGGTAATCATATTAACTGTGTGCTGTTTCCATGGGACTGAGAACAAAGGCATGTGTAGCAGCCATAGTTAGGATTTACTCAAATACACAGAGTGTTGATCTCTGGTATTACCACTTCTCTGTCTGCCGAAGCCTCAGCTACATCTCCTGTCTTAACTTCGGGGCTGGAATCTCTCTTCTTAGGTGTGAAAATGTTGACAATCAGTAGTCTGCTAGTGTCAGGCAAAATCTCAAAGTTTGCTTCTTCAGTACTTGAGGTACCTAGCACATGGCAGGCTCTGGCTCATGGCAGTCAATCCTTGGGGACTGACTGATGAGTGTTCAAATATCTTCATCCATATTTTAACCTAGGTATTTTATACTTCTATTTAGCGTCTTTTATCCCAGTGACCAGCATAGTATCAAGCACTAAACATAAACTTTGGATCTATTGGAGAGGTGGAGGACTATGAAAAATGAAGTATCTACTCTAGATTTCAGTTTCTATACCTGCTGCCTTGGTTCAGTCATTCTGAAGGTGAATTGATGCACATCCTCTGGTCCCTCATCTCTTCCCCTAACTAGCTCCTACAACCAGAGCAGGTGTCTTCTGCTGTCTAAATCCAGGAGGGGGATGGAAAGTCAGACTATTGCCTTTCGACTTATTACTTGCAAATCAGTAAATCCAACCAGCCTGCTTTTGGTGGTAAAAAAAAAAAAAAATCCAAGCTCAAGGGCTTAATTTTTAGACAGAACAAATATGCTTCTTTGTGGGGACTTTCAAGTTTTGTGCCAGCCACGAAGATGATAGTCATAGGCTGCTTTGGGCTGGATTTATAGTTTTTTGGCAGAGAAATCAGAATTCTGGTCAGAGAAGAAGCAGCCCAAGCCAGAGGGATCCCCAAAGGCTACAGAGTGTTAGCGCTTGATAGGCCTTGGAACATGGCACCCATTAATAGTCCCAATGACTTGAAAATGACCCAAAGATTGCTTTTCTCCATTTCAGACTTCTCTGGAATAATATGAAGATCAAATTGCATTTGTAACCATGTCAGTGAAAATTACACACTCATATGTTATTGGAAATTTTAATATACACCCAATTTATAATGTTCTTTTCATTCTAGAAAACTTCCCTGTAGCACTGAACTCGTGCTGTACCCTGGAAACAGACAGATCTCCTTGTTTTTTACTGACCATCTTTCCATTTGCTAGGGGAATAGAGGATCTAATGGACACACCAGTGCCAGTCCTTACAGGCAATGGGAACATGGGCAAATAAGTCACATACTGTTATCATATTTTCATTTCCTGGTCTTAAAATGTTCTATATGAAAAAAAAATCTAGATTCTAGAGCAGTGGTTCTCAACCTCTGTGTTGAATGATTCTTTCACATGGTTTGCCTAAGACCATGAGAAAGCACAGATACTTATTTACATTACAATTCATAACAGTGGCAAAAATACAGTTGTGAA
Organism: Sigmodon hispidus; assembly: GCA_004025045.1. Classification (NCBI taxonomy): domain Eukaryota; kingdom Metazoa; phylum Chordata; class Mammalia; order Rodentia; family Cricetidae; genus Sigmodon; species Sigmodon hispidus. The sequence continues at coordinate 57,028 of PVIH01002117.1, forward strand.
GTAGCAACAAAATAATATGGTTGGGAGTTACTGCAACATGAATTATATTAAAGGTACAGCATTAGGAAGGTTGACAACCACTGAACTAGAGGATGCCTCAGGAAAATAGAAATTGCCTTGATGCTTTCTTTCTGATCCCACTTCCCATATGAGACAATCTGAGCCTACAGTTAGATAGATGCATGTGCTTGTAGATTGGACTGTATGCTGACTGCCAACCACACGTGACTGCAGTACTATGGGTGAAAAGTCTCCATTGAATTTTGAAGACATCTTTATACCAAGATGAAAAAAATTAGTAACCATATAATGAATGATTTTATATTATTATATATTGAAACAATATCATGATAAATCAGATGATTTTAAATATATCTTTAAAATTAATTTTTCTTTTCTTTATAGATTATACATTTATTTAGTTTGAGACAGGATTTCATTTTGTATCCCAGGATGGCCTGTAACTTGTTACACAGCCCAGACTGGCCTTGAACTCTATCTTCCTACATCAGCCTTCCAAATGCTAAAATTACAGGCAAAGGGCCCAATGATGAGAGAGAGAGAGAGAGAGAGAGAGAGAGAGAGAGAGAGTGTGTGTATGTGTGCGCGTGCTGAGATCCAAGCTCAGGTCATATTTGTTTAGCAAACACTTTATTAGGTTAATATCATCCTCTTTTCAATTTTAACATAAAATCATGTAAATGACTCATATTAACAGAAGAAGAGTAGAATGATGCCCTAAATTTTTCTCTGTGAACATAAACCTCCACATAGGTATGTAAACATATGGTTTGTCATGGTTTTGGAGAACAGTATATAGGTGTGTCCTTCCACTTGCTTTCTGGGCTTAGCTGTGCTGTGTGGACATATTTTGTTAGCACACTTAGGACTGCTTCATTTAAAACATGGCTATAGAGACACAAGATTATTTAAATCTTTATAGATGGGGTTTGGGGTATTTCTGAAGTTTCCTTTTTATTTCATGAACGATGTCATGGTGTTTAAGGCTTTCCACAATCCTGTGAAACACTGATTAACATTACTAAATTAGTAAGTAAAATATTTTAAATCTTGAGAGAGTAGGCCAAATTTTTAACATTTTTGGGATGAACTCTTTTGAAATTCTGAAGACTATGGACATTTTCAGGAAATTCAGGACCTTTTCTAGAAATTTGCCACAGAGCAAACATCCCGGTGATTTTTTTTTGGTATTGGGAGTTCATGTGTATCCTGAAAGCAGTTAAGGTCTGATTATGGGCTAGAAAAGATAGAACAAGTCTCATACCATGGTCAAATACAGGTTTGTAATCCTCACTTGTCACACACAATGCCTATAATCAGGTGGACATACCTAAGACTCATCCAGCATCATTTTCCTCCTTCAAAAAGCAGAGAAGCAAGTGCCTCCCTCAGGGGGTCTGACACAGACACTACAGAGTCTGAGCAAATAGCGTTCTCTTTTTGGCACTTTGGTCAATCTGTTTTCCTTGAAGCACCTGTGGTTTTTGATGGCGTTCACAAAGCACCACGGTGCAAAGCTAGCAGTCAGAGACTGCTGAGAATGTCTGATCGAGAAGGCACAGTGGGTAAAGACTGAGAGCCAAGCGTGCTGATCTGAATTTAACCCCCAGAATTCATTTAACCTCCATGTGTATGCCTTGGCAAAAATGTTCTGACTACACCCAAAGTAAATAAATAAAATTTAATTAAAAAATTTAAAAATGCCTATGTGGGGGCTGGAGAGATGGCTCAGCGGTTACGAGCACCGTCTGCTCTTCCAGAGGACCCGGGTTCGATTCCCAGCACCCACATGGCAGCTAACAACTGTCTGTAGTTCCAGTTCCAGGCAAACACCAAGGCAAATAAATAAAAAAAAAAATGCCTATGTGGACAGAGGGAAATCACTTATGTCCTTAGAGTACATAAAGACTTGGAGTTTTTTTTCCCACATTTTCTGTTGTTTTAAAGTAGACCCTAAACATAAGCCTTAAATAATGGTCAGCGCAAACTAGAATTTGTCACATTATTATTTTCAAATAAATTAGAAAAGCCTTTGATAGCTTGTTGAGTCTCTGTTTATAAAACCATTGCTTCTAAAGAATAGGCATCATGCTCAGGGGTTGGTGGTACACACCTTAATCCCAGAATTTGGGAGGCAGAGGCAGGCAGATCTCTGTGTGTTCAAGGCCTGATATCTAGGACAGGCTCCAGAGCTACACAGGGAAACCTTGTCTGGAAAAACCAAAAAAAGAAAAAGAAAGAAAGATGGAAGAAAGAAAAAAGACTCATCATTCCTTTAGCTGTATCACAGAGGTTGTTCTGGGTACCAGCCACATCTTCCCTCTTTCCTGTTCTCCCACAGTGGGTGTCAGATCATACAACTCTTCTCCCTCGACAGTGAGTGGACCAGTGCTGGAATATGGGAAGCCTATTTTTGTCCTTGGAACTAGAACTACTTTCTTGGAGTTTGTAGAAAAGAAAGAAGTGAAATTGGATGTAAGTACTATACACTGACCTGCAAACACTAATATGGACGTTTATGGAGTGCCTATCGTATGCCAGGAATGCCCATAAGGCTAATCCGTTCCCAGGTTGCTCATTCCTACAACCCTAGGCTACCACTGTAGCCACTGAGAGTAGAGTCTTCAGACCTCAGATGTCTTTACTGTGCCACCTTGTGTCACTCTGTCCTCTAAATGAAGGTGGCTAGAATGAACTTTACAAAGTGCAAATTAGATAATAGCCTCCATGTTCATGATCATTCAATGGTGCCCCTATATTTTTAATTGGGTAGGTTCTTGATCCCCATGCTTCCTCTACGACTTCTCTCTCTTTCCTCACAGGACATGTTTTTTCACAGCTCAGTTTCCTTTCCTGGAGGTTTTTTCCCCCTCTTTGTCTTGGACACGTCTGCTCAATTTTTTATTTCTCATTTTGAACTATCCCCAATTCCTTAGAAAGCTTTTGAAACTTGATACTAACTTTTATTTTTTTCTACTTAAATCCAGCCCCAAATATTTCTTGGGAAATAGACCAGAGCACTCAGGCCTCTCCCTTCTTATTTTAAGATAATATATTTATTTGTGTGTGTTATTACTGAATACCTCTCTGATGAGAACAGAGACCAACCACATCTCTATTTTTCTCCATGTTTACCCAATGGCTTCACAGTCTGTCTGGTGTGTGGTGGTTGGTAAGTAAATATTTGTGAAAAGGGTGAATGGCATTTAGAATAGTTAGCATAAATAATAATTATCTTAGTTCTTTTCAACTTTGAAAATCCACAATGTCAAGTCTTAAGCACCTTAGGTAATAGGCAATGTTTGTTTAAATGGATACAATCGAATCTCCATTTTCATCTCTTAGTTTAACAGAAAGCTGGCATATCCTAGTCCAAAACAATGCCGGTTCCAGCCAATGGCAGGACAGTGTCGCAGAACAGCTCTGAGTTGTAACACAGCCTGTCAGTTGCCCATTTTTCTGGGGCTGACCTAGGCCCAAACAACTAAGGGAACCGGAAGCACTCCTCACTTGAAGTCTGTCTACCGGATCAGACTTAACCTGAGAGTAAGCACCACTAGCAAAACAGGGCCGAGCCATTTCCAGGAGAAAAATCAGGGAAAAAGTAATACACTTGGTCATGAAAAAATAATTCTGTTTTTGTTTTTAACAGTCTTGTCTAAAATAACAAAAGCCAAAAAATGAGTCTGCCACTCTCTTTATTATTCTCCCTGTATACAAGAAAGTGTCTTTTTTACTGGACTGTGCTTTGTGGGGATCTAAATAAGCCCTGCTGTGGACTCCGAAGGAGACTCAACTGCAGTGGGCCCAGGGTATGTCTTAGTTTACAGTCCTGCAGCTTAATGATGACTAAGAAGTTTGGGAACTTCTTATTGATAAGAAGACACACACTAAAACCCCTGCGACTAAAGGAAATTCCAGGGAATCCTAGAGCTAGTGGGTAAGGTATTTGGCACTATTTGGGACAGATCTCTGTCTTTGGTGGAATTGGGAACCAGTTACAAATGGTAGTGAGATGGGCCTGGGGTCTAATCATCCCCAGAACAGAACTGTTTATGTGGAAATAAAGTCTTCTGGGCAATGGTTAAAATAAAGCATGCTTTCTGAGTTCAAAGCCAGCCTGGATTACATAGAGTTTCAGGTTAGCCAAGGCTACATAAAAAGACCCCGTCTCAAAATGAATAAATGAATGAATGAATTAAAAATTATATTTTATTTCTTTTCAGTATAGTCATAATGCTTTCTAGTATGTAATATTTATTATGAACTCACTGATATTAACCCCTTTACTCTCTGAATATCTTTCTCATCAGAACAAGGGGAAAATATATGTAAAAAAATACAGCCAACTCTATATAGTTAGTAATTCATACATCTAGCATGAATTCAGTATTTAGTCTTTTATAACTATAATTTTATTGGCTTCTCCCCCCACACATTTTGAGAATATTCTTGTCTCTTCCCCCAACTCTTCCCAGAGCCTCCTTGCCTCACCACCCATTCAACTTTATCTTCTTTCTCTCTCTCAGGAAATAAACCAAACCAAACCAAAACACCAAAATCAAAATTAAACATGCCACCCCCCCCCCAGAAAAAAACCAAAGCAAAACAAAAAGCATAGTACCCATTTTGTGTTGTCCAAGTCTTGCTAAGCATGGAGCCTGTCCTGGAGAGTGGGTGACATACTCGGTGTCCCTCCATCAGAGAAAAGGACCCGCCCCTCTTCTAGCAGGAGTCAAATACCTTCTTGGTTAGGAGTATACACTCCTAACTGTATACACTTCCTATTTCCCTTGATTTTCTGTCTGGCTTGAACTTGTGTAGGTTAGTGTGTACTGTCACACTTATTTTATTATATAGCACTTATTTTATTGCAAGCAATTTTTTTTAAAGGACAATAGTTAAATATTGCCGAGTGATTGCTAGTTAGAAACTCCATAGTAAGAAAAGAGACAAATGTAAGGGCCCAGGGAAGGGCTCAGCAGGTACGATGCTTGTTGTGTAGGCATGAAGAGCTGAGTTTGGTCCTTTGCATCCATAGAAGAGCTGGGCCTGATGACTTAGGTGCTGGCTGCTAGCTTAGCTGTAGGCTAAGTGAGATCTCTCTCTCTCTCTCTCTCTCTCTCTCTCTCTCACACACACACACACACACACACACACACACAGAGATCAAATGTAATAAGAAGTAAATAAGAGGGGGGTAAATAGAGGAAATACTATCCCAGTCATGTCTTTTTTTTTCTTCTCCAGGGCTCCCTTACTTTATTTTATGATGTAGATGGTGGTGGTGTGGGACAGGACAAAGAGCATAACCACACCTACATTAGACAATAAGAGCAGGGCAGTGAATGGGTGAATGGAGAGGTGATTATTGCTTTAGGGTCTGAGAGGTAGACAGTCTTAGGCAGGCCAAAGGGGTTCCTTTCTAATTGGGTGGTATTTGAGCCAAATCTCAAAAGCCATGGACAGAATTTCAGTGGCTTGAGTTGTGGGATGGTTAAGGAATTGAATGGAAAACCAAATTAGGTTTCACAAAATTTTATTTTCCTTTTGAAGTATTACTAACGTTCAGAATGTACTCAGAACTTAACTGTGTTCTTCCTGAGAGAGTCCATCTACATAAGATTTCTTCCTTTTGTGAATCATTTTGCATATTTATTTCTTAGAGATTCTGTTTATCAGTGGGCTAACTAACCATGCTCAGGCCTCTTGGATTCAGAGGCAACCACATGATTTGGTTGAAATTCTGACCAATCATAGTACTTCACCATGGTTTCCAAAGGCACAGAGGAGCCCAGCACAAAAAGAGAATTGAAGTGTCTGTGGACGGCACCACAGATTCTCTGTAATTAAGCCCTTGAACATTGCCGTAGATGCTTCTTTAGGTATTTTGTTCCCAAAGAATCTGCTTGGGAATGAACAAAGCAACAGCAGATAGAGCTGAGAGAGACCCAGAACCAGATGATTGTACTCAGGGTCTAGAACTGCCAACTGGAAAATTATGTCCTCCACTTTTTTTCCCCTTACGTCTACTTGAGGAGAAATTTTGCAAATTACAATAGAAATAATCTTTCTACACAGAGCTGATAAACTGTGTCAACACAGAAAATGTCCCTAGGTAATTGGTCTCCTAGGTATTAATATCTGACTTGGAAAACTTTTCTTTCTTTTTAAATTGGGTCATTAGTTCATTGCTTCAGTTAAAATGATAAAAACCCCTGTGGTTACTGTCTATGGCCAAGTGGCTGCTGGAATTTCTTTAAATCAAAGCTACTAAGATTCTTTTATCACTTCTTATGTTGATTGTGTCCTGTATTTTAACTATTCAAGGACTTACATTCCAAAGAATCCTCACATTCTGCAGCTAGAATCGTGAGAATAGTTACTTCACCTACCTAGGAAATGTCCTCTCCTGCCAGCACTCCACTCTCCCAGGGGCCAGAAAGAGGTAATGGTCCTTATACAGAAGTTTGTGAGAAACAAGACAGCCCTAACTAGTCATTACATTCTCCTATCTGTCACCAAGTAAGGAAAAGTGCCACAGTGGCAGCTGAGTCCATCAGGGTTTCCCCGACCACAGTCCTTTTGAGATTGTCATGAGGCAGACTGATGGAGACGGATGCAAGAAGAGTGATTCCTGAAGAATCCTGCTGTCTTCAAGAATGTTATCAATTTACCCTCTTCATTTTCTCTCTGTGGGCAACTTGGCAAGAGTCGAGGTTGGGAAATGTTCACTGTAGGGGTATGTGTTAGCAAAACTCATTCCAGCATTTGTATAAAATTTCCATCAGTTTCTTGCTGCTACCAAATATGACACTACCTGGGAAAGCTCTTTGAGGGACTGAATTTTAAATTCCTGCCTTGATTTCCAGCGAAACCGAGTATTGCTGGCTGCCTTGCCTATTGGGTTCTTTTGATCCACACTTTGACCCTGCTAATGAAGCTTTAAGTGTCAATAGCAATTTTACATCCTGTTACTATTCTTCAAAGGGAAGGACCTCATTTTCTATTTCAACAGTTCCATAGGTAACAGCACCAGGGCCCCTCTTTTTTTTTTTTCTGCTCACAAAATAGAAACCAGAATTTCAACACAAGTGAGGAAGGAGGTGCTGTCTATCTTAAAGCAAAAGTCCAGGTAACAGATATTGGAGACATAAAGAAAATAGGGGGAGATGGAATTTAATTTCTTCTTAGTTTTGTCATCCTTAGACACAAAGGAGTGTTTGGACTTAACTCCAGGCATTATTTGTTGAGCTTCTGGGCCATATCAGAGCAGCAGATCTTAATTAAGCAGCATTCATCACACTAGGCAAAGTTGAAAGACGGTTCCCTTCTCTGGTGGTGATGCTGGAATTAAGTGAGTCTCAGCTCTTTGATGCCTTAATTGAGTGTGTGTGTGTGTGTGTGTGTGTGTGTGTGTGTGTGTGTGAGAGAGAGAGAGAGAGAGAGAGAGAGAGAGAGAGAGAGAGGGAGAGAGAGAGGGAGAGAGAGAGGGAGAGAGACAGAGACAGAGAGACAGAGAGAGGGCGTTATCTGTGATTGTTTTAAATACACTGTACCCATCTTACATGTTTTGGTGGCTGGTAGGATCTGCTTCAACACTGGGATCTAGGTTTTATTGGTGGGATACACTTGACTTCTGAGTTGGGAATTAGTGATGCAAATATATATATATATATACATATGTATACATATATGTATATATATATATCAGGGAGTACTCTTTCTCTTTTCTGATCTACAGCACATTGACCACCAGCATAGCAGTGGGTCTAGACCAACGGGAGGCCTTACTTGCACACACTAAAAAGCCAACAGGGTCTTTTGGAACAATTGGACCTCATAGGATGGCAGGCTTCCCAAGCCTCCCGAAAACTCTGTAACTGCCTAACATTTCTTGTCATTGCTGTTCGTCCTGTCTCTGCTTACCTCCTCTTCGACTAGTGGATGTTACTATTTACTAAAAACCCTGGCAAGTTCCTCATCTTCAAACTAAGTCATGGAGAACATGATTTTCAGATGGAGAGAATGGTGCCAATACATTGAAGATGTAGAGTCAAGGGGAATAATTTTCAGAACTATTTGTCCTCAGGGTGGTGAGACCATTTTAACTGAACTTTCTATCAGCTAACAAATTCCTACCTTTGTTTAAGCCCATTAGAGGTGGTTTCTGTCACTTGAAATTAAGAGTTTTGGCAAACAGATATGAAGGCAAATTAATATGCCCAGGGACCCAAAATGTCCACCTCTTTTGCATCCCCTCTCCTCTGGACATGATTTAAAATGTTAAAAAAAAAATCAAATTATTTAGTCATATTGGGTAACTGGTTGCCTAAGACATGTTATTAGATAACAGTTCCCATGTAGAAAAGAGATATCCACTAACAGCCCATGCTTACCTTAGTCACAGTATTTTTATTACATTTTAAAGATAACTTTATTGCTGCTTCTCTGGAAAGCTTATCCCTTGCCCTTTTCTTGGAGTCTTAGAAAAGTGCCCTTTGAGGTTCAGAATTGGCATGAACTGCAAAGCCACATAAATGCCTATTTGCTGAGCTCAGGAGATCTGAAGGCACCCTGTTGCCAAGCACCACCCATAATCTGTATATGTTCATAGCCTTAAAGGTGCCACCTTCTTTGGAGGCAAACAAATCAAATGGTCTGTGGAAAATAATAAAGAGCTCTGACTGAGAGTGAGAAAATCTAGGGTTGGTTCCTTGTGTACCTGACTGGCAAATGGTGTGACCTTGGAATCTCCATTTCTCTCATTAAACAGTATACTCCACATTTGCTTAGTAACATATAGGAGCAGATGTCTTTTTTTATTACCCTCTCCTCTTAAAAAAGGAGTTTCTGACACCTGTGTTTTATGATTCCTTATCAGTTGCCTTTTAAAGGAAAGTAACCAGAGAGCTTGGTGTAGACCACCCCGGCAGTACCCAGTTTAGACTGGGTCTCAGGTTGTCATGGGAAGAATTTGGTTAGATGGGTCCTCCTTAGAAGACAACCTGGCCCCAGGTCTTTAGGGTGAAGTCTCCTGAGCCATGTTCATGGATATGGATTTCACTTCAGTGTGACTCTGCTTCTGGTGGAAGGCAGTCAGCTCTGCTTCCGTTTTATGTCTCCCAGAGCTGTCTGCCTCTTATTCTGTAGGTATTATGGTAAATGTGTCCTCTGGAGAGAATATTTAACCACTCTCAACAAAGGACTTTGTGACTTCCAATTGGCGACTCTTGATGTCAGCAGGCACATCACAAGTTGTTACTTCTGTTGTGTGTGCATATCTGCATGTGTGCCTAAGTGTTCTTCTCACATCTCCAAGTCCTTCACCATTCCCATTTTAGTCATCTTATTTTCTTTCTCCTTTTTTTAAAATTATTAATTTTAATAAAAGTAAAGCTGAAGCTAAAGTATGAGACATTTGGAATCTAAGACAAAAAAGTCATTAAAAAAACAGAAATAAACATACATTAAACACATGTACTTGTACTTATCAATCAATCATCAGAAAATCCTATGCATCACATTAATTAACCTAAGAGGATTCTAATAGTATATTTGGTCACCCAGACCTGGATGGACAGACTGAAGAGAACGAATAAAGATGATTTTAACAGATGATTGTCTTACTGTCCTTTTTTATGTCAACTTGACACAAGCTGATGTCATCAGAGGGGAGGGAGCCTTAATTGAGAAAATGCCTCCATAAGATCCTGCTGTAAACAGGCCTGTAGGGCATTTCCTTAATTAGGGACTGTTGAGGGAGGGCCCAGATCAAGGTGGGTGGTGCCTTTCTTTGGCTGGTGGTCCTGGGTTCTATAAGAAAGCAGGCTGAGTAAGCCATGAGGAGCAAGCCGATAAGCAGCACTCCTCCATGGATTCTGTATCAGCTCCTGCCTCCAGGTTCCTGTTCTGTTATGAGTTCTTTTGATGATGAAGAGTGATGTGTAAGCATAAGTCAAACAAAACCTTTCACTGCAAGTTGCTTCTGGTCAGGGTGTTTGATCACAGCAAAAATGACTTTAATTAAGACAACTATGAAGAAAAAAAAATTTAGCTTTAATCAAAATAATTTTATTGCACTTCTAAAATGGAAATTTCAAGCCTAAAATAAAGTATCTAGTAGAAGTACAAATTTCTTTTAAAGGTGTGCATAAAATAACTCAATTACATTTATATAAAAATTATCTGCAGGGATAAATATATGAATTAATTTACAGTAGAACCAGAAGCCAACAGTTTTTAAGTGATCACCAAAATAAAAAGATGCTAAATATTTAGGATTGGCCAAGAAATGTGAGGCAAGAGTACAAGCAAAAGGTGGTATTGGGGATCTATTTGAACAATTTCCCAGAACTTTCAGGGAGCACTGTGCAATCTCTCAGTAGCAGTTATAATAAGACTTAGAGGAACAGGATTTTATTGGCCAGTCCCAGAAGTCAAAGATTCTCTAATAGCATCACTGAACTGAATTCAAGATGTGGGCAAGGCACACTGCTTTCTGGAGACTTTAGGCAAGATTTCATCTCCTTGTATCTTCCAGCTTTCTGGGATGACCTATATTTTTTGACTCAGGGTTCCTTTTCTTCACTTTCAAGATCAGCATGATTTGGGTGAATCCTTCAAATCTCATCACTCTGACCACCTCTTCTGTCTGCTTCTTTGAATGTAAAAACATATTTGATTATACCAAGTCTACATGGATAACCCAGGGCAATCTGTTCACTCGGGTTATGTGATTAGTGACCTAAATCTACAATGTTAATTTGGACTATTCACTAGGAATTAGGACATGAGCACTTTTGGGGAGCTCTTTTATTTCCCATCACAGATATAGACCATATACAGGTTCTGCAAACTTCAAGTAAAATAATTCTCTCTCTCTCTCTCTCCCTTTTTCTCCCTCCCTCCCTCTCCCCCCCCCACACACATTCAAGTGCACTAGCTCAAACACATAATGTGCAGACTAATGAATAGAAATGTGTGATATTTGATAGAGTCAGATAAGAACGTATAGGTTACCTTAAAAAGAGTAATAAAATCAGAGAACTGCATATTTATTAGCTCTATCAATGAAAATCAGAAAGCCTGAGAATGATACTTTCTAAGTGCCAAAGAAACACTACTATCAATTTGTAGTTGACAGCTGTCAACAGTTACCAGAATAATGCTCTATACAGTGTAAATAAGTGTTTTAATCCTAAAACAGAAGTAAAGATTTTTCTAGAAAAAAGAAAAATAAAAGATGTATAATAAAAGATCTCTTTAAGAGTTATCTTTAAAAATCTACTCAAGCAAGGTGTAGTGGCATACCTCTTTAATCACAGCCCTCTGGAGAGTATATCAGAGGCAGCAGAGTCTCTGTGAGTTGGAGGCCACTTTTGTCTACATGGTGAGTTCTAGGCCAGTCAGTGCTACATAGTGAGTGAGACCTAGTCTCAAAAGAAAACAAAATCTTCTTCAGTAGAACTTAGTGACCTTAACCCTAAGCTGGAAACTGAACTGAATGAAACACAGAGAAGCAGCCACTGTCTGAGGCAGCACACACTTTAAATGTTAATATTTTTGTGAATTGAGCTGATCTTATATCAGAGCAACCTAAAAAAATGTCACAACATTTTGTAGTATAGCAAAAATTTAAATATCATGTTTATTCAATGACAAGTGCAAGTTTAATAAATTAAGATAAATTAATTCAATATGAAGCTACCTAAAATATTATGCATGTATGCTTATTCATATGCTTACTGTATTTTGGAAGCAGACTACTAAATATCAGCCATGGGTAGAGTGAGATAATTTCTTATTTAAATATAGGTATAGATTTACATATATCAAAAAAGAATTAAAAGACTATTCACCCAAACTAATATTTATTACTCTGAGATGGAAGAATGGTTTGTTTATATTTCCCTGTTTATATCTTCTTATATTTGGTATATCTTGTTCTATTAGTTTTAAAAGAAACTTTGTTTAGGTTCTCAAAAAATAGCTAGGCTACTACAAAGATTTCATATATTTATAGTTGTGAGCCAAGCCTTTAACTGCTGAGCCATCCCTCCAGCCCGATTTCTTATATAGCCTGTATCCAATTACATCTGTGGCTAATGTTTTATATCCATATGGTAGATTTAATATTAATAAAACAGTATTTATAAGTTGTTAACTAAAATCATACTTTATTCAGACTACATTTATTGTTTTAAATATTTTTCATGTGCATGTGTCTGATCCGAATATATATTACCACAGTTTGCAGGAGTCAGGTCATTTTCAGTAGTCAACACCTGCAGTTTTGTTGGAACTCTCTTCTTTGTAGCACTTGGTTTGCTCCCAAGGATGGCTCTTAGCAAAGGGCTCAGAGATGGGGGCTATAAATACACCACACCTGTCACCTGTTAGTAGACTTCACCATCTCCCAGTGCTTACCCAGAAGCTTCAGCGGCAATTTACAGCTGGCTTCACTGTATGTCCTTAGTCCCAATTGCTCATCCTCTTCTTTTCCCCAGGTGATGTCCCCACTGCCATGACAATGCTCTTGTATCTAAATACTTACTCAGTGAGGGGACCCAAGTAGGAACACGGGTGTTTGCACATGTGTGCGTGCATGCATGTTGTCCTTCCTGCTCATCCTAACACAGCATATACCAATCTATCTTGTTCACAGTGCCTAGTTTAGGGTTCAGTTTGCAGCAGAATTTCTTCCTTTCACTGAGCTTAATATATAGTAGTCCTGCACACACACACACACACACACACACACACACACACACACACACACACATATGACAGGCCCTTGAAAACTGAAAGGGCTCAAGATGTTAGCTATTTTTTTTCTTGAAAGCCTTTAGATTAATTTTTTTTAAAAAAATTATATGTAGAAAACTTTCTGCTTCTTTTACATATTCTCTAAAATTGGAAGGGGAAATTTAAATTTGGAATACTAAAATATTGAGAATGATTATTTGAAACTTTGTCCCCATACTGTAGTCATTGCTAGGGTCTGCAAGCACTCAGATGCATCCATCTCAAGTCCTATGGCTGCTTTTCAGCTGAGCTGGGGTTGGAAGCTGAAGTTTCCTAACATTCCTGCTTGGCTCTTTGCCAGCTGCCCAGATGACAGGTTTCTGTAGGGAATGGAACATAAATATTTTGCTCTAACTCTGTTAATATTTTTGGGGAAAACAGACTACTTCTGGACCAGAGTTTGTTCTAACTCCTGGTAAAATGTCCCCCCCACCCCAATTTCCCTTCCTTGCACATCTCATTTCCGATCGGCTTCTGGCTCTGTTGTTCTCATGCCCAGTTTCCCCTCCAACCTCTAGACCTCCCGAGGATCCTTCTGACCTCTCTCCCCTATCTTCCTCAATCTCTCCTCTTTTTTTTTTCTTAATTATCTTTTTCTCCACTCACCTAGACTCATTTTTTTATGATTGAGAATCTTACATTTCTGACCAAGCAGTCCTGGTTAGGACAACGCATCACCATGGACCTGGGACTGCCAAGGATTAAACCACATTCTGGAAGCTTCTCAGAAGCATTAGCAGAGATGGACTCCAACAGGAAGCAACCACAGCAGACTGTGCAGGCTCCACAGGATTCTAGGAAAACATTCTGCGGCCCTGGTCCCCTTGGGCACCTTGCTCAGTGCCTAAGCCTTGGATTCAGGCAGATCATGTTCAAGTCCCAGCCCTGCTATTAACTAGCTGTTTTCTTCATCTGAAAAAATGAGAAATACTGCAGGCCTCCAGGGGATCGTGGGGGGAGTAAAGGAACCTGGAACATGGTTCTGCTGTATGATTCCAGTTATTGCCAAGGTGAGGATTGACCTCTGTATCCATCCTTTTGCTCTTTTCCTGGCCCTGCTACCATTGCTCATGAACTCAGAACCAACACTAGCCTTGACTAATTTTGTTTCACACTCTCCAGGTCTTGAGCTGAGAATGACAGAAGGCCTGAAAGCCACATGTCAGTCTCCAACCTAAGTTGTAGGAAAACCCAGACCTGAGGAAATGAAAATAAAGCCAGGGATTGGTGGCACACATTTTGGACCCCAGAATTTGGGAGGAAGAGGTAAGTGAATCTCGGAGTTCAGAGTCCAGCTTGGTCTACAGAGCAAGTCCAAGGAAAGGCAGGACTGCACAGAGAGACCAAAATCATACTAATACTAATAATAGGTGTTTAATGGAAAATATTTCTCATTCCAATATAAAAGGAACTAAGGAGAAAGAGATGGGAATATCTTGTCTGTGAGAACATCCTGAATGTATCCTTTACTCCCTCAGGAGGGAGGCAGCTCTGGTCTCCCCCCCACCCCCCCACCCCAACACACACCTGGTTCCACCTTCTTTTAAGTACAGAGCCAATTGCCTTAGATGTCCTCTATCTGTAAGAATTCTCCACTTCAAGGAGACATTTGCATTTTGGAAGATCACCTCTGTTGCTTCTCAAGAGAGCAGGCAAGAGAACGTTTCTCTTTCCCTGATCCATTTTTCTTGTTTATTAAGCAAAAGTCCCAAATAAGGTTTATTGTTCTCATATCTAGGCAGTTTGTTAGTATTGCAGATAAACACCCTTCCTGAACATAGCCCTGTGCAGTTCTGTTCCTGTTCTGTGCACAGTGACTCTGTCACATTACCTTGGTAACCAATTAAAATATTTCTATGTGTATGGCGATATCATTCCTAATTCTGCGAAAACCAGGATGACTTACTCAGAAGACATGTCAGTCACCTGGTGTTCTTCTTGCAATTTGCTCCATTCTGGTTTGACTTTTTTTTTTTTTTTTTTTAACCTTCTAAAATCCAATTACCTTTGAATCCTCTGCAAGCACTTACATGCTATTTCTAGCACACCTGGACCTAAGTCAAGAAACACCCCTGTCAACCAGACAGGGGCTGGTAGGGAATCTGGGAACAAAATGCTATATATTCTTTCTGCTAGCCTGGAAGCGGGGAGCTAACAGGAGTTTTTCAGCCTTGAGGCTGATGAATCTGACTGTGGTTTCACAGTGTGACAAATGTATGCATTCAATAACTACTTAGTGAGTGCTGGTTACAGTTGAGTGGCTTTGTTACACACGAGGAAGATAGGACACTCTCTTACCTATGGAGCTTACCTATGGAAAAGAGACAGAAAGGAGCTTTAGGCTGACAGGTGCCATGGAGGCTGAGTGGATAGCAGCCAGGGACCTTGGGAATCTCAGGAGCATAAGACTGACCTGGGGTCAGTGAGACAGAAGACTGGATTCTTAGAGGAATGAAGGCTATACAGACCCAACAGTGGTCCCAGCCACATGGGATCAACTTCCTGGTTGGCAGAATGTCTCATTCTTGCCCTCGTATCGAAGCCCTTTGATGGATTTCCTCAGCTTGGGTTATCTGTTTCAAGGTCTATGGGATTATCTGCTTTATTTCTCCTTCTCCAGTCAAGTGTTTTTTTTATTAGCCCTTTGGGGGAAGGCTTATACTGAATGCTCTAAGTTGCTTAGATTCTTTCTCTTCACCCTGAATACTTATGTATGTGAATAGTACCCAAAGACACATTTTCTAAAGCCAAGGGTCTAAGACTCAGTATTCAGTATATATGCTTCAGTGTATTCTAAGTTTGTAGGCTCAGCATCATCCACCAGAGCTTAGATGATTAGTGACACAGACCATGAACATTAAAAAAAGGTGCAGTCTCAGAGATTGTAAGAGTGGCCAGCCAATGACTGGTCTAACTGTGACGCAAGCCACAAGAGTGAGCCCACCCCTGCCACTGCCTAGAGCATCAGAACCAGAGGCTGGATGGCCTAGAGACCTAGGATAGAATCAAACATCCACACACATAACAATACATTTGTTTTTACAAATTAAAAACACATTAAATGGGAGTCTCTGGGTTGAAGGGCTTCACCCAGGAATTATACAAAAGCAATCCACTCTACACAGACTGTGCTGGCAGAGTGGACCAGTCCCCCATCCATGTTATCTGAGCACACCGTGCACGCTACTCTTAGGATTTATTAGCTGCATCACCCTGGTTAGTGTATTTAGCTCTTGGAGGACAAGGGTCATGTTTCATCTGCTTGCATCTTCACTGAAGTCAAAGAAAAAGACTGCATGTGCCTTCAGAAGCTTAGTATATAATAGGCTCTATATTAAATAATTCCTAGAACTTTTCTTGATTTATCCTCCAAATGGCACCAGGATCGTTATTTTATTTAACTTGTGAGTACCTGAGCATGTGTGTGGTGGCCAGAGGAAATCTCAGATGTCATTCCAAGGAAGGCCATTTACTTCCTATAAGACAAGGTCTCTTGGACTGGAGAGATGGCTCAGTGGTTAAGAGTGCTGGCTGCTCTTTCAGAGGACTCAGCTTCAATTCCTATCACTTACATGTTAGCTCACAACTGTTGTCTGTAATTCTAGGTCTAGAGGATCTGACACCCCACACAGACAAAACACCAATGCATATGAAATAAATATAAACAATTAAAAAACTATAATTAATATCTTAATTATATATTTATATATAATACGATACACACACACACAAATACATACTCACACACATACATACAGGGTCTCTCATTGGCTTGGAGCTCACCTTAGTAAGCACTGAGGATTTTTCTGTCTCTGCCTCCCTGGTGCACCATCATGCTTAGGATTTTGATATGGGTTTTGGGGCTTGAACTCTAATTTTGTACTTGAAAGGCTTTACTGAATGAGCCATTTCCCGGCCCCAAGGGTCATGCTTACCTCCATGCTCCCAGCACAGAAATAGCCATTTAGTTGGGAGTTGGATATCATTCTTCAGCAGATCCTACCGGCATGTGTGCCACCACAACCGGCAGGGTAGCATTCTTAACAGATACATGTGGCTACCTGGGAGAGCATAACCACAGTTAACCTTGCCAGGAGCTAGAACTTAGGCTGAGTACTTTATAAATATGGTCTCACTGACAATTTTCCAAATCATTCTGTGAGGTGTGCCTGCTATTTCTATCTGCTACCAACAATTCTCTGAGTTGCTAAGTAACTTACCCAGAATCACATAACCAGTACATTTCAAACCAGGGTCTTTCTTCTGAGTCACAATGCTATCTTGTTTGTTTATCATAGGGAAAGTCTAATCAGAAATAACAGAAAAATTGAAATATGTATTTAAAAATGCTACTAAGACATCCGTTCCCCTTCAAAACCTCAGACACACACACACACACACACACACACACACACACACACACACACACGCATACATACCAGACTCTGGGGGAAGGAACACAGGCAAATTATTTTGGGGCCTATTCCTTTGTGTGACTAACTGCCAATTAACTCTGAAGTGTGTCTACCAAGAACCAAGGAGTGTGTGTGAATTCGTGGTGTATGACAAAGGAGGTCAGCTGTTTACAGAGTGGTAGTTCCTGTCTTCTGGTTAGCAATTCTTGACCCAAGTGATTTTGAACCTGACCCACCACATTTTCAACAGAGTGATGTTCATCTGTTAAAAAGGTATTTAGAGAGGTGAGTCATGTCAAGAGCATTTCTGGCACCATGTGCTTTGCACTTAATATAGTGTGTAGCTCATTCCTCACATAGCTCTCTAATGGCTTAATTCATCAAGGACTCATTTCTGCACCACAAGGAGCTAGCCCATGGTTCCATGAAGTCTACCAGAGACATGAATTCATTTATGTTTTTACTCCAATTCTCAAAAAACAAGTTGGAGTTCTTCCTGTGGCTTAGACTGTAGGCCTGAGGCTCTGAGCCCCGTATTGACAGATAAGTTTTGTGTTCTCTTGGTATCTTGGAGAAAGGCTGGGGACTTGGACAGAAATTGGAGATGAATTCAGTGGGAGTTTCTAGTGTGACCTGTGAGGACAGGGCCTGAAGAGCTCTGCTGCAGACATTGAGCAGGCTGAGCTCTGAACTGGAGCCCTAAGGTTGTTCATCAGCGATGTAGCTGACAAGGACCACACCACAGGATGGTGTCTTGTGCTGCTCTCTCACTTGCTTTGGGTGCTGTGGATGGCATTCTTAGATCTGGGTTGACAAGGTGGCCTGACCATGGGAACAGTGAAGAACAATGGTTCTGCCTCCTGTTGCTTCTCCATTTCCCAACATGCTTAGCCACCACCTTGGAGCACTCTTTAGCTGTATCATACTTGGCAGTATCAAATCCATCAAGTCTCTGCTGATATAACTGAAAGGCCATATGCTGACATGTAGCCAGTTTGGCATGACTCCTGGAAAGACTTTATTACGGGGAGTAAGTGACATACACCTTCCAAGTGGTGTCTAGTCACCCTGATAAGAAGGCTGGATATCCTGCCTCCTCTCCCCTGTTTCCTCCTCCTCTCTAGCTTCCCTTTTAGTTCAGCACATCTCTGTCCTGCCTTTCTCTGCAGGCACACCCACAGGTCGGACCCTGCCTTTTCATCCCTTTACCCCATTCTCCTTCAATCTCATAGCAAGTTTCTTTGTATGGACCACACTTCACTCCCCTCAAAATGCTCCACCTCACCACCTGACACTCTCATAGACTCTAAGTTTCAGTCCCAGTACTCTTTGTCTTAATCAACTTTATTGAATGATGACATACATAAAGAGTATCTGTTAAGATATATAGGATGGTAAATTTTAATAGACTTTCATATAATTACCCAAAACATCTTCATTAACCTTTGTATCACTACAATTCATAATTTTGTATTTTCTGGAGCATTATATAAACAAAACGAGGCAATACTGCATTTAGCACACCTCAGCATTCCTAAAATTGGATGTGTCTTACTGTGAGTAGCTATGGCCATGTTTCTGTTTTTCTTCTATGTGCCATAAGTACACAGATAGTATGTCTTATAATGATTGTCATCTTATAATCAATATCTGATTTATACACAGATACACCTTTTATGTACAGGTTTAGGTTCCTGCATCCTGATAGCTGGTTTCTAGCCAATCAGAGTTGGAGAGTTAGCCCTGGGAAGCCAATATCCTAACTCTGCAGTGCAGCTTACCGTGGCTGCAAATCAGTGGAAGCTAAATACCACAGCAAATGGAGATAGCGAGTTTCAGAGCTGTTTAAAAATATGGACTGTGCTGTGACTGAGCATCCGAACTCTGAGGCAGCACTTTTCCATGTTTGTTCTGTCACTAAGGAAAGAGAGGAGAGAGCGATGCAGTAGCATTGGAATCTGGGAAATGAGTTCACCATAATGCCACAAGCCTACAGTGCTGGATACTGGGGAGACTGAGGCAAGGACACTGCAGGTACAAGGCCCATTTGGGGCAGAGGAAACACAAAAGGAGCTGAGTGATTTATCAAGACCTTTTCCTAGAATGAAAAGCAAACAAGAGGGACTGGGGGAATGTATCTCAGTGACAGGGCGTTTGCTATGCGCGAATGAGGCCTTTGTTTCAGTTTCCAGCGCCAAAGAGGAAGAGGAGGAGAGGAGGGAAGGAGGAGGAGGAGGAAGAGGAAAGGAGAGGAAGGGAGGAGGAGGAGTTTAGAAAAAAAAAATTTTTTTTTTATGACAATCTCTCTCTTAGAGATTCCCAGTTCATTAGAGGCTAAAGTCTTTTGAAATCTCAACAACATTCTGAAGAGCACTTTCTAGCTTTGACATTTGACTCCAAAGCTCTGTGGGACAACTACCAAGGATTTACAATTCACCTGTGTGAAAGGCTGGTCTCTGGAGCAAGCAAAAATGAGAAGAATGCCAAAGACAGGATAATATATTTCATCAGGTCTGAGCAGAATCCTGGAATGGGTCAGATGAGGCTGTTCTTCATGGGTCATGAGGTATACAAGTACTTTCTCTACCGAACCTCTTTATAGTAGGATGAGACATATGAGGAGCGACCTTTCAGAAAGTACTTTCAGTGCAGAAAGGAAAACAGCATAAAATATGCATATGCTAATCCTGAGGTGGTGTTTTCCCTACAGTGGATAATTGATGTTAATTAAGAAGAACTTCATGCCGCACCCACCAGCCTCAGTGCTCAGGCCTCCCAGATGCCTTTAGCCAACCCAAGCAGATCATGCAACACTGAGTTCACTGAAACAGGGAGGAGCCCCCTACAAGAATCACTCAAATCATCAGACGCATGGCAGAGTCCTTCCCATCACTGGCCTGGTCCCAGCACACAGAGGGGGGAGGAGATCAGAGGAGGCCTGGTGGGAATCAGACATTACCAAGAACAGTATGCAGACTGCACTTCCCCCTTTCAATATCACTTAAACATTTATCACATGGTATGTTGACTATTTTCTTCATGTTCATTTTATATACATACACACCATGCTACCACCCACAGCAAGACTTGGAGTAATTGCATGCCATAGAATTCCCCATGCTGCCTCTGCACAGAGCCACACCTGCCCCAGCCCACAAGCCTGGTACTGATGTGCTGTCCCGATAGCTCTGAGTTCTTGAGAATATCTTTTCCTTTTGATATTCCCCTAAATCCCCTTTACTCAATTTTTCAACATTTTGTATATACTTCAATACCAGGACACTTTTCTATTTTTAATTTTTCTTTTTTAATCTGAATACATGTTCCCCTCCCTCTATTCCTCCCAATTGCTCCCTACCTCCTCTCCTACCTGGATCTCCTCCATTTCTGTCTCTCATTAGAAAGTAACCAGGTTTCTTGGAGATAACAACAAAACATGACAAAAATAATAAGAGAAGATGAAAACCATCATATTACAGTTGGACAAGCCAAGCCAACAGAAGAATCAAAGAGCCCCAAGAGAAGGCGCAAGAATCAGTGACCCACTTGTTTACACAGTTAGGTGTCCCATAAAAGCAATAAACTGAAAGCTGTGTTGTATATGCAGAGGAACCTGGCGCAGACCCATGTAGACTCTTTTTTTACTGCTTTAGTCTCTGTGAGTTCATATGAGCTTTGCATGGTTGATTTAGAGGGCCTTGTTTTCAGCAGACTTTTCTATGGCAGTGCTTTATTATTTATTGTTGCTAACATGTCATAGCACCTGTTGGGTACCAGACACTTGTGCTAAGCTCTCAATGCACATCATCTTGTTGTAACTTCATAATGACCTTACGCTGTATGCATGCCATTATTATCTCCATGTTACAATACAGACACTGAAGATGACAGATGCTAAGTGACTCACCTAAGGCTTCACAGCTAACACATATTAAATCCTAGCACAAGGCAGCTCTATTTGATCAGAAATCCTTGCACACCATTAGCAATGGAAGGGAGAGTGGGTTATAATAGGAAGTGATACATTGAGGGTGCATGACAACAGTGATGTTAGGGACTCTGCGTTTTCCCAAAGTTGTTTTGCAATTAAATCTGAGTAAAGTCGGAGACTCACCCATGTCTCCTGATTCCTCAGCTGCAACCTTTACCTACTTGACTCTTTCCACCTGCTACATATGGTCTTCCCAGGTGTCACCTGCCTGCTGTTTTCAAGGACTGGAATGATTTTATATGTCTTTGTGAATTTAGCAAAACCCACCATCTGTGTTACTGCTTAGAACACATCTGAGACCCAAGAAAGGGGTTAAACCACCTTGTGGTTTCTGCCCGACCTCAGCTCCCTCAGGTGTTTTCTGACCTCATTTTTTTGCTCTTCAGTTGCTTACAACAGCAGCTGAATGAGTTTCTATGACAAAGCCACCTGGTCTCTGTGTGCTGACAGCAGGTGTGTTCTCGCTGATATGGGGTGTGATTGCCCCAATGCTTAACAATGCAGGGAGAAAGTCCAGCCCTGGGAGACAGACCCAAGGTAGTGACAGTTGTGTTGGGGAAGTGACAGAGAAAAGAGAAAATGCAAAGTTAATGAAGAATCAGTATTGCTTGGGGGATGAACCAGATGCTTGCTTTGTGTGTATGCTTTTAAAAGTTTACTTATTTTTATTTTTTAACTATTCAGAGAAGTGAAATTTGTGAGCTTTCTCCCTCTCATCAACTCATAGCTCCCTAAGGGGGCTTGGAACTTCAAAGCCAGCACAAGCTGGGAAGTCACATACCTGATTTATGGGCCATAGATCATTTGGAAGAAAACCACCCAAGCCAGACAATCAGGGCACCTAAAAACATTTTGGAGTGGCGTCCAATTCACAAGGGGGTGAGAGAGGGCGTGTAATTTTGAGTAGAAAGTGTTGAGTCATTTCAACAATCACCCCAGCTAATATTTATTGAGCCAGTCAATACACTAAGAGTTAATGGATGTGAGTCAGCCCTCTGAGGGTAGGTAGGTACGACTATTATCTTCAGTTTGCTGATGGAGAATTAAAGGCCCCAAGGTTTGTATGACTCAGTCAAAATACACAACCATCGAAGGAGCAAATTTTTAATTTCTCAAAACCTTGGTTATCTGTTTAAACTCAAAAACATTATTAAACAGAATGAGGAGGAAAAGAGATAAACTCTTTGACAACTCATAATCCTTTTGACAGGATTGTCAAATTCTTTTGGCTTGTCTTCATTGGGCTAAGAACCAGAGGGATTTTTACCGTAAGGAGCCCACCAGAGCTCCCCATCTGGGTGAAATAATTACATGCTTGTAAAAGCCTGCAGCCACTTCTCAAGTTGGCTTTTTACACAATCAGCTTGGGAGGGATTTAGATGTGTAGGCACAATGGGCTGATTTTTCTCTCTCTTGGGCTGGCAGCGTGAGGTGTGACTATCGGTTCCACCCTAGCATACTTGCTGGCACAACTGGCATCGGGCTTCTTTGAGCCAACAAAAAGATCTTGGTGAGCTTGTTTGGTGGATGAGCCTGGGCGAGCAGAACAGACTTTGGATTTAAAAAGCTTGTGGGTAGGAAGTTAAATGAACTCCGTCAGCATGCCAGGCTATGAAGGAGGCCTGTGAAAGAGGTGTTTTACAAAATGGTACCCTATGACAACAGATTATTTTCCCTGCTCTGGGGAATACTTAGAGTTAGTATTACTCTGGTCTGGGTTCACCATAGACTCATGTTTAATAACAATGCCTGTTCCGCTTTCCTGCAAGGGCTATAACTCCTGTGTTTTGTAGAATGCCTCATGTATGGCAGGGCACAATAAACAGGCAATAGTGATATTTACTATGATAACAATCTTCCGATGCCTTTCATCTGAGGCTCTCAGAGTGCTTTGCAAACATTAATTACTTAGGTGTTAAGGTGGCTCTAGGTTTTTATAATATATTTTCCCATTTTACAGAATTTTAAATTGAGACCCAGCCAACTTAAGTGGCTTGCCCCAAGTCATACTGCGTGTTTAAATGAATGATAATGATGGTGCTTTGCATTTCCCTAGTAGAGGTCTTCCATGGTGATACAGCATCTTGCAAAGATAATTGTGTCTTGGAGAAGAGATGGGAGGGGCAAATATTATTGGCTGTTGGGCCAGTTGGATAAACTGAGACAGAAAGTGCAAATAACTCCAGGAGACTTGACTGATGTTGCAAGTCTACTTCAGAGTGTAGCATCCATGCCTTAACTGGAAGACATGATGGTTAGTTTTATATTTACAGGAAGGATAGTTAAACTTTTACAAGCAGAAACAAGTTGTAGAATGACATTGTACTAACATCCAGGAATGGGTTTGTTCATATCCTCATTAAGAGACAAGAGGCATGAAATGAACCCTTCAAGAAAAGAAATGAATGAATGGAATAATGGTGGGCTGCCAGCTGCTCTCTTTGAAATGAATGTTTATTAACTGGGATTCTCTCTGAAAGCATGATCCCTCAAGGACTTGACTCGGTGCCCTGATAACAGGCCTAGGTCCAGGGCAGCCTGGTGAGTAGGCACAGACCCATCACTGTTTCCTTTGTCCCATGTTCCAAGTCCTCACAAAGAGAGCCAATGACACCCAGTATCTTAATGTCTTACTATTTTCTGCTCTCAATCCCCTTGTGGAGGAGTAAGTACTCTGTGAATCTTGTATGGTGCAACCCCCTGGCAACTGCGTATGCATTTTCCTTAGCAACACGGGCAAGATGAAAACCTGAACAGAAATTTGCAAAGCTGCATATAGGGGCCCTGCCTTCTTCCAGGCAACATTTCCTTAGTGAATGACGACCCTCTCCGGGAAAGGGGAGAGAAAAGGTTTCTAGGTGTTAGGAATTCAAGGACGATTTGCCAACTCAGAGCCAGCTAGCCTTTCTCTTTACAAGGCAGGTTTGATTAGAGTTTGTGGTTCATCCTTCTTTACCTTTGCAGGCCTGTGGATCCTGATCTATTGAGAAGACTAACAGAGCAGTGAGCACCCATCCCTTTCCTGGAATGTGTTCACCTACATAACAGCAATAATAATAATAATAAAAAATCTGTGAAGAAACCATGCCAACTTCCCGCTCTTATTTTCGAATATTTACACATAACCCTACCACATGGGTGGCTTAAAGGTGCAGCGAACTCCAAGAGCCTGAACTCTCAGAAGAAAACTTTAGGAAATAGATGTGAATGTACACCGAAAGCCTCTTCTGTGTGAGGAGGGAGCCCAGTGCCAAATGCTTCCACGAATTGCTACTCTTCAGAGTGGTCTTTGGGACCCTGCTGCCCACATTAAAGCTTCCTTTAGACAGGACTTCAAAGAATTCCTTTTTGAGTGCTGAAGTATGGCAACAATCTGAGCCATCGCTTTGTGTGCATTTTGGTCCAGGGAGTCCCTCTGGACTCTCAGGACTTCATCCTCCTCCTGAGATGTGCTCTTACAGAGTACCGCAGATAAAATCCTTGGGGTGTGCTCTCAGGAGTAGACAGAGGAACATGGGAAGCTTTTACTCAGTAATCTCTATGGTTTGATTGAGTCTGTGTTGTAGTCCTTGCCCAGCATGCATTTTGTGTGTTTTCTTCACTTTGTAGAGATACATCGGCAGTGTTCCTATACACATCTATTCTATTATCCTAGCCTTTGCTATCAATCAGTCCACTCACATAGATACTTCTCTCCTGTGTGACTTTGGGCATCAAGTACCTCGATAGCTTTGGACAGATTATAAATGATCATCATTGTAAAGACACTTTATGATGAGGGATGGGAAGACAGATTTAGGTGAAGTTCAAGCAACACATGACGTGTGGAAACTTCTCTGGAATCTCAAAAGCAACTAAATTTATTTTCTTTATTCCTTACCCCCAGGACATTACCTATACACTGGCCTAGCTGGCCTCTTAGCAGCAGAAGTGAACAACCTGAACAGAATTATCTTCAAGTATTTTCATCGTTCAACTACAACAGGATAAGAACTAAGGAGAACCTAGCCAGTGTTAGAAGTTCTGAGACAAATTGTCAGGTAGATTAGGTAGGCTCCGAGTTCCCATTGTGTCTCAGTAATCACAGCTCACCCAACTGACTTCTGGGCAATCATCTCCAGCACTCTGGTGGAAGTCTGTCTATGTGAAGGAAGTCTGTTCCCTAGCTCTGGACATACACAAAACCAACCTTCAAATGCACATGATTATAGCAAGCAAGTTTTCTCTTACCCCATCCATGTGGATCCGGACACTGGGCACCAACCGGAAAGGGCTGACCTGTAGACTTCTGGGGCTGGTCTTGGTTTTCCTGTTGTCCTGCAAGGTCAGTATGGGAGGCCTGCGAAAGGAGCCCCTTTTCCAAGAGTTGTGCCCTGAGCGCACACCATCCAGCAGACGCACCAGCAACAGGTTGGCTGGCAGAGCTTCGATGCTGGAGAACACCAGAGTCCTGCATTCCGGGCACCTCAGCTCCTTGTGGGCCTTGAAAATCCTCTGTAGACATGGTTTGCAGAAGGTGTGTTGGCAGGGCAGGACTTTGGCTGTGACATCGAGCTTTTCAAAGCACACAGGGCACTCCAGGAGATCAAGTAACGTCAAATCATCCATTTTATTTTAAAACTCCAGTCCTGACCTGGAGAAGCAAGATTCACATTGTAGGGGCCGCCAAACCGAGTGGGTAGAGCCAGTCTTTGGGGAGCATCGGAATTTTCTGCCTGTTTGAAGGAAGGAGGAAAAAAAATGTGACTGCCCTGAGAGGTGTGTCCCACCTACATGGAGGCAGTGTCTTGAGAGGCAGTTACAAGTACTTTGTTCCGGGAGCTTCAAATGACTCATTCTGATTCAGGGTTGCAGGTTAGAAGACTGGTGCCTGCTGCAGGGATCAGAGCGCGTTCTGCACAGTAACTGAATGCTCACGGCCTCTAGGTGGAGGGCCCCAGAAAGGAGAGAAAACTAGCCGGCTGAGGCCAGCCAGGGCTGCTTCTCCACTGGAAGGACTGGAGGGTGCTTTCTACTGCGTGGATGAGCACAGTCCCATTTTAACTTAGGCTAAGGCCCTGACAGTAGGCTTTCTGTGAGGATATCCACCTACCTTCCCTTCCTCCCCCACATCCCTACCCCGCCAATTGGCTTGTCTACTATCTGCAGCATAAGCAGGTGAGCTTTGGGAAGTGTTTATGGATTCCATGCAGATGCAAACTTCTTTCCCTCCAGCAGATCTTTCTCCACTATCTTGTTCTAGCACTATGCAAGAAAAATCCCTACTCTCCAATATTGTTCTGCCTTAGTTCCGTCCCCTGTTCCTCTCCCTTCTCCCCTCCTCTTCCCTCCGTTCCTTCCTCCACCCCCAGATTACTGCAGAGTCAGAGATATTCTTCCTCCTACCAGGTCAGGTCCTGTAGCCTGTTTAGTTGCTTTGACAATTGTACTGGCTGGCTTTCAGATGCAGCAGAAAGGAATTCAGGCTTGTGATCATACAGAAACCCAGAGAAATCATCAAGTGTGTGTGGGGTGTGTGGGGTGTGTGTGTGTGTGTGTGTGTGTGTGTGTGTGTGTGTGTGTGTGTGTGTGGTCCGAAAACAATCGTGGCTTTAGAAATAGTTTCATTTCGCCTGAAAACCAGATTTCCGGTTTTGAGAGATCTCTAGGGTACAAGTCAGTCATGGCCAGGCTTTGGTGACCACGGACACCCGGGGTAGGCTTGGCAGGAGGGCCGATGTGCCCCAGCAGCTGGCAGAGCAGAAGTGAGGTGCGCTGAAAAGAGATCGCGCCTTGGGTCGGGCGGGGCGGGGTGGGGGTGGGGGTCTCCAGAGTTGTGAGCGCGCTGGAGAGATGCGTGGGACCACTAACCTTGTGCCTATAATTTCAGTTGCAATCTGGTCGCCCCTTTCTGGGCTCAGCTGGGGCTGCTAGTTCTAAATGGCCAGCCTCCTTTTCTCCCAAGGGTTGAGCACCCCAACGGCCAAGGTTCCACAAAGCCTTTCCAGTTGCAAGGGATCACCTTACCCAATTCTGTTAACACTGTCAGTGCCGGCAGCTGCCTGCCAGCCCACACAGCGGGGCTGGCACATCCTTGATGTCACAGCACCCAAGACCAAGCAATGAACAGTTCGGGGACCCACTTTCCCCCCTTTTCTCCCTCATTCAAGAAGCTTAACGTTGCTTAGTTAGAAACATGCCAAGTGGTCATGCTTATTTTTAAACTTTTATGAGTATTTCCTGAGGTCAAACATATTAATGCTAGCTGTGGTTCAAAGATAAGGCAACCTCTTATAAAATAGTTGTCTTAAAAGTGATAATCACTCCTTGAATGTTGAGATGAGAGAGGCGCCAGTGATTTTTGGCTCAGCTTCTTCCAATTAAAATAAACAAATAAAAAGTGAATGTGTATGCGCAGGAAGGGTTTGTTTTTTTTTTTTTTTTCCCCCAAAACTAATGATCCCAGATCTCCTCCTCTGTTATTTCCTGTAGTCATATCTTCATACCTCACCCCTTAAATGATGCTAAGGTTCCATTTTTGATTTATCAATAATGTGTCCAGGTGAACGTGTAAAGCAGTCCAATGGAACGAGTAGGAGATGATGTTATTTAACAGCGTAGTGGCCCCCAGCACGTCTCAACTACTATTCTTAATGCTTTACCTGCATTTGCCAGCTTAATCCTTTTGTTTACCGATTTAAGGACTGCACTACAGTTTACCTTGAAGACCTGGATGAGAGTGCTGAGAGGGATAGGGAAGCAGGTCATCTGACAGGTGTCACCAGACTGAAGGCAGGTAGTCTGGGCTCCTAACTGCTGGTCAGGCTTTTCCAGAAGAGTCGGTTTAAGGACAGCAGACCTCACCAGGGATGACAAGGACAGCAAGCGGTCAGGAGATAGTGACCCAGATTGACCAATCAGCGAGCCTTTCAGATGAGGCAGCAGTGCCCAGAGAGATCAAGAGACTCTCTCATGTTGCCTGGTGAGTGAGGGGAAGCTTCAACTAGAAACTGGATCTTCTTCCTCTCCTCTTCCTCCTCCACCACCTCCTTTTCCTCCTGGTATCTACTTGCTAGATGTATGGTCCATACCTGTAATCCCAGCACTGGGAAAAGCAGAGGCAGGAGGATGATGATTTTGAAGCCATTCTGGGCTATATTGTGAGACCCTGTCCTCCACCCCAAATGCAAATCAGTTACCCTTTCTTTCTTTTTTTCTTTCTTTTTGTTCCATATCCTCTTTCTTTCTATCTATTAAATCTTTATGTTTAAGCATAGAAATAACAATTCTTTTTGGGGGAGCAGGGGGATTGAACCTAGAGACTTATACTTGCTAGCAAGGACTTTACCACTGATCTAAGTGTCCTGCCTAATAATAATTATCACATTCTTTATCACTTAGACTTGGCTCCTTGGGAAATCTTAAGAGGGAGTCAAGACGCCTTTGGTCATTTGTCTTTCTTGTGTTCTTCCTTGTCAATTCAAAAACAAACAAACAAACAAACATCCATGAAGCCGAGAATGAAGATGTCTGGAAGGTGCAAGTGTGGTCTTGTCCTCTGGTCTCGGGCCTTAATTTCCACGTATGTCCACTTCACAGAACTCTTTTTAACATCCCCACTTTGAGCTTCAACAGCGTCTCTCACCCTGTCTGCTCACAAAGGCAGTTTGAAGCTTCCTGTTGATTCTTTATTCTCATTTGTGCTCAGCTCCTCTATAAACTGCCCTGTTGTTTCTTTACCTTCTAGAAAGTACACTTCAACACTAGCATTTCTGTAGGAGGGTTTGCAGTGTTCTCTCCTCTCTATGATTCTTTAATTTTTTTTTTAACTTATTTTATGTGTGTTTTGCCATGAGTGTTGGGTCCCCTGAAGCTCCAGTTACAGACAGTTGTGAGTTTTACGTGGGTGCTGGGAATTGAACCCAGGTCATCTGGAAGAGCAGTTGGTGTACTTAACTGCTGAGCCATCTCCTCAGCCCCCTTCCCCATGATTCTTAAACACATTCTATGTCCTGACCTGCACATAATGCACAAAAGAGCGTGTACAAAAAACATATATGTAAACATGTACTGTGTAAAACAATAAAAATGCTATAGATAACTTGATATATGCCAAATACCAGTGAGAAAACTTTAAATTGTCTCATTGGACCTTCCAGCCACTCTAGGTGGGAGGAGCTATAACTTTTCCAGAGATATAAAACTTAGGACTTGGATCTGAGTTTTCATGTTACAAAGTCCAGTACATATCATCAATCTATTCATGTATCCTTACTATGTAGGTTCACATACTTTGACATATGACATACTTTGACAAAGTTCACCATATGTACTTATCAGCAAATTTCTAAAAACAACCCAAGAAAAATAAGAATAAAGGAAACTGGGGTGCTTTGACTTTCATCTTCTTTGGTATACCCCATTTCACAGCCCTTTCCTCTTTCTACGAAGTCAGAGGTCTCAGAAATTCTTTGGAGTCCTCCATTCCTGAGACAATTCAGTCTCATCCCAAGAAGGCAAGGCAGACCAGTGAGTTACTTTTTTCTCATGCATTTGGCAGTTGGAAATTCAAAACCACAGAGTGAGGATGGTAAGTTTTGGGCACCAGAGAAGGGCAGAGAAAATTTACATTGACTGGGAGTGGGTGAGGGAGGGTAGGAAGGGGGTGGAGACACTCTCAAAATCACACCCGTAGGTGGTCCCTAACACCACCCACAGAGACTGTAGTCTCAAGAAGACCTTTTCTTTTGAAGTGTTGGAAGACAGGGATAGATTTAGATGGGGATTATTCTGGCTTTCCCAAGCACTACCTTGGCATCAAATAAGACAAATAGTTCCTAAAAAACAAACAAAAAAGGTGAACTCTGCATCCTTCCCAGACTCCAGGCTCCCTGCACCACACTCTCTCCACCAACACATTTTACAAGGTGATTCCAGGCTATCTGCCTATTTAATATCTGTATGGTACTTATGAGTTTATGCTGCTTGCATTTACATGTCAGTTCATGCTAAAAGTAGGCAAATCTGATCGTTTGGCTCCCCTATTCAACATCCTTCCTGCTGGCCTTAGGCTGAAGTCCAAGTCTTCTGGCTCATAGGATTGTGTCTGATCTGGCCTATCTGCCTGAGCTTGTGCAAACATATCCCCTCTGTATTCCAGAGGTACTGCCGATCTCCCTACACACACACACACACACACACACACACACACACACACACACACACACACGCTCTCGCTCTCCTTTTTTGCCTGTTTCACATTCTCTGTGCCTTAGAGCTCCAACAAAATGCCCCCTTTTTTTTTTTTGGGAAATGATCTTGATTTCTGCGGCCGGTGAGTTTATCATTCTATTCTTCTCTTTCATAAAGGTTTTCATATTGCAGCCTAGTACTTTAATTATCCATTCATGTTCAATGCTCCCAAACAAAGCTGCAGGGAATAAAGCACTTACTTGCCCAAGTGTGAGAGTGGTGTGTAGTTGATGCTCAATAAATATGTCTGAATGAACGTATGACTGAAGAATGAACGGATGAGAGAATGAATGAATGATGTTTTTCAAATGTTGTATTGGGAAATCAGGCATCCTGCCCTGTACCTGTAATCTCAGTACTTGAGGGACTGAAACAGTAGATTATGAGCTCAAAGCCAACTTGGAACATTGTATCAAAAAATCAAACTTACTCCAAAGCCAACTTGAAACACTGTATCAAAAAATCATACTTAGGCTACTGTACATCAAACCTGTATTGTATCAGATACTGCTGCATGAATTCTGGTTGAAATGAAAGAGACAGAGAGCCAGATATCTGGGAAAGGGTGAAATATCAGAGAGAGGAAACACCATAGTCAAATCTCATCTAGCTCTCTTCCAGCTTCCTCAGCCTTGCTCCTGGTAACTTCTAATTGCTGCTGTTTTCCTAAACCTGCCTTGAATACCCTTCTCACCAGCTGTGTCCCATCCAGGTTAAGATTAAAGGTGTGAGCTACTCCATTTGGTAGTCAGGCCTTGAACTCACAGAAACACAGAAAGATCTCTGTCTCTGGAGTTACGGGATTAAAGGCATAGGTGAGTCACCACTCCCGGCTTTCCCTGTGCTGGGATTAGAGGTGTGTGCCACTGAAGCCCAGCTGTTTGGCCTTGAACTCACAGAGATCCATAAGTCCCTGATCTATGTGAGTTACCACTGCTCTGTTATCCCTGGAACTCCTAGGAGCTACCTCTGCCTAGTTTGACTGTGGGTTGATCTCTTGATATTCCAGGTTTTATTAAATATGTACATATCCACAAGACATCTTTGGAGTCACACTGAATGCTCCAAGCTCCACCTTTTACTTGAACTGAGAATTTTCACTAGACTCAGGTAGATGACACTTAGTGTCTTGTCTCAAGGTCTTGCCATACACTTCCTGCCTCCAAATCCAGATGTTCTCTGTTGGTACCATGTGGGTCACTTCTGACCTGATTGCACTCTCAGAGTCCTGATCCAGAAGTGAGAGTCTTCTTAGGTGCTGGTAGTTTATGGAGAAAAGCTCTCTTTGCCTTTCATTGATCAAGGGTGATGCTCCTAAGATAAATCCTGCCATCTGAGCACTGGTCATCTACAGGGGTGCTGTACAAAATGCCTGCCTTTAACTTCTGCCCTGAGTAGACTTTCTTCAAGGAATCAATTGCTCTCAGATTAAGAGACTTTTTTTTTTTTTCAACATGAAAAGTTACATTACAAAATAAGTACACTTGGTTTCTATGTAGTTTGGAATTATAATTTTAGCAGTATGCTATACTATTTGTTGATGTGTGTGTGTGTGTATGTGTGTGTGTGTGTGTGTGTGTATACACACGCATGTGATAGCACAGATGTGGGGATCAGAAGTCAACCCTGGGAGTTAGTTCCCTCCTTCCATCAAGTGGTCCAGGGGAAGATTTAGATGGTTAGGCCTTTGGAGCACGAACTTTTGCTTGTGAGGCCTTCTCACTGACCCATGTTCATCATTTTCATTTTCCGCTCTTAGTGTTTATAACCTCAGGATCTCTCCCATAAACTTAATCAGTCATACTAAATCCTTAAATTTATCAAAAGTGTTCCCATGAACTCTGGCTCTCTATAGAATTAAGACTGTGATGTCAGGAAGCCTCTTCTGGCTCTCTCTGCTTTCTGGTAGAGGCTTGCACTTCTTGATCTCTTTCTTCAGTGCCTAGTATAAATTGCATATGCATTTAAATTATTTAAATATAGTTGTGCTAGTACCTGATGTTTAATTTGCCCCTGTGATTTGATTTTTTCAGTAAGTCCTTGAGGACTTTTGGAGTTCTTCAGGGAGTAGAATGAAGACAGAAAATGGACATCCTTCTAACAGTGGATGGGGAAGTGGACACAATGGCGGTCAGGCTGCCTGTTGGAAATCCTGTTTTTCTTTGAAAGATGCAGCCCTGAAATGCAATCCCCTGGCGGACTTCTTCCCTCATCAGGGGATGTTTCTGGTGAGAAGTGTATTTTAGGGTATTCTTATGCAGTAAAGTGGTCCAAACTTGTGACAAGGACAAAGAGTTACTATTAATGTTCTCAGGAGGACTGCTAGACCTTAAGTTTAATGAGAAGCAATTTGAATCCATGTCCAGAGCATGACTGAGGAGCCAGGTAAACCTGATTTTAGTCTTAGCTCTGCCGGTTACTGCATAGCCCACTCAATTCCTATCTCCCCTGGATTCCTTACGTACTAAATGAGGTTACTAATAGGGTCCATGTCAAGGATTCCTTCTGTGGAGACTGTTGATGCAGACAAGAAGTGCTTCCTAGATGTAGATCCCCCCTTCTTCTTCTTCTTTTGTAAGCAGATCTCATTTTTTTTTTTTTTAAAAAGCCAAAGACTTTTCACTCTAAGCTAAATTAAGCTCGAGGAAGAACACACCAGTGTGTGTGACCAGTCAGTTCTTTATTGACTGGATCGCTCTAATCAGCATACCCATCACTTTTCACAGCTGCACTCCAATGTTGTGCCTCTTGTCATAGTAACATAGTTTAAATCACATTTCTGATACAAAATTACCTTAAAAGGAAACTTCAAGAATCCTTCTGCAAATGAGCAAACAGATTCACTTGCTATAATTTGCAGGTGAGAGGATATGCTCGTGTAATTGTGGCCAAAAAGGGAAAATTGACAAGCGCTAGCATGTTGCCGAAGACTAGCCCTAGATCAAAGTTTCTTTGGGGTAGTCAGGAATGAAAGAATGAGGCAAAAAGGGCTTTCTCATCCTAAGACAAAAGGAGATCCACGTTGTTTTAGGGTGCCCAGGTATGTCTTGTAAAGGAACTGGGGTAAATGGAGGAGTGTGGGAACCTGCCCATTCTGTATCATGGAGAATGGTTTGCCCATCTTTGCCTCCAGTGAGAGTCTTCCTCACGATTTTCAGTAGGTTAGCCTGCCAAGCACACTGGTGTTGTCTCCACAGACTAGAAAGCAACTTTATTTATTTTTTTTTAAAAGATTTATTTATTCATTATGTATACAGTATACAGAAGAGGGTACCAGATGTCATCATAGATGGACGTGAGCCACCATGTGGGTGCTGGGAACTGAATCTGGGTCCTCTGGAAGAACAGTCAGTGTTCTTAACCTCCGAGCCATCTCTCCAGCTCCTAGAAAGCAACTTTAAAGTCAGTGTGTGAGAACAGAAAGTAGAAAATCAGGTAAGCATGCACCTTATCAATAGTGGGCAATGATTTGGTTCTAAGGGAAATCTGTAGTTCTGCTGTTTTTACTGCACCAGTGTCTCATGTTTATTATGTTCTGTAAAAGGCCATTTTTGAGGAGGCTGTGACAAGTGTACAAGGGGTCTTCTGTACCATTTCTGCAAATTTATGTGAAAAAAAATCCATGTATTGTTAGAGTCATCTAAATATATCCTGTTCATCCACTGCACATCCAGAAATGTATTTTGGCATAACAGACATGTACCCAAGTTCATTTCTCAGCATTACTGACACTAGTGAGAAGTAAAAAAGAGCCTTAATATGAAGCAATGAGAAACTGGATAAAAACATGGGAATACTACACAACTATTGGAAATGATAGAGGGAGGTATATTTTAGGTCGAGAAGAACAGCCTCAACTAAGTGAGTAGACACTTGAAAGTCATGTGGTTCCAAGCTTCTCCATCCTATTGCTTATTTTTGTTCTTTTTGGAAGGGGGTTCTTTTGTTTGTTTACTAAGACAGGGTCTCATGCTGTAGTCCAGGGTAGCAATCCTCTTTTGTTTCAAAGTGCTGTGCTAACAAGTGTGTGCTGCCGTGCCTGGCAGAGTCAAGGTTATTTTAAAACAATGCACAGATATACAACATGATGATCAGAAGAATACATGCCAAAAGACAACAATCATAACCTAGCTTATTAGTTGACTTATTATTTTCAGTTTGCTTATGCATCTTTTTAACTTTTTTGTAATGATATATCATGATGTCTATACCTATTATCTATCTCTCTATCTTACCTCTCTATAAATCTCTGTCTATCTCTGCCTCTATCACTCTACCTATCTATGTATATCTATCTATCTATCTATCTATCTATCTATCTATCTATCTATCTATCTATCTACTAGAGTATGGTGGCACATCCTGTAATCCTAGCACTTGAGAAGTGGAGGGAAGAGGATCAGGAGTTCAAAGTCATCCTCTGATGCATAGTGAGTTTGTGGCCAGTCTGAGCTACATGTTTTGTTCTTTTTAAAACAACAACAATAAGCAAAACAAAACAACAAAAAATAAATCAAACCAACCAATCTACCAAACAAACAAAAACCTTAACATGGGCTGTACTGATATTAAAGTGCTTATTAACACACAAGCATGGGGACCATAGTTTGATCATCTGAAAAACTTAATATGATAGTACATACCTGCAATCCCAGATCTGGGGAGGTAGAGACAGGTCCCTGGGGCTCACTGGACAGCCAGCCTAGCCTACTCACAAATTCCAGACCCTAGTGAGAGACCTTATCTCAAAGAGCAAGGTTGATAGTTTTTTGAGAATGATATGTAAGGTTGACTTCTGCCTCTCCATATATGTGCATACATGTACATATGCATCTGTATACACATGAACATGGGCACACATATACACAAATAACAAAACTAACCCCTGACCCCAAAATAGCTTAAATAATCATTTCTTTACTAAACATTTGCAGTGAGGAGAGTTGAATCTTATAATCCAAACAGCCTGCTCATCTTATAATCCAAACAGCCTGCTTATTACATCTGTTAAAATAACCATTAGAAACAATGAATTCCATATTCTGTGAAAGGGTAGTTGGCAAGAACAATTCAGAACAGGTACCTCCTGTAAATGGAGATTTTCTATCCTGATAGCCTAGTCCCAAATAACTAACTCAGGCTGAATACAAATTCTAAATGCTCAACCAAGAGCTCAGGCTTGTTACCAGCTAACTCTTACACTTAAATTAACCCATATTTCTATCTATGTTTTGCCATGTGGCTTATAGCTTGTTACTTCATTTTCTACACATTTTGCTTGCTCAGTGGCTCACTGGCTGGCAGTTCCTCACTCCACTCTTCTCCTTCCCATCATTCTTAGTGTGGTTGCCCTGCCTATACTTCTTGCCCTGCTATTGGCCAATCAATGTTTTATTAAACCAATTTGAATAACAAATCTTTACAGTGTACAAGAGGATTATTCCACAGCAGCCTTGCCTGGCAAAAGAAAGGCCGTGGCCAGCACTTCAGTCCTAACTGGACACCCTCTCTTCTTTTACTGCTTCCTTTCTGATGAAATCAGAAATGCTTTGCCTTAAAACCATGAGCCTTAACTCATACACTGAGCAGATTTGTACAAAAGCTGACAATTTGCTGAGACTGTTGTACAACCAGTCTTTCAATTTTGATTATCCAGGTAGGTAAACTACAAAAGTGACTCACGCTTAGTGCTATGATTAATCCTAGATGTCCGTATTGAGTATGGTCTTCAAGGACAATGCAGATGACATGAGGAAAAAACCAAGTGCTCGCTCTTTAATTTTTAAATGAAATTACTTTTCTATAACTGAATGTGAGTAATAGTTGTCAAATCAATTAGACACTTCTGAGGGGCTTCCAATTATACATTAATTATATTCTATTTTCTTACTTTATTTCTATAAATCACTTTCTCCCCACATAGTCTCCATCACATGGATCAGGAACCTCATCTGTGCGGATCACTTTGCCTAACATCAATAGATGTAAACATCTGCTGAGCACTGAGGATAGCTTATCTGAATTTAATTAACGCTGCATTCCTAAGGAGAAGGCTTAGAGTTGGGCACCTGGGGACCTTGAATACTCAGATCTACCACCAACAGCTCCACCATCCTATATGTTCAGCAACTCCAAGCCCCATTCATAAAAGTTGAAATCAGTGACATCTACTCAGGCTGTTGTGAGCAACACACTTCTTAAGACGTAGTGGCATCACCCAGAGTAGTACCTACCTTATAGAAAGTGCTCAAAAGATATTAGTGATGACATCGAGTTTTGTTTTTGTCTTGACTGTTTTCCCTTGGAGTCAGGTGACCCTAGTCATCTTACTAAATAAGAGTTAGACCTGAAGCTGGGTGTGGTGAAACACTTTTGCAGTTCCAGCATTTTGGAGGGTAGAGACAGGAGGATTAGGAGTCCAGGGTCATCTTTAGCTACTCTGAATTTAAGGTCACCCTGGACTACATGAGACCCTGTATATAAACAAGAATGTGTGACATATAGGATAACAATAATAACACCTCATGGGATTGTTGGGCACATACACAGAGAAGATGCTCATAAAATGCTTCAAAGAGTGTGACACAGGGTGAGTGCTTAGTCAAGGTTACCCATTATCCCCATGTCTGGCCTCTTATTATTTATCATGTTGCATCTAAATACAGCTTAAAACTGAGCCCAATTCCTGGCTTTTACCAAAGCTGTTATTCATCTGGCCTTTGCATGACTGCCAATCCAGAGAGTGTTGCCTGGAGGCTTACATGCTCTTGGACACTGCAGCACTCTGGGGAACTTTAATAGGGATAAGGTTGGCTGTTATGTTAGAATAAACAATAACAATTATTATTTTCTGAACTAAGAGTCTTAGCCACTGTCTTCCAGGTAAAGAACAGAGTCCCACAGAGGTTATGTGCTGCTCCAGCTCCTTTCTACAAAGGGAACCTGGGATTCAGACCAAGTCTGTCTGAGCTCTCCATCTCCCTGTAATTCATTTCCTGTACTTGTTATATGAAAAGAGATGTTACTGTAATCAAGCCCTTGGAGTAACTCTGACCCCAGACTTTTAGATTAGTTCTAGTCAGTAGAGTTCTAGTCCTTAAAAATGTAACAACAACTTCAGGTTGTTTAATAACAAGAAGAAAGGAAAATAAGCCTGGGACAGAAAGGGAAAGAATGCAGAAGACATGTCTGGGTGTGGCATGCTCACTTGCCGTCTCAGCACTCAGGAAGCTGGGGTAGAGGATTGAGGGTCCAAAGGTCAACCTGGGATAGCTCAGGGGACCTTATCTAGATCAAAGAGGAATATTCCAGAGAAGTCAATAAAGACTAGTTGATATAGTACAGTTTGTATAAAAAAATAACTTTTTAAAATTAAAAATAGAGAATTCTACAGAAGTAGCCAGAATCATCTTATTTTATTCTTATGCCCAGTTTTGGACTAATTAATTACTTTTCAGCTTCAAGTCTGAAAAATATTTGTTTTGTTAGGTCTGACTTGTCTATCGGTGGTTTTACTTTGGGGAAAATCAGCTGTAGCTTGGACTAAGAATGTGTGGATATAGTTGGGATATCCATGGGGTTAAGAATGTAGAAATGTGGTTGCTAAGGAAGAGGACTGAAGTAGTAGAAAATTTCTTTCTTCATGATGCTTTTCAATCTCAGTTCTTCACTGGAACTAACCAACTGGGCAACTTAACATTTTTGTTTAATATTTTTTGTTGTTACAGTCCTTAAGATCAAATCCTGGGGCTGGAGAGATGGCTCAGAAATTAAGAGCACTGACTGTTCTTCCAAAGGTCCTGAGCTCAATTCCCAGCAACCACATGGCTCAAAACCATCTTTAATGAGGTCTTGTATCTTCTGTCATGGAACCATACATGTAGGCAGAATACTGTATATATAATAAATAAATAAATCTTAAAAAAATGACTAAATCCTGGTGTGCAAATTCTAGGTAAGCATGCTTTTATTAAAAATTTGTATGCACTAAAGTTCTTTGAAAAGCTGCAAGGAAACCTACTCTTGTAGAAGCTTCTTAAAATATTTATAAATACAAATGCAATTTTGGCCAGGTGGTGGTAATGTACAACTTTAATTTCAGCACTTGGGAGGCAGAAGCAAGTGAATCTCTGTGAGTTCAAGGACACTTTGATCTACAGAGCTAGTTCCAAGACTGCCAAGGCTACACAGGGAGATCCTGCCTCAGAAACCAAAACAAAACCAAAATTTAAATTGCATTTATATCCATATATATATCCATGTATATGTATCTATATGTACCCGTGGATACAAATGCAATTTAAATATAGTCACCATACAATGGAGGAGAGAGACAATGTCCCCAACTAGACATCATATGCTACCAAATAAAACCACTGGTGACAGAAATGGCTTGCATCTCACTGTGGAACAATACTTCTGTACACTGTGAATACATATTTCTTTCCTTGGTTAATAAAAAGCTGACAGGCTGGTAGCCAGGCGGAAAGTATTGGTGGGACAACCAGACACAGTGGACCCTGGAAGGAGGAAGGGAAGAGTCAAGTGAGACTCAAGCCAGCTGCTGAGGAAGCAGGACATTTAGAAAATGAGCTAATAAGCTATGAATCATGTGGAGAAGCATAGACAAGAAATATGGGTTAATTTAAGTGTAAGAGTTAGCTAGTAACAAGCCTGAGCTATCATCCAAGCTCTTATAAATAATATTAATTAAGCCTCCGTGTTGGTTATTTGGGAGTAGGCAATCAGGACAGGAAAACTCCATTTACAGCATCATTTTGAATCATTATCCAGAGATAATGGATGTATCCAAACACTATGGACTACTGACAATGCTATTGATAGCCCTCCACAGCTGATGCCATGGCTCTATCGCTGAAGACATCACATACTTGTCTCTAAACTTAAAGAAATCAATGTGGCGCTCAGCTAGAAGCATCACCCTTATTAACAAGCATTGATAGTGCTGGAAGATACTATATGTTACCAGAGGGGAAACATAACCATTTGTGTCATTCATCTATGAACTCCGTAAGCTAGAGCAGTGACCCAGATCCGCTTGTAAGATATACTCACTGATGCAATAGTGACATGAATGTTATAGAAGTAACCAATCACTTTTTTATTAGATTTGGTGGAACCCTTACCTGACACTGTTAATGAGGTCAAAAACTTGAGGGTAGATAGGTCATAAGCTTTAGGTGAAGTCTATGATTACTATTCTGTTAAATAAACATAGCTATAAAACTATTCCTAATGACATTTTTTTCATGAACATATATTAGTGAATCATTGAACCCTCATCAGAGAAGCTTTTTCTTGTAGTAGATGGTAATTAGCACAGAGACCCAAAACTGGACAACATGCAGAGAGTGAGAGACTTTGAAGCACTCAGCCCTAAATGGAATGTCTGTATCACACCCTTCCCCTCAAGGTTCAGACATCTATGTGGAAG
This sequence comes from Sigmodon hispidus, assembly GCA_004025045.1. NCBI lineage: Eukaryota > Metazoa > Chordata > Mammalia > Rodentia > Cricetidae > Sigmodon > Sigmodon hispidus. Next base: position 96,947 of record PVIH01002117.1, read on the forward strand.
AAGACGAAGATAGACTGTAAAAGCTAGAGGTGGTGGACAACTCCAAGGAAACAGTGTTTTTCAGACACAACAAAAATAATGCACATGTGAGCTCACAGAGTCTGTAACAACATGCACAAGACCTACATAGATTCAAGCCAGACAAAATCCCAACACAGAGGAGAGGAGGTGGGAACAAAACCCCATCCTAACCAAGAAGCTATATATAGCTGATAGTTGTTAGGAGAGGGGAAATGTCACTGGGTATATTAACTGCATGCTATTACTAGGAAGGTTCATGCTCAGGAATTGTTACCAATACTGGTGTGTGTGTGTGTGTGTGTGTGTGTGTGTGTGTGTGTGTGAGAGAGAGAGAGAGAGAGAGAGAGAGAGAGAGAGAGAGAGAGAGAGAGAGAGATTTTTTTAAGAGAGAAAAGTACATGAAACAGATTGACTAGGTTGGCTGGCCAATCAATACATTCCAGGGTGCCTGTATCTGTTCCCTCAGCACGCTGGTTAAAGACTTGCACTGCTCTGCTTTGCTTTTATGTGGGTGCTGGGCATTCAAACTCAGGGTACCCCACTTGCATGGCAGACACTTTGCTATGCATCTGCTGTACCCTTTGCTATGCTCTTTTTCTCAGTTCCTACTATTAAAATTTTAAATGTTCATTCTCTTTTATTATTCTTCTACATCTAGAAGTTCATCTAAGAACAATATTCATAAGAATACATGTGAAAGGAACTCACTGTTGTTTTCACTGGAAAATAAGTGAAGCTACTTACACATCCATCAGAAGAGGATTGGTGGTCTATAAAAAATGTAAATGTACAGAGGAGCACATGGTAGAGTCATATAAATTGACCTAATAGAAAAGAGGCGTTACACAAGGTTTCCAACCCCATCCAGGCCAGAGGTCTGACCTGTCCATGACTGCTTCCCCCCTAAAAGGACTCAGACGCTTAATTTTATCCTGTTTGGTCTATGTCTCAGGCACATTGCTAGCTAGCTCTTTCATCTTAATTCAACTCATTTCCATTGATCTATCTGATCTACAGCTGTAGCCTGTAGCTCACCTGGGTCCCTTACATGTTTCTTCTTTGGTGGCTGGATAGAGTCTGTCTGACTCTGCCTTCCTTCTACCTATCTATCCTCTGATTCCTCCACTTCTATGGTTGCTCCACACAGGACAAAACAATTCCTTTATTTACAGAATGATATTCTCAGCATACAGATGAGCATTCCCACCACAGAGAGGAGATTGTAGTTAGTAATCATGACATGGTATTTTAAAAGTTTCTCTGTATGTACATGTTCATGTGTGTATGTCTGCACTTCTATGCACATGTGCATGTATGTTGAAGTCAGAAGTCAATGTTCTTCTGACTCTGCCTTATTATTTTGAGAAGATCTCATTCTGAACTTGGAATTTACTGATTCAGCTAGATTGGCTAGCCAGAAAGCTCCAGGCATCCTCTAGTCTCTGTCTCCAAGTGATGGAACTCCAGGCATATGCTGTTGTGTCCAGCTTTTTGTGTGGTTACTGGGGATCCAACCTCAGGTCCTGATGATTTCACGGCAAGCACTTACTGACCCAGCCATCTGGACTATCTCCTCAACACTTTAGTTTCATAAAGACACACAACAGTGATTATAAATTCCAGAGTGTTTGGGGGCCAGACTGGCTTAGTAAGTAGGCCAGGCTGGAACTAAGAGACTCTTAAGAGCATGCATCACGGCAAACAACTGGTGTCTCTCAAACTTCGGCTATCCTTGTGAACAGAGTAGTAGATCTTTAGATTTTTTGAGAATAATTGGAAATGATGAAATTTTTCCTGTTATGGGTTGTGACAGTCAGTCTACTTCTGACACCTCTGGAGCTGGGAGCCTCATAAAAGCACTTCAGTTGTATGAAAACCATTGGTGTTTAGTGATAACTAACAGATATATTTTAAATAGCATATTGTGATCAAATGCAAATGGCTTTGTCTTGAAGGATTACTTCATATTAGATTCTCAAAGGGTCTTACTAATAGTCTCTGGAGAATTGTATCAATGACCAATATTAGGGGACCATCTTCCACTTCCATGTTAGTCATTTTTCTCACTGCTGCGATAAAGTATTCTGACAAAAGCAGCTTAAGGGAGAAAGGGCTTATTTGGGATCTCAGCTTGAAGGTCTAGTCCGTCATGGTGGGAAACCCTGGTGGCAGATTCTGGTCCTGTACAGTCAGGAAGCAAAGAGTGGTGGATGTTTAAGCTCAGCTTGACTCCTCCCATCTTCTAAAAATATCTTTTATTTTGGTTTGTGACAATTTAATACATGTAAACATTGTGTATTGATCATATCCACCCCACTTTTCTCCTCTCTCTACCCTTAGGTACCTCCAGCAAGTTCTCCTGGGAACTTTATGTTCTCTCCCCACTCCCTCTTTCCCTCTTCCCCTCTCTGTCTCTGAATTCAATTAGTGCTGCCTGATTGTTCTTCTTGGCTTGGTCTTGGTAACCATAGCTGCATGAGTATAATGGCTATCCAGAAGACAGCATTTTATAGCATTGTTTGCTATCTGGTGACTCTTAGCATTCTTTCTGCCTCCTCTTCTGTGATGTTTTCCTAACCTTAGGGGGGGTCATTTCTTTCTTTTCATGGAGTTCAGGACCCAAGTCCAGGAGTGGTGTTGGCCTTGTCTGAGATGAATCTTTCTATCTCAGTTAATCCAGATAACCTCCCAAAGAAATGCAGAGACTAATCAAATCTTAATAATGCCCCATGCATGTGCCTGAAGGCATGTCACCTAAGAGATTCCAGATCCTGTCATTGAAAATCAATACCAATCATCATAGTTACCTATTTTTTTTTTATCAGCTTCTATTTGCCTTTGAGTTTTCTGTAATGCATGCAGTATCTACAAATATATACAACACATGACCTTACATCAAAAAAGCTCTAAATCAGCCTTAGTTTTTAGACAATTCCAGCCTCAAACTGAAACCAGAGTTTTATCTAACCTCATTAGTAATCTCAAGAATCTTAAAGTTGGTGAATGTAACTGGATTTCTCTAGATTTAAAAAAAAAAAAAAGGGACTCATTTAAATAAAGTTTTGGAGTAGGGTTTGATAACCTTGAGATGCTTTGACCATAGTGGGCCATAAGAGTCCATGGGGGTAGAACTGGCTTTTTAAAGGTATTGGGTAAGAACAACTATATATCTCATCACCTTGGTTCTATCCAGTTACTGCAGGGAATATAAATATTGGGCATATGTGACCCATGTGTATAATCTTAGCTACTTGGATTAGTAGAGGCAGGGCAATGTGGACAACCTAGTGAGATGGTCCCAAACTAAGGTAAAAAAATAAAAGGGCTGATCTGTTGATTCAGTGGTATTACCCTTTCCTAGAAAGCACTAGATCCTGAATCCAGTCTCTATAATGCAATAAGCAAACAGACTAAGGTGGTTGTTCATTCATTCAACAATGATGTTGCAAGTACATATTATCTGTCTAGCACTGTGGTTGGCCTTGATGAAACTCCTGTCTTCAGAGGTGACATGGAATTAAGTGGACTATTGTGAACCAGTGTGAAAAGCAGTGTTACAAAGGCAAACTTTGGAAAATACTCATTGAAAGTCGAGGAATATTTTCCCAAAGAAGTTTTGGGGGAACGAGAGAAAGTTGGTTAGCCTGGGGGATTTTAGGCTGAGAACCACACAGTTGCAGAAGGATGAAATGGGCGAAGTTCTAGGACCTTCTGGACACTATGCACTGCCTAATGTAGGCAGAGGTGTGTAGGAGCACCAGATATTGAGGGCATCTGGCTGTTGATGCTTATGTTTTACAAAAGACTCTAACATCTTGAGGACATGGGGTAAGCTGCCCACAGTGAGTCTGAGTTCCAACCAGGTGGGAGCGCAGCCCAACTTTTCCTATTGGTGGAAACTTGGCATCCAGAGAACCAAAGAGACAAGCAACTGTTTCTATGGAAACAAGAGAGTCACTTCAGTTATTCAGTAGGTAAACATTCATCAAACTTGAGTTTTGTGCCAGTTGCTATGCATCAAATATCAGTGTCTCCTCCAATGCTTACTCTAAAATATATGGGACTGAACCGTATTTGGCCACAGAGTGCTTTGTAAACTGTGCTGGGACCACTGGGCTCTGTTCTAAAAGCAACTGAAAACCAATCACAGGTTTTAAACTGGAGAGTGACAGATTACCTTTAGATTTAGAACAATTCATAAATTTTGTCAATAAATACTCTTGGAGTTTCTACCTTATTTCACTTTGAATCAAAAATCAAAGTAGTAAAACAAAAAGTCCTTATATGAAAAGGAATAGCAAACTATTTAACAAAGTACATAATGATAGCTAAGAAACTGTAGGTGATATACAAACCAATAATCTCAGTCTCTCACCTTGGGCTGCGTGACTTCACAGACATTCTATGTCGCGACAACCTGAACCTGCAAATCAACTTAGCCATCGATTTGGATGGTAGCTGGTAATCTCAAGCCAGTTTCGAGGGTGTGTACATGTTCTGTGTGGGGAGCTGGCTGAAGACATCCATAGCATTAAGATAATCCTCATTGAATATTGCTAAGCTTCCAATTGGCAATTCATCTTGCTCCTGGCATCACAACCCACCTAGGGCCTTGCTTTTAATACCCTGGAAAGGTACTAATAGAAGGAGACTCAACATGTCCAGTTTGGTAAGAACTTGTTTTCCCTGTTTTAGAAGGAGAAAGGGGAAAGTTGGTGGTTTTGAGAGAGAGAGGAAGGAGGAGCAATCTGGGGTGTTGGGTGAGCTGTAGAGTTGGACTCTCAGCCCTGGAGCAGAGTGATTTCATTTGCTGATGCATATGAATTCACCCTTGGTTTCCTGGTCTTTCTGCCACAAGGAAGTGTAGAATTGCTGAGTGTGTACATGTGCCCCAGGGAAGCCGTGAGGGGTTTAGAGAGAGACTAAGCAGGATTCAGTTTCTTTTCTGAAACTTACTGATAGTGAGTGCTGCTTATCTACCTGATCTGACTTCGGAATGCTTCCCTGACACAGCCTATGATAAGCATGAAGTGGGAAAACATATTTACACAGAGTACTTTAGTCTTCTGGGATGACTATAACAAATCTCCCAAACCGGTGGTTTATAAGCCACACAGATTTACTGCCTGATGTTCTGGAGGCTTGAAGCCCAAATCAAGGAAGGGGCAGATCCATGTGGGCACCAAAAAAGTAACTGCCTCTTGACTGATTGTCTGGGATGTCCTTGGTGTCCAAAGGAGATAACAGAAGTGGGCAACAAGTCTTTCTAGGATCCTTTTTATAAGGGCTTCACTCCAATTATGAAGGCTCTGGCTTGTGCCCCAGCCACCCCTTTACCAGGCACTCCTTTGGGGAGTATAATTTCAGTGTAAGCATTGGAAGAGACACTGATATTTGATGCATAGCATCAAATGGCACAAAACTCAAGTTTGGTGAATATTTACCTACTGAAGTGATTCTCTTGTTTCCGTAGAAACAGTTGCTTGTCTCCTTGGTTCTCTGGATGCCAAGTTTCCACCAATAGGAAAAGTTGGGCTGCGCTCCCACCTGGTTGGAACTCAGACTCACTGTGGGCAGCTTACCCCATGTCCTCAAGATGCTAGAGTCCTTTGTAAAACATAAGCATCAACAGCCAGATGCCCTCAAGTGTAAGGTACACCAGAATCTCTTGACAAGCTTCGTTAGGGTCCACACTGATGAACTCATGCTCAGAGATTCTGACTTAGTATCTGAGCGTGGTCTTGGAATAAGTACTGCTAACCAGTTGTCATGGAACACGGGTATGGTGGTCCAGGGCTGCTTATATATTCCTGGCATGAGAAAATATGATAATCTTTCATAGGTGTAGATATAATACCTAATTCTAATATTGACTTTATGGCCTTTGATTTGGCTATGAAGCTAATCATTTGATTTTCAATTTACATAGAACTAACATAAACATGGATGAAGAGGAATTTAGAGGTGAAGGGGCTAGGAACTACTTACTAGTCAAAACTACCAAGGATGTCTGGGTGACCTGAAAATAAGAAATGAGGCACCTGGATAATAAGGTGCCAGTGATGTCCTATCATCCTATCCCTGGGAGAATGCCTGGGTTCAAAGACAATTCCTGCTAAATTCTCCCACTTGTGGAACTCTAAATTAGATGTTGAGGACATGATTGGGGAAGGTTCCTGTGAGTAACAAGAGGGCTTACAGGCCAGAGTCTTCCCCAGTAAGTTGGAAAAAACCCCACCATTTCCAGGGTTCATAAGCCTAGGAAGGAGAGATCTTCCTGTCTAGGAAATCCCAGTTTCTGACTCTTTAGTTCAGAAGGTGAATGGAAAAGATAAGGGTACAGTGACACCTCTGTCATTTAATGAGCAGTCTGAATTACAGATCCAAAATTAGCAGCTTCTCCTCCCCACTCCCACCACCCACCTACCTGTTACCTAAGCCTTCCTTTGTCACTGTTTCTCAGAGCAATCCTGCAGCAAGAAACGCTCTCTGGATCTGCAAAACCCTGTCAACACAGCCAGGGTGGGCAAAGACTTGCATACAGTGTTATAATGAGCTTAAGGGTCTAGGCTCTGCGGTCAGGTGGATGAACCGACTTCTCCCTTCTTGACTTACTGAATGTGCCCTCAGCAGGTGTCGCTATGTCACCTAAACCAAAGCTAGCAGCAGTTCTTGTATATGTTTGTTAGGTATACATGTTAGGACTCAAAAATAAAAATACCAAATATGGGTTGAAGAGATGGCTCAGCGGCTAACAGCTACTTCCTGTTCTTCTAGGGAATCTAAGTTCAGTTTCCAGTTCCCATGTTGGATGGCACCCAATTGCCCATAACTCCAACTCCGAGGCACCCAACACTTTCTTCTAGGCTCTACAGATACTGATACATGTACACACATGGCACACACACATACAGAAACACTCATGCACAAAAATTTAAAATTATTTTTTTAAAAGATAAAGTTAGCATGGATGATTTATAAGAATTCATTATTGGGATCTAATCCTGCACATGTGTCCTGCTCAGCTGTCTCTTTTCTAGACATATGCAACAATGCTCAGTTTCTTTGTGGGGCCCAGAGCGTCTAACCTCCCTGACTTATTTCTCCCTGGCTTTGGGCTGGGAGAAAAGAACCTTGTATTTTATAGGTCTAGGGAAACATGGGCAGTAGATGCTCCATGAAGAATCTACCTTGATCTACCCCAAGAACAGATTCTCTGTTCCTAGGAAGCAAACTTTAGTGCCACAAGCTAAGTAGTCGTTCATCCTGGGTGATGTGGCAATGGCAGTTCATAGCTCATGATGCCTAGTGTAAGGCAGAACTATGGAAAGAGCATGTAGATGATACTGTGTCCAGTGGTGCAGTGAGAACAAAAGGGAACCATTTCCAGGGTTTGAGACCCATCCTCAAGAAACAACACACAGACATGAGGAGGACAAGGTAATTCTGATGGGGATTTATACACAGGAGGCAAATACTGATGAACACAAAGCACTTGTTTCTGAGGCAGCAGTCAGTAACAGAGAGGGATGCTGATGTTGCAAAGGTTGGAGAAGGTGTAAGGATACCCACTAATGCAGCTGAAGCAGTTGCACAAGGCTGAGTACATGGTAGTACTCCAGAGCCTATGTGTTCCCAGTACTCCAGACATCTACTCTTTGGGTGGAGGTGATCTCTGCCACCTGTAATGAAGGATGGGCAAACTCCTAGCTCTCCTTCCACAGAGCTCTTTGAGTATGCAAGATAGAGTATGAATGCTAGTCCAAATATATTTTCTCCATCAGGACCATGCAGGATTTCATTTGAAAGCAAAGAGCATGCATGCCTTGGGGGTCAGGAAACAGTGGTGATCTTTGGATGAATTTGCTGATCGCTTTACTCAGGCAGAAGACATCGATTCATCCTCAGCTCTTTTGCTTTTGAGCTCTGAGGCTGCTGGCTAAAGGTTTACTCCTTCTTCTAAAAGACAAGAGAAAACCTGCTTGCTTTACCTTCAGATATTAAACAGAAACCTTTTGTAGGCCATGATGTTCTATTAATGGAACTGAGGCAAGAGTTTTCACATGATTGATGGTGAGGGACACTGGCTGTCAATCTAAGCTGTCCTTCACCATGGTGAGAAGTGAATGGTGGGGGTGTGTCTGTCTTGAGATATGTCAAGTGTTCATAACCCTTCTCTGAGGAGGGTCCACAGATATGAGCTCATCAGAAAGTGTTACTGGGCCAGTCCTGAGAAAATCTCTCATTTCTCCACACTGAGCTAGCTCTCCAGTGCTTCCTTATAGGCTGTGGCCTTCTATATCAGGGACAATGTTGTTTTCCCAGCATGTGATCAGATATCTACAGATGCACCCTTGGTGCTTGCATGGTGACTCATCAGGAGGATGCCTTTGTCTTGAGACTGTGATCTTGCCAATATTTTGCACATTTGCTGTAAGTCTCAGAATTCTAGTCTTCCTGGAATGTCTTATTGTGATCCTTAGCTCTTGGAGTATAGGAGATAGAAGTTCAAGTGTTTAGATCTAAAACACATAGAAATAAGAATTGCTTTCCACCCTGAGCTGATCATACCTTGAGGAGCAAAAGGAGAAGCTGGAGATGGTGACAGAAGGGTGGGAAGGAGTAATGGACAAATCCTGTGGGGAATTTGTCTGCCTGGACACAGTGATGCGGTTGTGTTTTAAAAGGAGATATAGACTCTTGGGGATGCCCATCCTGGAAATAACTGCTTTTTTTCCCAAAAAGACAGGAAATATACAGAATAAATCTTATTGTTAACACTGTCATGTGATGCTGCTGCTATGATCCTAAAGTCAGAGGGGTTGATCTGAAGATGCTTCCATGACTTCTTAGGTATAATAACAACACTGGCCACAGCCATGGTGATAATGCCAATTATGACGGTGGTAACACCTGAGCAAGTGTCCCAAGGGCTGGCTATATATGACTTTTGTGTATCCCTTCCAATACTGTGTAGATATGGAAAAACGTTCAGAAGGGCCGAAGGACTTCTCCAGGATCACTTTAACATGAACCCTGCTTACCTGTAGGTCTGGCAGCTACCTCTGCACCCTTTCTGCTCCCCCCATCTTCTGCTCTTTGGAAATATAAGGTGGACTTATGATGAATTGTACCGAAGTGTTTTCTAAGCAGTTCTAACCAAGCCCTTCAAAGTGTAGGTGTGCTTTCGTGACAAGAAACCATCCCTCCTCTCCTCCTTTCAAGGGTTTTCTCAAAGACTCCTGGGGGATTCTATCTGGGGGCCGGAAAAGAAAATGAGGAAATTAAACAATGAAATAAGAGAAAGCAGAAGATCCCAAGGCCTATCACTGACTATCAGTACAGCAGACTTCTCCAGGCTGGGAAAATGTCCAGCTGGGGCTCTTTGTTCTAAAAGCTCTGGCTTCATTCACGCAGCATCGATTTTCCCCCAAAATGAGATTCTTTTTTTTTATTCCCACTCTAATGACACGGCCTTGCCTTGTGGATTCTCACCATGTCTGTTGCTCATCCGTGATGACAGATGCACATGGAGTTTATCACTTGTCATCCTTTCTGTCACACAGGACTCCCACTCCAGCGCACGCAGGAGCTCTATGTAGTGCCCTGCCTCCACCCCATGCCTCCCACACAGCCTGAAGCAGCTTTTGAAGGTCTCCACGGTCACCTGCTCCCCATGAGTAAGCTTGTCTCTTTTTACCCCCTGACCTTTTTGCTCCACACCTCTTCCTGGTGACTTCTGTGTCAGTATGCTGTGAGCGTTTCTAAGCAATTTTGACAACTTGGACATTTGTGTAAATCTTTAACTTACTTTTATTCTGTCCAAGTCACATACTCTCATTCACTAATGGAGATGGAGTTTGTTGCAACTCTGTGGTCAAATGGGGAAACTGAGGCACAAAGAGATACTAGAAGTTGTCCAGTTATCTAGTATCTGGATTCTAGAGTTGATCTTTTCTCCTCTTAAAGAAATTAATATATGCCAGGTGTAGTGGCTCACACCTTTAATCTCAGCACTTGGGAGGTAGAGGCAGATGAGTCTCTGTGAGTTTGAGGACAGCCAGAGCTACATAGTGAGATCCTCTCTCAAAAAACCCAATAATAATAATAATAATAATAATAATAATAATATATTACATCATTCCCTACCCCAATTCCCTTTCTTTCTCTAATCACTTCTTTGCACACCATTCCCCAGCTGATCTTTTTAATCAGCAAATTTGAGATTTTTCTAGAAATTTCTCTGTGAAGTTGAGAGTAATTTTGGTTTCTGAAATTTTCAGCTCAAAGAATCCTACAGAATGAAGGTACATAATAATTTAGAAAAGAGTTGAACCAAGGAACCATAATAACAGAGGGAATGGGTGAGGGGGGATATGGTGTTGCAGGGCAGCTGGGCTGTCTAATTCTACTAAAATTCTGGATGACACCAGCATCTTGGGAAGCAGAGTCGGGTAGGTGGATCACAAGTTCAAGATCAGCTTGGAAAAAAATAATAAGATCTTGTCTCAAAATCCAAACCAAAGAACAATAACAAAACATGATCTTTCCCTTTGAGGGCAGGAATGATCTGCCTTTGAAATCACCCTCAATATCTGTTTTCTCTGCCCACGTCTTGCAGGAATTCCTTCAGGTCACTTTGCATTCCCGAGACATCTTTTTCACGTGCTTTTCACAGACACATAAGAATCCCAGAGGACAGTTGTTCCCAAGACTAATATCCCTTATCACCCTACCCTAAAGACCTTTTCTATACATCTCAATTCAGTGGTGTTCGGACAGGAACCCAGTACTTTTCATTCTTACCAAACATCTCTGGTCATTCCAGTGCAAGTTCCCAGACCCTTGCTTAACATCACCATGACAGCTCTTCAGAGCGTAGCACCAGGAAATGGGAGCAAGCAGCATCAGTTGGTCAGTGGCTGACTTTGCCTCAAACGGGTAGTGATGCTGGGTAGCATCACTGCAGACCTGTGACCCTACAGCTCCTCTATTCAGTCTTCATACTTTAGTCCTCTTCTTGTGGCAAGTAAAGCCAAGGAACCAGCTGTTCCTTCTTCCTTTCTTGTGTTTATTGCAGAAGCTCAAAACCGTTTGCTTTTCATTTCTAATCTCCAAATGATGATGGAAATTTTTATCATCTGTCTAAGATCTCCTTACCAGGGTATCCTTGGAAGACCAAGTGAACTGAGGAGGGAGAAGGAGAAAGGAAAAGAAACTCCACAAGGGGCAGGTTCGAAAGACAGCTGCTTGTGTAGGCAGCATCTCCAAACTCCCTCTCCTCTGAATAAATCATGTGGGAAGTCCCTACTTTGTAAGAAGAGGAGTGGCTGTCCCACCCTGTGCGATAAGATCTCCTTAGCAACATTCCCTGGTGGTTATGCTCGTATTTCAACCTCGTTGACACATCAAATTGCTTTGAACCTAGCCAGTTTCATCAATTCCTAACATGTCACTAACCTGCAATTAGCTGTGTGATTTTCTATGGTCCTTTCTTAGAATGATGCTGAAGCCAGAGCCATCTGACAATCCACACAGGCTGAGACCTCTCTAAGGGCAACAAATGATTCTCTCCCAAGTAGGTTTCCTAGGACTTGATACACAAAAGGTGTCAGAAAAATGTTTGTTGATTGTAATTCTATGCATCCATCTTTGGTCTTAAAGGTCATTCTTCCTAACTGATCGATCATCTGTGGGCTATACCACTATATATCTATGTGAAGTTTCCCTCAGATAAAATGAGAAAATTCAAAAAGCCATATTTATACGATGAGAAGGTCTAAGACTGTTTGTCTGCATTTGAGAGTTTTAAAAGCAACCTGTATTATATGAGGTGGTAGTAATTGGCCAGTGTTGACTAGGTAGACAAGCACCTGTCCTGTAGACACTCACCTACAGCCTGGATGGTAGAAGTCACTCCTGAAAATGCTTCCTGCCCCGTCTGTACCCCTGTCTGCTCTCCTCTTTGAGAACTGGTTGTCCTAGATGAAAGGATTAGATTTGGTCTGAAATGCCATTTCCTCCAGTGCCAAAAGACTATCTAGAAAAGTGAACCCTGATGTCCGTGAGCATGTGTCCTAAAGTGGCTACTGGAACAGAAAAAGGACATTGCAAAAACAGGTAGAGTCAGTTTTGTCATTGAGGCCACACTAATCCAGCCACTCCAATGTTCTGGCTGTGGTGAGTGTTGCCAGGAGATTGTTAAAAGGTAGTAGGAGTGGACTGAAGGCTATAGGAAGTGTCTGCTCTATTTTGTCACTTTCCTATTAATCTTAAATTATTCCAAAATGAAGCTTAATATTTAAAAAGACAGACACTGTCAGTATGTGTGTTCAATAATTCATATCTAATGTGGCCAGAGTTGCCTTTTAAAAATATAACCAGAGTCTGTCATTACTGGGCTTAGTCTAACTCAGTGGCAGCAGCAGAGTGCTTGCTTACAATATTCAAAGCCTCTGAGTCCTATTCCCAGATGAAAAGAATTTAAGGATATATCAGCATCCTTTTTTTGGCAGTGATATTGACCTCAGGTCCTCACTCATGCTTGGTAAGTTGCTTGGTCATTGAGCGTCCTTCACTCTGTTTGTTTCATTCATGATTGTTCTAATTCAGAAAGACTTGATACTCTTCTTGAGAACCAGCTCCCATGTGAGAAGAGTGCAGAGATTCGGAAGGAAGCAGCCAGCAGACCCAGGATCTCACGAAGTGAGATTTATTGGGACTTACCAAAAGGAGTAGCAGCAAAGACACAGATACTGAACTCTGGGCAGGAGGAAGTGGTCTATAGGATCAGCTAGCCAAAATGCACTGTGGCTAACCAGAAAATAAAAAAGCTATCAGGTGGGGCTGGAGAGATGGCTCAGCGGTTAAGAGCACCATCTGCTCTTCCAGAGGACCCGAGTTTGATTCCCAGCACCCACATGGCAGCTAACAACTGTCTGTAGTTCCAGTTCCAGGCAAACACTAAGGCAATAAAAATAAATAAATAAATAAAGTTTTTTTCTTGTTTTTTTTTTTTTTTTTTTTTTTTTAAAAAGCTATCAGGTGGGAGAGATGCTCAGGGGTTGAGTGCTCACTGAGTTTGATTCCCAGCATCTATGTATGTTAGGTGAACTGTAGCTGTCTATAACTCCAGCTACAGGGAATACCAGGCCCTTTTCTGGCCTCTGCAAATTTCTGTGAACACACACACACACACACACACACACAAAACAAAAACCCACTATCAGTGGAACTAACATCAGTTAACAAAAAGCCTAGGAGTCAGTGGCAGGTATATCATGCTTGGAGGACTTTTTTGATAACTTGGAATGGGAGGAGACTGGCAGAATGGCCACAGCTCTTTTGAGTTGTATGTGTGTGTTGTCCTCTGGCTAGCCTGTAGGTAGGAAGTTCAGCTGTATGCCCCTCTTTGCTGTATTCTGGGTATAACAAGGTGGGCAATACAAAGCTGGCATATATGTGATAATAATTTTGCCATAATTATCATTTCTGACTATTGACATTGAGAAAATTATTAGAAGGAAGGAAATAGAAAATATCAGGGTGACCAGTCTTCTTTCGTGAACGGGAAGGGTAAGGGATGGAGCTGTGATAGGAGGCTGGGGTGCTGCTGAGAGACCAAGGCACATGTTTGATTGGGTGTCAGTGTGTGATCAACACTGAGTTTCAAGAGACTGTTCCTAGGAGGTCTCTTCCACCCTAGACTGCTCAAACAGTTCCAATTTTAGGAGGGAATTTATTTGGCCTTTCCCCACTAAAATTTCATTATTCAAATAAACTTGCCTGAGAACTCTGTTCCCAGGTACAGCATTGTTGGGACAAAATGAACTCCCATGTATCATGTGAGTCCCAATATTGGCTTAGCCACAGGATGACAGTGAAAATGAATGGGTATCCTGCTCAGTCTCACAATGAACACCAGCCTTTGGGAGAGGAGAAAACCCTGGCTGATCACGCTGTATGTTAGCCTTGTGTATTAGTCAGGGTTCTCTAGAGGAACAGAACTGGCAGAATGAATCTATGTATACCTATAGAAAGGGGATTTATCAGAGTGGCTGACAGGCTGTGCTCCAGCTGGTTCAACAATTCCTGTCTACCAATGGAAGTCCAAGAATCCAGTACTTGTTCAGTCCATGAGGCTGGGTGTCTCATCTGGTCTTCAGTATATGCCAGAATCCCAAAGAAGTAGGCCAGTGAGGGAATAGACAGACTCTCCATTGAGAGTGAGGGAAAACAGGCAAAGAACAAGGGCTTTCTTCTTCCTTTATGGCTGCTAGAAGAAGGCGAGACATAGATTAAAGGTGGATCTTCCTGCCTCAAAAGATTGGGATTAAAAGTGGGTCTTTGTTGTGAGGTTTCTGGTCCTGACTTACAGGCCTATCCTTAAGGTTCTGACTCACAGTCCCACAGAACCACACAGACACGTATTTATTTTTACGCTGATTGGCCTAGGGCCCAGGCATGTAGCTTGCTAACTCTTTACTCTTAAACTAACTCATTATTCTTATCTTCTTCAGCCAGGTGGCTCTGATGCCTTTTCTCAAAGCAGCAATTCAGCTTCTTTCCTCTGAGTCTGCTGCTGTCTTCCCCTCGTGTCTCTCACATCCCTGTTCTGAGATGTTCCCAAAGTTTTCTTAGTCTGTTAGCCCCACCCACACTTCCTGTCTGCCTTTAGCCAATCAGTGTTTTTATTAAACCAGTAGGCGGGACCATTATTTACAATGGAACAGAATATAATCCCCATACACACACAAAAAAAATCTCTTACAGGTGAGTCCAGCTGTTTGGGTTTTAGTTGATTTCAGATGTAGTCAGGTTGATGACCAAGAATAGCCAGTGCACCTTGTAAATAAATGTGCATGTGAAGGAGGAATGGTTTTTGTTGGGGAAGGGCAGGGATATTTCCCCCAACTCTTCTGCCATTTGTCAACAGAGTTAAAATACAAGGTTAAGGAAAAGGATTTATAGGAGAAATCATGAGAGGCCACAGTCCAGAGGCTCAGATGGTGATGTGAGAACTCATTAATTGGGCACCTACTTGTGTGATAAGCTGGAGTCAGAACAGAGATGAAGCACATTTCTTGTTTGTAAAAAGCCAAAGTTTACCTTCCCAGTGGGAGATTTGCAGTAACCCAATAAGCCAACCCTCCGATAAAATCCATAAAGAAAGTAAAAGAGAGTCCCAGGGGGATGTTGCAGACAATAGGGTGCCAGAGAAGGACTTTTCTGAGATGGCAGGGCATGGCTGGCTGGCTAGATATGGGTGTGGGGCGAGGTTGTATGGAGATGGAAATTAAAAGCATCCCAGCAAAGGAAGTGGATGGATGCCTGAACTGAAGACAGATTAGAGGAAGCCTCTAAAATCTCTCATCTTTCCCTCATCCTTTACAAATCACCGCTTCCATATCCCTCTCATACTGCTCATGTTTATTATTTATTAATAATGTGACCCTGAGCAGGATGTACAGTCATTCTAATCAGACAGCTGTCTCATGCCAATGTGCATGACCCCAACCTAGAAGCCTTGTTATGAAAAGCACATGGTGTGACAATAAATGTGTATAATTGCCACGGAGTGTTTATTGTGTAATGAGGACTACATTGCCTTTAGTTAATCTGGCCATTTTTTAAAAGCGAGATAGGAAGTGTTATTGCAGATGAACATGCTAGATGGCTGAGCACTTTGCTTCAGGGTACAGGGTGGTAGAGATGATATCTGAATTTAGGCACTCTTCTTCCCAAAGCCCTCAGCTTCACCCACACATCACCCAGGTAGAGAAGCTGCAGATCTGTGCCTGTCGTGACTCTAACCCACTGCCCACATGTGACACCCTCAAGTACTTCTGCATCTATCATTACTAGGCTTATCATCTTCCTTTCACTTTACAATTTTAGTCATTTTTAATATGATGCTCAGAAGTCAGAAATCTGCCACAGAACCGGAGCTAGAAGCCACCATTTCCTGATTTTTAAATTCCCAGGTCTTTCTCCTACGGTGTGCCTCCTGAAGTTTTGCTTATTATAATTAAGCATATTTTGAAAGGAGTCCTCAGAAGTGCTCACTGAATTTGCTTCAGTAGATCCAGCTGTTTGCAAAACAATAGGTCCAATTTTCTTTTTAAATACTGCTTCTATTAACATTTAAAAGATTTTTCCATATTCATTGTTCCTATTTTAAGCAAAAGATCCTCCGAGCATTTCAGCATTCATCAGCTGATGGAACCCACAGGATTCAGGATCTGCACCCCCTCTGCCACCTGTCAGCTCCGATTGCTGTCTGCACCTGTCTTCTGCCTCGCTGTGCACATCCTCAGGATCTCTGAGTTATCTGGAGGCTTTGGAAGTGGGGAGGAATCTTTGTTCTGAAAGGCTTGTTGGCTTGGAAATGACCATCCTCGTCACGTTGGATACGCAGAGTTGAACTTAATGTTAAAAATTAAAAACAAACTTTTCTTGGCTGAGATTGTTGGAATTGAGAAGCAATCTCTGAGGCAGAAGGAAAAGGCCTAGGGGCTGAGGGCCTTGAAAGGTGATCACAAAGGCATACGGAGAAAAAATTTGTGCTAGGGAAGAAGAAGCATCAGGAACATCCCAGGCTGTTCTGATCTCTTCCTGGGGTTGGTGCAGGCTTAGAGCTAGAGTTCTGGCTGGCTTATGATGGCACATGCCTTTAATCCCAGCACTTGGGAGGCAGAGACAGGCAGATCTCTGTAAATTCAAGGCCAGGCTGGCTTATAGGGCCAGTGAGTTCTAGGGCAGTCAGGGCTACATGGATAAACTTTGTCTCAGAAAGAAAAGAACAAAGAAAAAAAATGAATTAGAGTTCTTTCTGACTTCTCTGTGGATATGAGATTCTGATAGTCAAACACCTACCCTGTGTCTCCCCCTTGTAAGTCTAACACGTGTTTCAAATCTGATGCAATAAAAACAAACTCCTGACCTACACTCCCAAATTTGCTCATCTTGCTTGTTCTTGCAGTGACAACTTTTTGCTAGTGACAACTTTGTCCTTGAAGATGCTCCCATACAAATGAAGTCTTCCCTAACACCTCTACCTTTAACATTACCCACCCCCACCCCCTTATTTCTAAAGTATTCTAAGTGTCCTAGGCTTTCACTCTTGTCAAGAGTGATCCTTGAATGCATTGGTGCACACCCCTCTTCTATCAAAACTCCCTAATGCCTATGTGGTTCTCAAGGTGGAAGGTCAATTTAGAGAGAGGGTGTTGAGTACTTTTGAGACAAGGTGGCTTTCTATTTTCTATGCAGTTAAGAATGGCCTTGAAGTTCTGATGCCCCTGCCTTCAACTCCTATATGCTGAGATTATAAATGTGCACAACATTTACCATTTATAAGAATTGGACCAAGTCTTTCCTGAGCATGCTTGATGAGCACTCTACCAACTGGACTGCACATCCAGCCTGCAAGTTCAATTTTTTAAAGTTTATTCTTACTTTATGTTATTGTATACGTGCTTGCCTGATCCACCTGGGAGGTCAGAAGAAGAAAATGCTTCCCCTGGAACTGGAGTTACAGACTGTGAGCCTCCAGGTAAGTATTGGGAACTGAACCTGGATATTCTGCAAGAGTAACAGGTACTCTTGACCACTGAGCTGTCTGTCTCTCCAGCTCTAAAAGGTCCGTTCTTAATGTGGCCTCCAGGATGCCTGCCCTTCCCTGCTCTTCCTCTCATCGAGCTGATCTTCTCGCTGAACCTCAGGCCCTCTGCTCTCCTTCTGCTCCCCCAGCTGCCAGGCAGAACCCTGTTTTGAGAAAGAAGGTTCCTTTGTCAGAAAAGCTTTGATCTCAGTCACATCTGACTCCCTTAGCAACAGCTAGTTCCTGCTCAGTCAAGCCTCCCCACATCCCAGCCTCAGCTCCCAGTTCCTACCCACCCCATTTTATTCTCTGGGAAGGAATGTCACCCTTTGATACGTTATGTAGTTTGCTTCTTAGTTCTATTCATTGCTCCAAGCCACAAGTTCTGACTAGAATGTAAACTTTAGGATGCACGAGTCTCTGCTCTTCTATGTATTTTAAGTGGCATGATCAGCACCTGCCACTTGAATGTATTTGTTAAAAGGGTGAATGCTAAGGCGTTAACACAGTGCCTGACTATATTTAGCTAAAATCATTCCATTACAAAAAGACAGAAAACCAATTTGAGTAGAAGAGAAATGTGACTGGACCACTTCCAAGCCTCCTGAAAATCCAAGGGCACCTCCATCCAGGAATGAAAATGAAGCCATCAGACCCTGACTCAAATGCCTGCTGTCTCTGCATCCTCCCTGGTGGCTTCATTCATTCACAGGCTGGTTTTCATTGCCACCACAGGCTGCTGGCAGGACTAAATGCAGAAGACATCCAGAAGCACGCAGGCTGCCACTCTTCCAGATGGGTGGGACTGGAGTGCACTGTGGATGGAGCAAGCACTTGTGCGCTAACACTTCTACCTCATCCTAGGTGTCTTCTTACTGGCTTGCCCCAAGTCAGGTGCTAGGACCGATTGCTGCGACCCACTGGGTTGAAATGCTCCCATTGGCCAAGATGGATTAGCTAATCATCTGTGGAACAGAGTGGGAAAGTCAGGGCATCAGGTCCATGAGGACTCAATGGGTTAAGAGGAGGGGGTGTGCGTCTGTAAAGAGAGATGTAGACATTATGGGCAGGTCCACTGCTCTCTCATCACACCAGAGTATGGTTCTGGTCCATGCCTACTAACAGCTCACAGAAATGACTTAAGGAAATAAGGATCTATTTTGGCTTCCCAGTCCATTATAGTGTGGAAGGCAGGATGGAGTGACTTGGCCAGAAGTGAATGGTAAAAGCTTGGTGCTTGATTGAGGACCAAGACAAGAGGACTGGAAGGGAACACAGGAGCCCTCTAAGGCCTGCCTTCACAGGCCTACTTCTGACAGTGTGTCTTCTACCCCTAACTTTTCCCAAATAGTGCCACCTGCTGAGGACCAAATATCCAAATACGAGAACCTGTGGCATGACATTTCACAGTTAAACCACAGCAGGAACCTTATCAGCATTAATGTCAGAATCCTTGGTCTGGCATCTGAGGACCAGATTTATGAAGCCTGGGTCTATCCCTCCAGCTTTGCTTCTCTCTATATCCTCTTGTGTTGTCTTTGCCCAAAAACACTGAGGCAAGGTTCAGCACTGGGACCACTGCTTGTTCATTCATGAATCTTTATACAACACTAAGCACTTACTATATGCCTCCAAGCTTGTGCTTATTTAGCATCTGCTCCCCTGAAGGCTCTGTGCCCTCTTCCTCTGTGAGAGCTAACACATTCTTTATGGCTCAAGTTAAGTCTTCTCTCTGTACCCCTAACAATGATGCGATCTTCCTTCTCACTCCGTAGTATTTTGCTTGTCCTCTTGGCATCGTTTTGGTTGGGTGTTCTTGGATTTATGTTACAGGTGTGCATATGCATTTCCCCACTGGGGTCTTCGTGCTTTGAGGGCTTGGGAATTACTTCTTCCACATCCAGGCAGTTAGAGTATGTTATATTCATAGTAGGAATCCAATAAATGCTTGTGAAATGAACAAATAGTAGACTGAAGGGATTGGGAAGTGGATTGTGGTTCCTTTGTCAAGCCTGTGACATATGTTTTGCAAAGGCACAGGGTTTGTGCAATGTTTTCAAGTCGTAGGTGCCACTCACTTTGCATTGTGGTATTCTGAACTGAATGCCACTCTAAGGATAAAGAAACAAATCTCTGAGAAGTCAACTTACTTTTGACTGTACAGGAAATAAAGTGCCAACTGTAGAACTGAATGAAGGTCTGACACTAAGTCTATTAGTTTTAGGTATTGGCGGCAGGTGACATCAGCTCAAACTAAGTCTCAAAAAGGGGATTATTGATTAATTTGTGACACCTCTCACACCATTGCTTTTGGTATTCATTGTCCTGTTCAGTCTCTCTCTTCCAGCTTTCACCTTGGACCCCCCCTTCTCTGATCAGTAGGATGTTTTTAAGTGTGTCATAAGCTGCTGGCACATTGGGACTTGCCTGGAAGAATTCAGCTTGAAGCCATCTGTGATGTCCTTCAAAGGCCATACTGAAGAGTGAAGAGCTGAAGACTGTACTCTTGTAGAAGCCCCTACTGAGTCATTTTGATAGCATGTATTTGAGCAGCCTGATGTTTCAGCCTAGGGTATCCCCTAAAAGCCATTGGGCTTCTTGGTAGCCAACAGAAACAGTAGGCAAGTGTTTGCTTTGTTCTAAATTCAAACCAATCACTGTGACCAAGGCAGAGGCATCTCCTCCCTGCTTCAGGACCACTTAGAACAGAGGGAGAGAGCTCCAAGGAGCATTGGGTGTATGGGACAGGTAGATGGGAATCTGATGGCATGGTGCAGACTTCAGAAAGCTACCTTACCTCCTTAGTGTGAGAAGATGCTTGTCATGTCAGAGCCCATTGATTGCCAAAGTTTAGAGGTACTCAAGCACAAGCCTTGTATTTTTACAAATGCTGAAATTGGAGCACAAAGGTATTTCCATGACTGAGGTCCCACTCACTGTCAGTCAGAACCAGATACAATGGCTGCTATCCTGACACTATTGCTGACTTTCCTCAGTAATGATGGAGATGCATGGCATGCATGTCTGACAAGATGGTGTGGGAGGGCCCTGGATGTGGGGCAGATCATTGTCTCACAGCTTTAGGTATTTTTCTCTCTCTGGGCTGTGGCACTTCCCACACAGGGTAAGCCAAGCCAGGGCTTACCTCAGAAGGGCTGTAGAATTTCTCTAGGGGAGAAGTACTTGGAATCTCAGACATCATGGCATGGTGTGAATTTGAAAGCAATTTTTATAACGTTGCCCAGACCATTTTGTTTCCTTAGGCAAAAGATGGCTTTTGTTGCCCAAGTGACCATTCCAGGCTTGCCCCAGAAAGGACCTGTGGCCTCTGACAAATCAATGGAGACAGAGTCTTCTTCGATGTATCCATAGCTGTCCCGCGCTACCGTCTTGCCAGCAAGAACGACTCGGCACATGTAGGATCCTTCTGCAGAAAAGCTTTAATGCATCTTGAGAGGGAGAGCATAAGCTTACAAGGTGGAGACCCCAAACGGCTAAAACCCGTCCCTTATATAGGAAACTGACCCCCACCTAGGACGTGCCAGACTCAGATTGGCTGTAGCTCAATCGGGTGAGGTGACGCCACGGAAGAGGCAGAGCACAAGGAGTGGAAATTCCCCTTGCACCTGCGCAGTCTACTTATTTACACATTAGAGCGCAGGATGTCGACGCCATCTTGGAATGGCGGCAGTGAGTGCGGCTTCTCACACATAGCTTCTCTCTTACTCATCACTACCAGAGGCAGAACTGTAGCAGATTTTAGAGAGAGTGTTAAGTCCACAGTTTTGGAGACAAGGAAACAGGCCCAGAGAGGCTGATGGTTTGTTCTAGTCACACAGAGGTTTTATGATTAAGTTGGGTTTACAGCTCTTAGGGTTTTGGTTCATAATCAAATTCTCTTTCCATAGCCCTAGAAGCTCTTGAGGGCTTCAGAGACAGCTCTGATCCATGACAGGGAGCCAGTTCTGAGGGAGATGGACAAGGACTTGAGTTTCAGTGAGGGGGTGAGTCAGAAAGTGACAAGACAATGTAAATCTCTCCCATGGAGACTCTGGACTTCACCAACAAGACACTTGGATCTAAGATCCATCTTTAAAAACATTTTCCACTTGTAATACAAAATTAGCTCTGCTGTGTTTTGTTTTCTCAGGACTTTGATCCACTTTCCTGTTGTTCAGAGAGGTTAAGCAATTTACCCAAGGTAACACAGGTAGAGGAGCTGTGCTTTAGTCTCTGTGCTTGTGGCAATGGATTTCGAAATGTTTATTCAATACGTCTTTGTGCTTCAGGAAAAAAGCATTAGGCTTTGCAGGAGTTTGTTTATAACTTAAATCTATATAACGTATGTGATTGGACTACATGGGATCTTGGGACAAAATATCCAGATCTAAATCCAGTTTTTACCATATATGCTTCTACCACCCTGGGGTCTTTGCTTACAGCCTGTGTGTATAGTAGATATGATTGTAACATGTACTTCACAGTGTTGCAATGAGGGCACATGGGAGACAATGCTTCAAGTCACATGACACAAGTCCTCAATCAGGTCGGTGTCCCTGATTCACTACTATGCGATTTAATTAGAGAGCGGGATGAGGCATGAAACATTGGGAGGGATATATTCTAGATTTACATAGCAATTTTGTTTTGTTTTGTTTTTTCAGGATCATGGAGGGGACTTAAAAAAAAACCTGTGTGTCTGCTTGTCAAATTTATGGAGAAAGGTGCACATTTGTGTTTTAATTATGTGCTTTTAAGTGGATTTCCTTTTTTTTTAAAAAAGATTTATTTATTATGTATACAGTATACAGTATATAGATGGTTGTGAACCACCATTTGGTTGCTAGGACTTGAACTCAGGACCTCTGAAAGAACAGTCAGTGCTCTTAACCTCTGAGCCATCTCTCCAGCCCAGTTTTTTTTTAATATTTATTTTTATTTTATGTGAACTGGTGTTTTGCCTGCCTGTGTAACTGTGCAAGGGTGTCAGACCTTGGAATTATAGGGAGTTGTTAGCTGCCATGTGGATGCTAGGAATCGAGCTCAGGTCCTCTGGAAGAACAGGCAGTGCTCTTAACCGCTGAGCCATCTCTCCAGCTTAAGTGGATTTCTAAATAAATAGAAACTTGGGAAATCTTGAACTTTCTGGTTCGGAAACACTGGTATCTTGGTACATTTCCCTGCATCGACTGGCCTAGGCAGGTCGTAGGCAGGTAAGTTTGGACTAGACTAGGAATATCTCTGGCCTGCTGATTGCTTTTGCTGGCCTAGCCTGCTCTCCACCTCCTTGGCTCTGCCTCCACACTCCACGTGGGGAAAGGGCTTCTCCTCCCTGGCTGCTCCGCTCAGGGCAGGAATCCGGAATCCAGGCTTCCCGGAGGGGCGCTGGAGTAGGGCCCAACACTTTATCTTAATAACTTCTGTGCGACTCAATGTCAGTTCACCCTCCTCCCAGTAGGTGGCAGTCTTCACCATCTAGCCCTTAATCAGCCTTTTCCCAGGCAAAGGTAGCTTTTACCCATCAGACCCAATGAATGCTCTCTGGAGAGCATTATTTCCAGCATCCTCTTACTACTCTGGAGTGCAGCTCACAAATTTAATAACTATCTATGAGTCTTAGTTCAACGAAACAATACAACTTGCTTTAACATAAAGAGAAATGAAAGAAAAGTAATTGAAATAAAACAGTGCACCTTTTAGAAGCAAACGCTTGGGTGCCCTTTATGTGGATATTAGCATGAAATAGATGCTAGGCTCGTAGCTGTGATTGCTGTGATGGTAACAGTGCCAGTGATGTTTGATAAAATGGCAGTGTGTGTGTGTGTGTGTGTGTGTGTGTGAGAAAGAGAGAGAGAGAGAGAGAGAGAGAGAGAGAGAGAGAGAGAGAGAGAGATTCTTTCTAGGCTAGGCTTGGCATGGAATCGACTATGTAACTCAGGCTGGTTTTAAAGTCATAATGCTCTTGCCTCCTTTCCTAAGGATTAGAGGTAAGCACCACCATGCCCTGCCTAATTAATAAGTTTAATGACTTTCTAACATGGTGGACAGGTTTTAGTAGCACTCTGAAAAAAAAATTAGAAACAAATTTACTGTAATGTGTGCATTTCAATTTTCACAAACATATCTAAACGCACTCCCACAAATAAAATAAAATAAGAAATAAATTAAGTAGACTAACAAATAGTTAGACTCAAATGACTCTGTCCCCTAATGTGGAACAATGTTTTTGCTATGTAGTATTGTCTTCCTGTTGCAAGGTGTCTGGAGTCCTTTACCTCTCAAACTCTAAATGCCTGTGGGAAAGCAGTACTAAAAACAAATTAAAAAAAATAAACGTTTTCACAAATTTCTAAAATGCCCTCTAGGGGGCACTGCCAGCCTCATTAAGAATTAAGAACTGGGCTGCTACACGCTATGTAAAAAGGTAGTCACAAGCCATGTGTAACTGCTGGCCTCACAGTATAACCAGTTCCCATAAAGACCTCACTTTTAATTTAATTTACATATACAATTTAAAATAGACGCTTAACTTAGGATTTTGACAGTCCTAATGATGGCAACAATTTGGACACGCAAATCTACTCTCTAGCTATATACATCATGAGATCTGGGTATGGATCAAATATTTATAAGGTTTAGTGAAGTAATGATGTGGTCTATAAATGTCACCAGACTCAGGAATTTGAAGTGGTAGCAAGAAGGGTATAAAGTGCCCTGAGAGGAACTTTTTTTTTACCTGGGAGGCCATGTCTAAATGAGAAAATGGTGGATATGTTGAGTTGAATAAACATTATCAAGAGTAACTTTATCTCTTTCTTCTTATTATTGAAATGATGCTACAGGAAAAATTCAACATATGCCCACAGCTTGCACCTCACTTCTGCTAGAGAATGCTGGAATAGAGAAAACTCCATGCCCGTTTTTTTGCTTCTGAGATTGCCTCATGCTTTCTCTCTGACAGGAATACATATATATGCTTATGATAGTGTTTTTGCCCACAAGTATGGCTGTATATCATGCATGTGCTTGGTGCTTGCAGAAGCCAGAAGAGAGTTGTGAGCTACCACATGGGTTGCTGGGAACCGAACCCAGGCCCTATGGAAGTAGCCAGTGCTCTTAACCGATGAACCATCTCCCTCACCCCTGCACCCCAATCCAGTTTTAAGGAGTGTTGGGAATTGAATCTAAGACTTTTCGCTAACTAGATAAGCACTCTACCAAGTGAGCTACATCCCCAGTCAGTGATTAATTTTTGATGAAGTCTCAGATTTGGCCTGTGGCTCTGGGAGCGGTAATCGTCTTCCACACACGTATCTGTGTCTTGTCTTTGTGTTCCTTCTCTTTACCTTCTGCCGTGGGGGTTTGGCCCGTGATACAAGGACCAGTGCCAGTCCTGCTCAGAGACAACGAGGAAGAAGTATCTCAAACCTCAGGAAGACAGCTTGTCCCTGCTGGAGATACCCAGATAAGGCCATGGCTCCATTTCAAAGCAAACTCCAGGCTATCTTTCACACAGGGCTGACAACCAACCTCTAGGTTACAGCCTAGTCAGGACGGGCCTCACTCGATCGGTTATTACAACAGTTCAAACTATGGAGAGACTCCATATAAAATCATGAGTATTCCAGTTTTAAGGAACTACTTTCTCTGGGAGCTCAATCTTATGTTATGAGGGAGGTGCCTTACTGGTGAGAGGCATGAGCTTTGAGGCCTGACTTGGGCTCTAAAAATGACTGTTGCATCACGGCTGTGGGGCCTAGCTCAGGTAACTTAACCTCTCTGTTCTGAAATTTTCCCTTTCGCTTCTCCACAGGCAGGCAGCCTGGGGAGGTGGCAGGTATGTTACAGAGGGGCATGAGTGGCAGGCGCAGAGAACTTCCCTGCAGAAAATCCTGTTAGGACACTGTCTTTCAGCAGGCTTTCCTCAGAATTTGGTCCCAAGAAATCTAATTTTAAAAATAAAAGAGTTTTGTGGGCATTATATTTTTGGAAATAGTGTGTCTTTAGTGAGACTGATAAAGAATATAGTAAGCCTTCAGAGAACTCTTGGCTAAAGAAATCACCTTCACTTAGTTTCACTCAGGGTTTCCCACATTTATCTCATTAGGATTATCTCTTACCACCAAAGAACAGTGAAGCCTATGTGGGCTGGTAAAAAGTGACTCGGGAAAAGTGTCTCTGTCTAAATAGCCCCTGGGTCCCATTTTTAGCTGGACTCCTCCTCGTGTCTTCCTGTAGTGTGGATGTGGACAGTAGGGACAAGTCACCAGTCTGTCCTATGCCACTGACATCCATTCCCAAGGGAGCTCAGACAACCTTGGAAGTGTTTTTAAAAGGTCACAGGAGCTCAGACAGTCTCTTGAAGAATAGAACTGGGTCTTTCTACCTT
This sequence comes from Sigmodon hispidus, assembly GCA_004025045.1. Lineage (NCBI taxonomy): Eukaryota > Metazoa > Chordata > Mammalia > Rodentia > Cricetidae > Sigmodon > Sigmodon hispidus. The sequence continues at coordinate 122,959 of PVIH01002117.1, forward strand.
CGGTAGCCTAGATTGTGTGAAGTCTCATGAACTCTTAGAGATCTCTACAAATGATCAACAGCTATAATAACCTTTGGCCATAAAAATATTTCAAAAGGAACTGAGGGCTGTTGCTTACACACATGCACACACACACACACACACACACACACACACATACACACACAGAGAGAGAAATAGAATAGCTTATGAGCAGATTAAAAGGACATAATTAATTTATAAGCCCTACCCTGATTAGAAAAATAAATGTGGAAAGATCACTGAAGGATAATGTTCTGACTCAATTTGCAATAATTGTACATTTCTTTCACCAAGACACATATCTGATATAATCTCCCAAATCCCCAAGTACACATAAAACAAGTCTCAGTAAATGACATCAGACAGGACAGGATAAAGAAACTATTCCTAAAAGGATTTGGGTCTAAATCAAAATGCACAGAAGCAAACCTATCTATCTCTGAATTCTTTTCATTTAAAGCATAATTTCTGCCTAGTTATTAACTAGAAAAATTTTAAGTCTAAAATTCTAGAGCCATTGCTTAATAATCAGGCACCTGGAAATGTCAACATTTCTCCATTCTTGAATCCTATACGGAAATATATTTAAATATGCACATACGTATATAGCAGGGTTAGTTTTTCCATATTAAGTTGCAGACCTCACAACACATCACCTTAAATATTTAAGCATGTATCTCTTACATAAAGGACATTGTCCAATATGATCACATGACATGATCTTGCCTAAGAACATTGACAATAATTCTGTAGTTGCACCTGGTACCAACTCCACAGTCAGATTTCCCAAGGAAACAGTCAAAGCTCATACATTGCATTTAGTTATAACAATTTATTCTTTGTAAAGCTACAATGTCATTCTCCCACCTCTAACATTTTCCTGATCTAATGACCCTTGGATTAAACTACCGCAACGTAGGTGTCCTACAAAGTAGCTCTTTCATGTGATCTTTTCCCTTTGGTCATACAACAGGTTCTTCTATGCTCTGTCATTCCCGTAAACCAACAGCTAGGCTTACTTAGACACATATGAAGGACTTGGGTAGACTACCTGAGAGGTGGGCTTATTCTCTCTCTCCCTTCCTCCCTCCTTCCTTCCCTCCCTCCCTCCCTCCCTCTCCCCCCCTCTCTCTCTCGTGTGTGTGTGTGTGTGTGTGTGTGTGTGTGTGCGCGTGTGTAAGCCAGAGATTGGATGTCATTCCTCAGGACACGATCTACTTTGTTCTTTGAGGCAGAGTCTCTTGTTGGTCTGGAGCCTACTAAGAAGGTTGGGCTGACTGGCCAGAGACCTCCAGGGATGTTCTCATCTCTGCCTCTTCAGTGCTGGGAATTCAAACATGTTTCATGGCTTTTCTAGTGTGGAATAAGGGACTTGAATGCAGGTCTTCATGCTTGTAGTGTGAGCGTTTTGCCTACTGAGCTATCTCCAGCTTGGTGTACTTACTCTTGCTTATATTCTGTCCCCAGATGACTACAGAGCTGCTGTTTAGGATAATTGGGGTTTGAACTCTGTCTAATTTAAGTTCAAGCAGACAAAAAAATTGGCAGAATGTTGACTGCTGAGAATTCAGTTTTCTTCAGCAAAGTATATATATATTTTCTGTTTTTTTAAATGTGATGAACTTCTAATACTAAACTAGTATTTATTTATTGCAAAATTTTAGAAAAACACATTAAAGTGCCAAAAAAGAAAGTGCTGGTCTTATTTTTAGGTAAAACCATTGTTTTATGTATCTGCTTTTTTGTATTTATTCTTTTCTTTCCTATAGCTTTCTATAGCAAATTCTACATTACTGAACATAAAATTAGTTATATTTTTCTGCTAAATTTGTAACAAACCATTTTTCATTATTTTGATTTTTTTTTGTAATTTTTTAAAAATAACTGTATGGTCTTTTGTATTTTTGAATTCTTACTCTTGGAAATTTAAGGTTTTTTTCTGGATATAAGTAATGTTATGGATAATATCTTTATCTAGATAAATATTTCTCTCCTTTGAAAATTATTTCCTCAGGAGAAATTATTGGGCTGAAAGGAATGGATTTTTAGAATTTATTTTCTGCCTGATTATCACAGTAAGGTGAGTTTATCCTTGGCATGTAAAAATAATAAAACTAGGAGAGAAAAAAGTGTTCAGCATCCTCTGCCCAGAGGCAACTGATATTAGCGGTTTGACATGATTTCTTCTGATAAAGGCAGTTATTTTCTTTCTTAGTAAGACTCAAGGGTATAAACATTTTTAAAGTTTTTGGTAATACTGCCAAGATTGCTTTCAAGTTTTCAAATTTATTCTTCTGGGGGTGTTTGAGTTGCGACCACTCTGAAAACACAAACATCTAAAAGTTGTCAAGCAAGCGTGCTCATTTCTAAACTCTCCATACCTTTGCTGTGACTCACTGAAAGTTGATGAGCCTAGAAAGGGCATAAAAAACAGTCCTGGACAAATATGACTCAGAAAACTCATTTCCAGGTTTGGATCTGGTTGAAATTCATGTATCCAAGGCTGCCTCTGTTAATGGTGTTCATTGTGGGGTATCTGGACATGCTTGGTTGTGACAGGTGGCTATAGATGTCAGCCCACTCAATCGGCTTGATGAAGACCAGCTACTGGCCATGCATAAATTCAGACAGAAGGAAGTAGTCTTTTAGTAAAGGCTCTTCAATCTTCTTCAGATGTGATGCACACAGAGAATAATATCTTTTTATACACTAGAGGATACAAACAAAACTGCTGTAAACTTGGGCCCTACCAGGCTTTCCTAGAGGATGAGAAATCAAGATCTCAGGCTCCTGCAATTGGTTGTTGTACATCTGTCTGGGCCAGTTTTGAATCCAAGTGAGGGGAATATATCTTCTGAGGCTAGAAAGAGCAGAACCAGACTCTCTAGACTCCCTCCCTCCCTCTCTCCTTTTGTTCTCCCCCATAGTTCTTGTACCAGTTACACTTGTTCCTTGGCTGAGGGTGCTGTTCTGGGAGGCTGGCAGAATCTTTAGGAAAGGGAGCATGACTGATGGAAGTAGGTCACTAGCAGAAGGCCTCTGGTTCTGCAACTCTCTACTTCCTGTCCATTGCCATGTGAACAGATACTGCCACATATCACAGCCTTACTGCTCTGGACTGAGCCATTCCAACATGGTTTCTAGGTCCAGATGGATTGAAATCATGAACTCCTAACAAAGCTTCCCACACTCCAGTTGCTTCTGCCAGGCATTTTGCTCAGTGCATTGCAAAAGAAATAAATGCGTTGTACTCCAACACTTCCTTGTAGAAGGTACATGATTTTCTTAACACCCTTACATTTGAACCATTACAAGTCTTACATGTTAGCTATTCTCTATAAAATACAACCAGCTCCTTTTGAGAAAGTTTTCTTTCTTTGGCTTCTCTTATCAGAAGTCTTTCAACAATTCAACAATTATTAACTGAGTTCTAGCATGGGAGCAGGCATGTTAAACACTGGGGATAGGAAGCTGGTACAGACAGCTGTGGACTCTTACATGGCCACAGCTGTACGGAAGGAAACATAAGAGTAGCAAGGGAAAGTGGGAATAACTTCTTCAGAGATAGATCTGCATTTTATGAAAAACTTCTTTAGGCACAGGGGAGGCTTCAAAAATATGCAACATGAAAGGGGACTAGAAATCTTATCCACCAATCTGGAAACAGTACTGGATCAGAGACAGGACCTTAAAGTTTTAGAAAATGGATGATATTTTTTGTGTGCCTTTAACACCAATATCAGACAGTACCAGGAAGCATAACAGAGGCATCAGATGTGAAGAAAGGAAGCCAAGGCTACATTTTGAGGAGTTTTGTCACATATAGACGTCAGAGCTTGTTTTGCAATGGGTCTCTGGAAAGATCCCTAACTGTGTCTGCAGACCATCGGGGGGAGGCGCCATTCCTACACTAATCGTACAAATGTAGGCAATGGAGGAAGTTGGGTTGAAAGTGACAGAGAAGCAGCTGCAACTTTGAAACACCTGGGAAAGAATGGTAAGATGACCACCTCCCAAAAACTCTAACATCAGACATGAGAAGCACTCTTCTCTTCTGAGTTGTTGATCAGGACTGCCCAAGATATACAGCTGACTACTGAAGACATCATGCATTTCAGAAAGAGGGCCCTGGAAGTCCTGATCTGGAACTGACTCAAAAGCAATCTCTCTGAGGAAGGGCTTTCATGGTGCCAGGTTCCATGCAAGCTTTGGAATGATGGAGGCAACCAACCTATACAGTCCTACCCACCTGTGATGTCCATGCACCACATCAATAATCAGCATGGCACAATAACTCTAAGGGTACAGTAATGGCATAACTACCTTAGAAGTAACCAACCAGTCTCTAATTAGACTGAAGATCTGTTCAGCAAGAGGAAAACCATGCCCACACTGGGAGTCTAGCTAAGTGCTTAGTGCTACGGAGGTACTGGTTATTGGAGGATAATCTACAGCTACTATTTGTGGTAATATAGTGTATATTTAATAAAATTAGTCTAGAATATCAGGGGACAGTGTGTGTGTGTGTGTGTGTGTGTGTATGTGTGTGTGTGTGTGTGTGTGTGTGTGTGTGTGTGTTTGGGAGCAGGGGAGCTGGAATATAAGAGAAAAGGAGCAAACCACAGCCAATTCTCATCCAGCCAACTTCTCAGCCCTAAAGGTAAGTCCTATCTTCATGGGTCCTCAGCCTGACTGGTCACTCAGACAGAATGGATGAATTGCTGCCTTGAATTTCTTTTCCTGCCCAGCTATTTTACTTCCTGATTCAACTCGCCTAGAGCTAGGATTAAGGGTGTGAGCTGTTAGGCCTTAAATTCACAGAAAGCTAGATGCATCTGTCTCCCAAGTGATGGGATTAAAAGTGTGGGTCATCACTTCCTGACCTTCATGACTTGGTTGGGGATTATTTCGTCCTCTGATATTCCAGACTAATTTTATTAAATATACAATATATCACAACTAATTTATTAAACTAGTATACTCTGTAACTACAACCTATAAACATTTGTTCTTATACCCACAGATAGTGCAGTCTTCAACCTTCATCAAGGAAACTTCTCTTTGCAACAGACAGAGACCACTACAAAAAGCCACAAGCAATCAGAATGCAGTTTTGGAGCCTAGTCCCAATGGATACATATACAAAACACTCCTGCACAAAAAAAGCTATTATGGAAGAGGGGGTGGAAAATTATCAGAGCCAGAGGATCTGGGAGTTTGCTGTGAGATGATGTCTCTTAGTAGTATCAGAAACTACATTCATAAAGTTTCATCCTCAAGTGTTATCTGAACAGGGATGGCGCCACTGCGCACACCAGACTGAATGAAGACACCATGAGGTCTCAAGCCTACACAAAGAGCCCTAGGCAACTGAGAAGGACTGGGAAGAGGAGAGGCGGTCTTCCCCAGGGAGGAGCATACAATTGGTTGTCCAGTACCAAATGGCCAGTTCTGAAAACACTCACATGGGGAGCATTATATGGACTGAACAGGTTATATTTGGGAATATATAATGTATATACATATTCACATGCAATAACAATTAGAAAACAAGAGAGAAAAAAAGCAAGAATCTGAAGGAGAGTGGGGAGGGGTATATGGCCGGGTTTGGAAGGAGAAGCAAGAATGGGGATGTCATTTTATTATAAAAGAGGGGGTCATTAGTGATAGAATCTATAGAAGGGGCTGAAGAGTATGAAAGTGCAGCTTGGGCAGGGAAATAAATCATTGTGCCCCAAGTAAAGATAAAAAGATTTTATCCCATCCTTCCATGTGCTCAGATCCAAGCCAACGTTTCTTTGACTCATCTCTGAGACCCTTTCTTTTTCAATCTGTGTATTCTCATCTCTTTAGAGAGCATTCCTTTTCTAGAATTGCCATCTGATTCATCAATGGACACTTTGCTCCTTAAGCCTGAGGTTATCAATTCACATGTGTTAGATCTGTTTTCTATACAGGGCTGTAGGCTGTTTACAGGACCTTCATCTCAGGTCTCTCTGATAGTCATTTTATTCACTATCTCAGAGATAGGAATTTGCTAAATCCCACTCAGCTGTAAGGATTAATGCAGTAGCTGCAGATGAAGACTTTTATTCATTTTTTGGTCACATATAGTTTGAATGTTTTGCCTGTACGTATATCTGTGTGGTGCATGTATGACTGGTGCCTGTGAAGAAAAGAAGAAGGTGCCAGAACTCCTGGATCTGGAGTTACAGTCATTATATGACTACTGGGACCCGAACCCAGACTCTCTGGAAGAGCAGCAAGTGCTCTTAGCTACTGTGCCAGTCACTCAGCTTCTGGAACCTTTGATTCTTCCTATTCTAAGACGACCCCCACCCATCCCCAAAAAAACAAACCAACTGCTTTGTATCCCGAGCCTCATAAGACACTGAAAAACTGGAGGCCAGGCATGGTTTTAGAGTCATATGTCTTTGAACCTCCTTACTAGATTATAGTTGTTCTGGTAATGATAACAAGGTAATTGCTAATTGATCAAGTGTCTAGTCTTTACAGAGCTGATGTTTGCTTATTGTAATAAATGTATTCTCCCCCAGATTAAGAAAAGCCGGAGTCTGAGTGAAGTTAGGGGTACTCTTGAGAGCAAGAAGAGGGCTTGCTTTGTTCTCTGTTCTATCCACCTCACATAGCCAGGATCTCACCTGCCTTTTCGTGAGGTCTATCAATATTTAATGTGTGGGTGTCAGTTGCTGTAATTGAGCATTCTCCAGAAACAACTTGAATTAATCATATGCAGGAGGAGAGAAAATAAAATGCCCTTTTCTCAGAGCCTAGTACCACTGGCTGCTTGGAAGCCTGGAAACCACAGTGAGACCTTCCTGCTGATGGAGGACCCCGAAAAGAAACTGAATCAGAAGAACGACGACAAACCCAGAAAAGTACGATTTAAAATCTCCTCTTCCTACAGCGGCCGAGTGTTGAAGCAGGTGTTTGAGGATGGGCAAGAATTAGAGTCACCCAAGGAGGAATACCCTCACAGTTTCCTCCAGGAAGCCCTTGAGCCAATGGATGGTGTTTATGGGTCAGGAGAAGCCCCCAAGCCCCAGCTGTACTCCCCTAAGCTGACGGCTCAGAGGATCAGTGTGTTCAGAGATGGCAGTGCCTACACTCTGGCGGGAAGCCAGCCTCTGTTCAATAACTACAAGGCCAATGACCATAAGGTTGGTACTGTGTGAGGTTACAGGCTCATAGGGTAGCCGCCTTGAAATATGTCTAGCAAAATGCCAAAGTGCTTCAGATATGCATCTTGCTCAAGTTCAGCTACTGGCTGTAGGTGCACCAAATAGGGAGCTGTTATTAGAATAATATTTCTTGGACAAAAATAACACGTGGGTTGACTACTTATTAAAAAGTGTGACTAGTGTAAGCAGCGTTCAAATCCCATCCAGGGTATCACACTATAATTGGGTCTTTGGCTGAGTTTCCTCCATGTGTAAATTAAATAGAGGTGCAGTGGTTTTCAGGTTGCTAGCCTGTCGTTTTAGAGAATTATGCAGCAGTAGGTCATTTCATTTCCCCGAAAGAACTGAATATCTGAAGGTACTCATTTTGCTTCAGCCAATTACTCTGCTGTATTTTATATGCGTCTTGTCTTTTTCTCCTTATCACCTCCCTACTGCTTGCTCTTTAAGATTGTTGGTCTATTTATTTAGTTTTGCCATTCCAGGGCTCATTAATACGAATGCTGGGTAGCTGGAATCCTGGGAACAAACGGTGAAAAGCAAATCAAACAGAGGAAGTGTTTCTTGGGGAAGAGGTTTGAACTAATAGTTCAATGATGCAAGCTCTTCCTGCAGGTTTCCTTAGCATCCCTGGTATGGATAATCAGACGCCCACCCAGGATTCTGTTTTAAGCTAAAACAACATGGGAAATACTCAATGATTTCCAGAATCTTCAGAGATGAGTTTGTGCTCATGGTAGCAGAAGTATGAATGTTGTATCTCTTAAAGAATACCTATAATTATGTAATGCATCTAAGGTATTAAAGGTAGCTATACCATGATTTGTCCTTAGCTTGGAAGTATTTTTTCAGATAATTATTTTTAATCATTTTTATTGTTCATTTCCTAAGAAAATAGGTATTGCACGCAAATGTTTTGAACTTGTTGATATTGGCAAAAGGATAATTGTAATATCCACAATTACCAAAACTAATACCAGGTTTTGGTTTTGTATGAAGGGATTGAGAATAAAAATCCCACATGCTAGTTGAATGTTTTATGTGTTATAAAGTGCTGCCATGTCCTCTATATCCACCACTCTCTTTTCTTTTCCACATTCTCAAGGGGAAGAGGCAAGGTATGATCATTTCTATTTTGTGAAGGAGGAAATTTATATGACAAGTTGATTAAAGGCACAGCATCATAGGGACCTAAGGTGTTGATTCAGAATAGGAATCTGGATCCATACTTTAATAGCTATGGCATGTTCCTTTTTAATAAACAAGATCATTACATGGTAATAACAATGGTGATGTTTTAATATTTGTGCCCTAGATACTTTGCTGTGTTTTGTGCTTACAATAGTTCTTTGTAACTGTATCTTATTTGGAAGTTGAGATTTAATAAATGCACAGCTCATTCAAGCCATGATAAATAATTTAAGCTACTTCATAACTTATGCCAACTTTGGCATGTGTAAGAATGATTTGACATAGATTTATAAAACCAGGTTAAAACACAAATATTCCAGAAGCCATGTTGAAAGTTGGATTTTTATTTGGTCTCATTTACTTTCTGTGTTGTTCTACCAAGGGCCACATCCCACTGTCATCAAGCTCGGAGTATGACAGGGACCATGGTGGACCTGTGCAGCCCACCCACTGAAGCAGTTCAGGGTGATATTCATGAAGCAAAGAAACAAAAGCTGGAAGTTCATGACTTTCCAACAGTAGATGCAACTATAAATTAGCCCCTTATATATGCTGCCTGTAATTCTGTGATGGTTTGCAGTTAAATGCAGTGATTCACCTAAGGTTTGAAACTTCAACAGATATTTGTACACCACTATTCACAGAAATTCACAGTCAATTAAAAGTAGAAACAACTTAAAAGTTCACCAGTTGATGAATGACTACATAAGACGTGGCCCATACACATAATAGAATATTACAACACTTTAGGAAATTTTGATGTGCTTCAGCAGGAAGCTTGAACACATTAGACTAAATGAAATAAGCCAGGCACAACCAGGCAAACCTGTACCATTGCCGATACATAATGGACTTTATGGCACAAATCAATGTTGGCAAAAGTAGATTGAGGTTATCAAACTAGGAGTTGAGAAGATGTTATTGTTTATGGATTCAGCATTTCAGTTTGGGGAGAAAAAGTTCTGGAGATAAATTGTACAATGTGAATACCAGGGAACTCTATAGGTATAAATGGTTAAAATAGGAAATTGTGTGTCATACATATTTTACTTTAATTGCGATAATAAAAATAAAACATTGGCTCTGATATCTGTCAAGGTCCAGTACTACCTACTTCCTGTGTGAAATTTGGACAGACTCACTTTGTTGAGCCCCAGCAACATCATGTTGGCCTGAGAATAACAGAAGTACCTTCCTAGGAGGGCCACTTAAGATGATTAAAATAGATAATTCTTGCAAAACGCCTGGCACCCTATATATGATTAGCAAATGGTACCTACCATTGTAGTGGTGGACAAATTCTTAAGGAAACCTTTAGTCTACCTTTTTTGTGATGAATAGAAAAGGTGGTGATGAATAATAAAAAATAATCAAGGGATTAAAACTCATTGAAATGTGTAGAATTCATAAAATTATGGACAGGAAAAGAAAAGGAGGTAATATTTACTGAACACCAAATTTATATGTATTAAGTGATCTTATACTTACAATATTTTGATGAGAAATAAATTTTCAAATTGGGAAAACAGATGTTTACAGGGTTTTGTAGGCTAATATAACCTGCCCATCTAACATAGTTGTCAAACAGCATTTCGATAAGATTTGAATTTCGTTTCCCTAACTCCAAAGCCCATTAAATTTCTAATATTTGACAAGACTTCTGTGTTCATTAGTGTCTGGATAACTGTTTCTAGGCATGTGGCTACAGGAACTGGCATATGTACAGATACTTTCCCACATAAGCTGTCATTCCAGACTGTATGCCAGAAGCTAAAAGAGTCTTGACTCCATCTGGCCCTCTATAATACGAGAGTGGATTTCCCTCGAAGGCAGCTAGATGTAACCAGACCTTCCAAACTTCAGTTACACCTAGAGAGTTTGCTTAGACACAAGGGAGAATCTGGCTGTCAAGAGGACTGAAATTAAACACACATTCAGAACGACTGGGATCCTTCATCTTTGGAGTAAAAAAACTTGCTATTTTAGATGATGATCTCTTTAGGGGCAGGGAGCTGAAGCATGTGATCACCCATTCTTTGAGCATATTGAGAGTTCAGTCTTCAAAAGAAGAAACTGAAAGAAAATAAAGCCCTAGATGTGAGGAAACTTCCTGGTAACTGAACCTTTTGGCTATTACAGGAAGTAGAAACAGAACCCTTCCAAAGTACCAGCATCCTTATCTCCCAGTGTCCGAAACTGATAGTCCAGAGTGTGAAATGGGAATCCACTGTGCATAGAACAATAGGAAGTGGGATCTGCTACAGGATCCCTTGGAGAGGGAGAAAGAAGGCCAGGCATGAAGTCTGTAGCTTAAGTAATCATTGAAAACTCCACGGCTGTTTACAGGAGTCTGAATGCTGACATCTTGCTCATGTTAGAATATAACTGAATACTTTAAATATGAGAATGTTTAACTGTGACACCATTTAAGTAGGCTGGATTTATACAATTCTAGAGTCAGAAAAAGTATTCCATGCTGGAGTGTTTGGCTGTACAGCATGAGTGTGCATACACTATTGAAGAAATAGTTTTTTAATAACAGCAGTGATGGGTGATGCCCACACTTGCATATTATCAACAGCTTTTACAAACCTCAGTTATCTGTATCTCTTATATCATCTTCCATCTCCAGAACATGATATCATCTTTAGGTACTAGAGTAAAAATATGTAACCATGGGAATAATGCCCACACAGAAGCCATCAGAGAGTTTAGGAAGGACCTGGAACTTGGTGTCTTAACCATTAACCCTTTTGAGGGGGTGGGCAGGCTTCAAAACAGGGTCTTTCTATGTAGCCTTGTCCTGAAACTGGCTCTGTAGCCCAGGCTAGCCTTAAACTCACAGAGTTCCTACTGCCTCTGCCTCCAGAGTGTTGGAATTAAAGGCAGGTACCATCATGCCTGGCTAGCATTAACCCTTAAATTATTGAACTTGACAATGTTGGAAGCCCCAGTAGGAAGACTGCTTAATGTGTGGCAGGACCCAGGAGTTTTAGTACATCTGTGTACAACCAGTGTGGAAGTACATTTAAGGAACTAGCTTGTCTGTGTGAGTGCCTACCAGCTGAATATCAAGACACATGCAGACAACCAAAATGGAATGCAAGTATGTGACCGCTCTGGGTCTTGTAACTAGTAGGCATCAGATCTGGAATCCAAGGCTGTTTCTCTCCCAGATGTGTGACTGGGCAGAACTGTGTGTTCTGGGTCAAATGTTACCTGGCTATTTACTCTTCTGGTTACCTTTCCCTCTCCTGTTCCTCTTCCTTTTCCTCCTCCCCCTTTCTTCTCCTTTTCTTTCATCCTCTGCATCCTAGACTTTCTGAATCCAAGGCCCCACATGTGCTAGGCAAACTCTCTGACACTGACATACAGTCTTACATCCCTGTTCTCCATTCAGCTTCTGTAGTGCACTATAGCATTGCTCTCATTTTTTCATGAGCAAAGCATTGGGTAACACATAGTAAACTCAGAGATGCCATGGGATGGTCTTTCTATATGCTGTGAAAATGTGTTGTTACCATTGGTTAATAAAGAAGTTGTTTTAGCCTATGGTAAGAGTTTACAGCCAGGCAGGGAATCCAAGAGAAATAGAGGAAGGAGAAGATCTGAGTCAGAGCAGATGCTGTGAGCTGCCCAAGGAACAAGATGTAATGGAACACAGGTAAGCCATGAGACACGTGGTGAAACATAAATTAATAAAAATGGGTTAATTTAAGATGAAAGAGCTAGCTAATAAGAAGCCTGAGCCATAGACCAACTGGTTTGTAATTAATATAAGCCTCTGAGTAATTTTTTTTATAAGCTGCTGTGGGATCACAGGTGGGAGAGATTTGTCCAGACTGTGGGGCCGGGCAGAGTGAGAAACTTTCAGTTACACATAGAAGAGACATTAGCTCTTAATAATGATTGTTTAGAAGTATATTGACATAAAATATTATATATTATTTGAATAACAAAAATGGATTATGACAGTATATTTCCTGACATATCTGTTGTAGTTTGGTATATATGACATATAGAGATATATTTGGGGAGAAAGGAATACTTGTAAAAAGTACAGTATAGGTGCTAAGAATATGGAAGTTTGGATAACAGGCATGGTGGTACATGCCTTTAATCCCATCACCCGTGAACAGATGCAAATGGATGTGTATGAATCTGAGGTCTGGTTTACATAGTGAGTTTCAGGCACCAAAGCTGCATAGTGAGACCTTGTCTAAAAAATAAAGCAAGGAAAGAGAGACAGAAAGAAAACAAAGAACATGGGCTTTAGGAACTGGAGAGTTGGCTCAGGGGCTAAAAGCACTTGCCATTCTTGCAGAGGTCCCCAGAGCACCACATGGTGCTCAAAATGCTCCATAACTTTAGTTTTAGGGGGTCCAATGTCTTCATTTGACCTCTGCAGGCAACGGGAATGTATGAGCTGCACATATATATGTGTAAGCAAAACACTTATACACATAGAGTAAAAATAATGAATCCAAAATTAAAAAAAAAAAACTAGGTTTAAATCCCAGTCACAGTTTCCAAGTCTCTCTGTCACCTTAGTGAGGTACTTGAGACATAGCTTCCCCATTGAGACTCAGTCCTCACCTGTAGAGTATAGAAATCATAGCATTTACTCCACAGGGATGTTTGGTAGTGAAGTGGTGTCAGTACAATGCTTAGCATGATGCCTGACACACAGATAGTGTTCAGTGAGCTGTATTAGCTAATATTATTTATGCATAGACAAATGCAGAAATATTTGCATGAGACTAAAGAATCCCTTTGCATGTGCCCAGCTCTGCACTGGCTGTCCTGGGGGACAGCGGGAACAGAAGCTCTGGACTTTGACCTCTCCAGTCCTCCCTTCTCGATGGTTCCACCCTCCTCTGTTCCCATCCTCAGCAAGAAGGAGAGTGACTCTTTCTACTTTTTGAAAGAATAAATGAACCTTGGTGGGAAGCCTTGGGATGAGATGAATCACAGTGTGGATGGGTGCAGAGTTCTTCTTTCCTGTTTCTTGGAATGGGCATTGGGCAGGTTCTGCAGCCCTGGGTTTGGACACTCCTAATACTCACTCGCTGTTTCTCTAGCCTCCACCTATTATAGACTTTGGGAAGATAATCATCTACACGAACAACCTGAAAATCATCCGAACCCCGATGGACAAAAGGGACTTCATGAGGAAAATTCTCCAGAAGGAAGAGGTTGGCGAGGAAGAGGCTCTGATGAGCATAGGAGAAAATAATGGAGACAGGGAGCAAAATGACAGCCCCCTGCTGGAGACGGAAGGCACATTTCTCCATAATCAGCACACACAGGTGTGGTAGCACCACTGTTTCTCAGGCTGATCCTGCAGCAATAGCCTACGGGTTGCTCTGCTTCTGCGATACCTCCCTAAACATGCTTTAATAACCACACTTATAGTATTTGTTACAGTGTGAGGAGACTTTTTTAAACATCTATTGGTTTGTTATGGCATATTCTTAATATAAATTCACATTTATATTGTATTATATATACTATTATATTCACAATTATAACTTCATATTTCAAATGCCTACAATTTTTAATTTTTTTGGATAACTATTTTCACATCTCATTAGGAATCTATTATTTTTCCTGTAAGTTGTGGCTTATGTATACTGGATTTTAGAGATGGGAAAAAAATCCACTTTGGTCTATTTTATTTGTTTATTTTTTTGAGACAGGGTCTACAGCTCAAGCTAGCCTCAAACTCCCTACATTGCTGAGGATGATCTGGAAGTGACCCTTCTGCCTCTACCTCCAGAGTGACAGGATTACAGATAGCTGTCACTCCACTATGCTTTGAAATGAGAATCTCTGTTTCTGTCAGTTCCTTCCTGGCCCTTCTGCCCCTCCAGAGCTTTTGATGGCATTCTATTGCCTGGCATAAGACCAAATCTCTTTGTGTGTTTTAAAGGCTGAGGTTGCCTGGCCAGTGCTGGTATCTCTGGGTTTATCTGGTACATATTTCTTGTGCCCTTGCACCTCTACTACCCATCTGTCTACTTCCCATAGGTTCTTTCCACTCTCCTGCCAGAGGGAGATCCTCTCTTTATGCAGTGTCCCTTCTTTGATCTCAGTAGAAGTTTCATTCCCAAAAGGGCTCTTGGTGGCTCCTATGAGGCTAACACAGTCAGAATAAACCTATCAGGACACAGTTGCAACTTAACTTTCATTTTCGTGATTGTGTGGTTAAATTTTGCTCATACCTATCAGGATTTGATCTCCACATAGGCAGAAACTGTATTCATGCTGGAGGCAACATTACAGTTCCCAGGTCAAAAAAATTAAGCTTGGCATATAACTGATGCTTAGTCAGTATTGGCTGTGTGTGGACAACATAATGAATTTTGGAATCAAGCATCAGCTAGTAAGAAGTACTTTACTATTGCTTCTCTTGCCTTTTACAAGAAATATGTAGAACCTAGCATGCCAGCAGATGCCAGCCTGGACATTGTGAACACCTTTCTTCCTTATAAATCTTTAATTTCATTATTTTTCCCATTGTGTTTTAACTTGAAGAGGCACCCCCCCACACACACACACACAAAAGTAAGAAAGAGGAAGGTGCAGATCACTCCATAGGCCTGAAAGAAAAACCAACAGCAGGCTCCATGCAACAATTACCTTTCAACTCAATTTTGGGGAATCTACACCTTCTCTTCCGCAGTACTGTAAACGGGGGGCACAGTTGTGTGGCAGAGGTCACCAGAAAAGGTTGTGCTTCCCTTTTCTATCCCTTAAACTCTGTTTTAAATTACTATCTGTTTGTTCAATCCCTTGTGCAGCAAATACCCAGACAAGTTTTATTCCAAAAGAAAAGGTCAAAGAACATGTAGGAAACCCTTCTGGCCAAGAGACACTTTGCTCTGCTATATGGAACCGAGAAGAGAGAGCCCGGGGAAGCAGTAGACAAAGGCAGAAAGCCGGGCCACCTTGAACCTCTGATGACTCTAAAAGCAAAGGGAAGGGAGAATAGAGTTGAGCCTCAGCAAAATGTGCCAGAGGAGGATTCTGGCTCTGTGCTTGGTGTGACTATAACTGTAAACCTCTGGGCATTTTAATGCCTCGTGAGGCCATCTCATCTCTGAGATAGTACAATAAGATGATAATAACCGTAGTATCTACTGATTCCTGAAGACGCATGAGAGCCAGCTACCATTCTCAGTGTCTGTCCATGCAATAATTACTTCCATTCTCATGAAGAGCCCTTGAAGCATGTATTAGCAACAGCCTTCCCCTGAAGCTAGGGAAACTGAGGCACAGAGAGGTCAAGTAACTCGTCAGAGGTCACTAGGGACAGCAGTCAAATTAGGTTCATGTACCGATGTCATGATCACAATGACTTTGCCCGGCATACTCTGGCTTTGTGCTTGTCAGTGTCTTCAGAGCAGTGCAAAGCAGCTTATCCGCAGGGAGCACAGAAACACCTTTTCCTTGGACATCGAGTGACATGAAGTGACCAGAGCAGAAAGTGAATTGAGAGGATCTGCTAGGGTTCTTGAACCTAAACTATGTTATGCAACTATGTTTTATTTCTGGTGCTAAACATTTTCAGAAGAATTTTAAGAGGATTCTTGTGCCTGTACTTTTCCTTCTGCTGGGTTGCCTTGCCCAGCCAGCCTCGATGTGATAGTTTTATCTAACATTTTGTCATGTGTGGTTGTTACCTCTTAGAAACCTGTTCTGATGAGAGACAGGAAAGGAGTGGGTTCAAAGGGGAGGGAAAGGGGGAGAAACTGGGAGGGGTAGAGGGAGGGGACACTGTAATCAGCACATAGGACACTGTAATCAGGGTATATTGTATGAGAAAATAACCTGTTTTCAATAAAAGGAAAAAATAGAAGAGGGTTTCTCACACATGGTTATGTTTGCTTACTGGAAGGCCAGCATGTGAACAAATAATGTGCCAGGCACTGCTCTAAATGTAACTCTGGGTATCTGGGAAAAGACAATGAAGCTGCTGGGAAACTTCTTGTCACAGACTCAGGAAGGCTCAGTGACGAAGGGGACTTTCTGGCTGGGGGTAGCCTTTTGTGGGGCTCCTGAAAGGGAAGAGTGGTGGACAAGTCTGTCTGGTAGGAACTGAACAGCTGGCATCTCGAAGCAGGTGGAAGTGGACAGGGCTGTGGAGACCTGCCTCAGGATAAGAGCCTGAGACTCCAAGAAAGAAGGGAGGTTTAGATTAGTAAATAATAATAATAAATAAATAAATAAATAAATAAAAATAAAAAATTGAGATCATCTGAGGTTACCCTTGCTGTATCATGAGGTTTTATCAGGAGAGAAAGTGTTGGGGTTTTCCAAGTTGTTCTCCTCCACAGATGGTTAGGGTGATAGACAACTCAACTGGATTGGCTTGAGTGGAGAAAGCGTCTCATAAGATGGGTGAATTTGTACCAGAGTTGGTGCACCTGAGCTAGGAAGGTGGGTGTGGGGAAACCTGAGCTGGGTGTGAAAAGATGTTTAGAAGCTGAACTGGCTAGGCTCGTTAGGAAATTCACCTGGTGTCGGTCTGGTTTGCAGCACGCTCCTCGGGAGATTAAGTTTATAAAGAGTGTGAAATTGCTGGTTTCTGTGCGATATCTCAGACATATTGTCTCAAGACATAGCCGAGGGGTGTTTTCTGGAGACAGGAGACTATTGGCTGAGAAGGAAGCTGACTTTTATGGGAAGCTTAGGATATATCCAGGAGAGGAGACTGTGTTTGCATGTGTGGCCTCCCTTAAGATTCTAGGGCTCACATGGTGGGCATTACCAGTCCTGTTTTATGAGTCCAGGGACAGACTAGGAGAGGCTGAGCAAAGGGTCGAGTTGTACTGACCTCATCAAACATCAGGCTCCATCCTAGTCTATCAACTCCACAGCCCAGAGCTTTTGTTTTTATTGAGAATTTCATACACGCATATAATATGTCTTTTTTTTTTTTTTCCTTTTTAGACAAGGTCTCACTATGTAGTTCTGGCAGGCTTGGAATGTACTATGTAGAACAGGATGACCTTTCATACAGGTCTGCCTCCCTTTCTTTCTTGAGTGCTGGGAATTAAAGGCAGAGAGAGAGAGAGAGAGCGAGAGAGAGAGAGAGAGAGAGAGAGACTAAGCCTAATCCTATGTGAAGTGTTTTGATCTAATCCACTTTCCATTTCTCACCCTCCTGCCCCTCCCCTAACTTTCCTTCCTCACTTCACAGTCTTTCTATCTTAAAGAAAAACCACTGAGTTGACTTAGTGCTATCTGTAAGTACGTAAGTACACAGGGGAAGGAACAATCTAGCCGAACACAGGTTGCCTTTCAAAGGCCGAATCCCTGAAGAAAACTGACTCTTCCTTCCCATCAGTTGCCAGCAACTTCTCACATAGGAGCTGGACTTCAGGAGCCTTTTCCATGCCCATCACAGACTAGGGCTTTTAATCATTGGGCCTTATACACTTCTCAAAGGGAATAAAATATCAGAAGAACTCAGAGCTAATTTATTCACTCACCCAGCCTGCCAGTTGCAGAAAACAGCCCTTCTTGAGCACCTGATATTGAGCAGCCACAATGAGGGGTTGTGTGAACAGTTAGAGGAACATGGAGTCTGATGCTCAGTCCCAAAGGATCAAAATCTGCCTCCTCTTCTTCCAGGCTAAGTGTCTGACATTGCCAGGTAGCTTTTCAATATGTCATTTTCCTACCACACTGAGTGATGGTATGTACTGGCTATTGTGAGAGTGCTATGAATGAGACATAGAAAACCCTTAGGGAAGGCAGTACCTGGCTTCTTTGAGCACCTGATGAGCTCTGTCACATGGGCTTCTTCCTGTCTGGCTGGGAGAAGAATCATGTTTTGCTTTTCTGGAGTTTATATCAGATGGAAACAAGGGTGAGTAAGAGTGGAAAGCTGAACAAAGCCAGATGTGGTAGCAGAAGATGTTGTCCTTGTGATGCTCATTTGAGAAATGCTCTCTGATAAAATTGCTGTTCTGTATCCCGGACATTCCCCTCATTATTATTTATGGGAAACATTTTCTCCAGTTTTGTCCTGCTCTTTGCCATCTTTTCATACCCATGTGTTCAGATCTCCTTGACAACGGTGAGCTTGAATCACTGGTCTAACTGGAGCCTGACTTGTTTCTTGCAGGATGGGTTGGTCCCGGAGGACAACTGTCTCCACTGCCAGGGGTCTGGCATTGCCACCTGTTCTCTGTGCCATGGCAGCAAGTTCTCAATGCTGGCTAACCGATTCAAGGAGTCCTACCGAGCCCTCAGGTGCCCTGCCTGCAATGAGAATGGCCTGCAGCCTTGCAGAATTTGCAGCCCATAGCCCGAAGCCTTGGTTTTCACATCTGCTTTTATTGCACTCTCAAATGCTACTCTACATAAACCATCCCCTCTTCCTCCTGCTTCTCTCCGAAAGGGAAGCGACCGCATCTGCAATCACTCCTACTGCTAGCAAATCTCAAATCATTTGATGACATTTTGTGAAGCTGGTAACATCTCTACATGGGTCTAAGTAACAGGGGCATTTTTGAATTTGAATCTGCTTTGAAACTGGTTCTAAAATTATCCTTTCAGGAACACGTGTTTGCATCTCACTTGATTTAGCGCAGTCTTCCCCTTGCACCAGTGAACAAATAAATAAATGTACACTTCAGGCAGTAGGTTCAAGTCATTTTCCTGGCTGGGAGTTATTTTGTAAAATTATGTGGTGAGAAAGGAATACAGAAGTGGCTTTTCCGATGAACCAAATTCCTGTTGCTTATAATGCATCTGGAATTGTCAGTGGTCAAACTGAATTCCTAATGATGCAGAAGAGAGAAGGTACAGCCAACACTGGTGGTCCTGGCAGGCCTCTGCAAGCGTATCAGTATGCTCATTCCAGAGACCTGGGAGCTCAGGAGGCTCTCTCCTTCTATAGCTGCTCCTATGTGGCAGAATGTTCTGGTACCAGCTAGGCAGGCAGGGACCTGGACTCCCACACAGTCGAGGATGTTATATGATTTTGTGTGCCTCTAACTGGTGAGGTTTTAAGACACATCAACACTTTTTATGATAAATTTGATGCATAAGCCCATCCGTACTTGTGATAAGGATTCTGCCAGCTCCTCAGTAAATTACCAAATACCCAGGTCTATCTTAGGATGATGATCTAGCCAGTGTCTCTTTAGAAAGGACAGCAGATGTTCTGTGCTGATCTAAGGAATCTCTAAGACAAAACCCAAGAGGGCTGATAGTTAGACACGTGTTTCTAGCACCCACAAATGTGCATGTGAAGGGTGACTCTTCCCTCTTAAAGACAATTATTAGGTTTTAAAAGCACATTTGTTAATGGACTTTTGTAGCTCGAACACCCACCCTCCACATTCAGTGAGAATGACACTGAAATCCTTATCTCTGGAGGCTTGCTGCTTTTTTTTTAATTATCTCTGATAATAGTTCTGATTTCCTAGTTTAGTAATTCTTCAAGGTTTGTTATGCTCTTATACTCTGTTAAATCAACAGTGGGTTGCATGTGGGCAACTGAATACTTTTAATAAAAAGATGCAAACACCCTTTGAAGCCACGATGCTCTTGTCTGCATTCTTGCTGCTCATGTGACTCCTTTGTGTCTCTGTGTGACTGCCTCTTGCCTCCGTGTGTACTGCTTCTTATAGCTGTTCACCGTTCTGCCTTTCCAGCATAGCAGAAGAAGGGGTGATGTCAAGAGACCTTTGAGTATTTTACTCTCTGGTGAGAGCATTCTGCTAAAAGAATGATTTGAGCCTTCCACTCCTCCCCGACTCCCCCTCCCCAACAAGTGGGTGCTTGAAGCCTCATGCAACCCAAAGACATCAAGCCTTTGGCATCTTTTGGGTCTTATAGTTTAAGTGGAGACAGACATGCAATGGGTAGTTACAGTGTAGTGTGGCTTTACTAGGAGGGACTAATATAGATGGGATTAATTGGAGTAAAAGAATACATTGTTATTTTTGTTTTGTTTTGAAGCAGGGTTTTCTCTGTAACAGTCCTGGCTGTCCTGGAACTTGCTTTGTAAACCAGGCTGGCCTCAAATTCACAGAAATCCTCCTACCTCTGCCTCCCAAGTGCCCCACTGCCTGGCTTTCATGTCTTGGCTCTGTGGTTGACTCTCTGATATTCCAGACTAATTTTATTAAATATATATCACCACATTGTTAGCCATAGTGGGTATGTTCTTTCTTTTGGTGCTAGGGATTGAATCTAAGGTCTAATACATGCTGAGCACTTACTACTCTGAATTATATCTTTAGCTAATTCCTTGGTAGGTTTAGGGAGAAGAGGAAGAGAAGGATGTATGAGGTATTTGCTTGTCTTTCTTACACACACACACACACACACACACTCACACACACCCCATTGTCATTCCCTTACCTGTGCCTCATGCTCTTAAGGATGGATAGCCTCTTAAATAATCACACAATAAATATGTCTATTAATGGATACACTAATTGTGTTCATTCAGTAGATGGTATGTATTATTGGGATGATCCACAATCTCTGAACTCTTAATAAGGTATTAAATACATAAAACCTTACTGCTGGATCACAGTAAACTTCTGAAACTACGAGACAAACCCAAATGTTCTTCTTAAAAAACAAAACAAATATCCACTGAGCATCAAGGATATAGAAGTAGGCAAAAAGCCAAGATCCTGGTTCCTGTGGATCTTATGTTTTGGTAAGAGAGTATAGATGCCTAAATACATATGTAATACTTATATATGCGATATCTATATAAAATATTCTACAGAGAAATGTACATTTATACAATGTAGCTATACATAGAAAGAGATAAATCTATGCTAAAATAAAGCAGCACAAGGGGCTGAGAGCTGGAAGTGTGGACGAGTGACATTGAGAAGTGTCTTCAATAAAGGTCTAGCAGAACTGAGCCCTGCAGATATCTGGGGTAATAGTAGACCTCATAGAAGTCTATACTTAGAGGAAGTGCACTATGGGACAGATGGGGGAGGGGCGCAAAAGAGAAGGTGTGTGGAGGGTGCAAGTGTGGTGTGCGCATGTGCACTAGCGTGTAAGGTATGTGTGCTTGTGTGTTGGGTGGCAGGAGCCTTCAGAAGCCATGGTAAGAACTTGGATTATTGTGACACGCTGCTGAAGCTGAGCGTCTGTTTAGTCAACATCACATACTCCTTTTTTTATACTTTACCCCTGACTCTGGGGAAAGGGACCTGAAAACTACACTTCCCAGAATCCTTAGCCTGATGGCATCCAGGCAACTTCTGCCAATGAGAAGTACGGGCAGGAGGCGGCGCCTGGGAGGAAGAAAGACACCCCACCCCCACCCCGCCGCCTTCCTTCAAGGCAGACTTTTGGCAGCTTTTTCCACGTGGCTTGTGTTCTAGCAATTAGGAATCTTTGTAACCAAATCTTGTAAAGCGTTTCTTGTTTGAAATGTCTAGAATGGGTTCTCTTCCTGGTTGGTTAACGACTGGCATAAATGTTTGAGCAGAGGAGGATCTTGACATGGTCTTTTTAGCCTCTTGGATGCTGTGTTGGGAAGGGACACAGCTGGGTAAGGGGAAAAGTAGGAGGCTTGCAGGGGATGATTGCCATGATCCTGGTAGTCGCTCATGGTAGCTAGAGCCTGTGTGGTACCAAGTGGCCCAGCTCTGGGTGTGTTCTGAAGGTAGAGCCATGGGGTTTGTTTACTGCCCTGGTCTTTATCTCCTTACACAGGTAACTGCTCCAGAACGTCCACCTCCTGATTTGTGAACCTCGTGCCCAGCAGGTGGCTCAGGACTGAGATCACTTTAGGGCAAGGTAGACTGGAGAGCTGAAACCAAGTATGAAGATGCCAAAACATCATCTCGACAATGCTGTGATTGCAATAATGCCATCTCCTAAAAGTGCAAGTTTTTTTTTTTTTTTTTTTAAAATCAACAAGTGACTTTATAACGTTTTACAAGAGCATGATGGCCCATGTCTGTAAGCCCAGTGATGGGGAGGTAGAGACAGGAGAATGCTGAGTTGGAGATCAGTCTGGGTTGTACAATTAGACCGTGTCTCAAACAAAACCCAAACCAAACCACAACAACAAAAAACAAGACAAAACAACCAAACAAGCAAAACCAAAACAAATTTAAAAATTCAGAAGTGACATTGAGTTGTTTTTACATTGGGTTTCTATTATGTTCCAACATGTGCAGTGCCCCTTAGGAAATGTGAAAAAAAGAATTAGTATTTATTACTAACGAAATTACAGCATTGGCCTCTAAGTCAAGGTAACAATCTGGGAACTTTACAATCTGGGGCCAGCACTATTGTTATTCATTTCGGTGTGTTTCATTTTCTCTACCTGGTCAGGTTACTTGGGCCTGGCTGGCTGGATGTGTACATACTCATTAATGTCGTTTAACCGATGCATATCAGCCTTAATGGAAACAAGACTTTATTCTAAGTTCTTTTCACTTCCCAGCTCCTTCCACAGTTATAATAAAGTTTATTTAGCACTGTCCTCTTAGGCCCCCACCCTGTGGTGGTTTGAATGAAAATGTCCCCAATAGGGTCTGGCATTTGAATCTTAGAAGGTTTAGCCTTACTGGAGGGTGGACCTTGAGGTTTCTCTGCTTCCCAGCTTAGTTCACTCCTGTCTGTCCTCATGTTCTCAGTGGAATGACTCATCCTTTTGGCTTGCTCATCAGCACACCGAGACTTCACACACAGGGACCTCCTTTCTCAGTTCTGTCCTGTTTGGATGATGCTTGTGGACTGGAATGGCAGTCTGTCTCCTTCTTTATCTATCTACCAAAGCCAAGAAGGACAGTACCCATAGGTCTTATATTGCATGAATAGTAACCCAGAGCCAGATACTGGGGAACAAGCTGAAAGATCAGAGAGACAGAGGAAAAAGCCACAACCAGTCACTTCTCACCTAGTCACTCTTCATGAATCCTAGGATGAATGCCTCTGAGTCCTCAGCTCAAAGGGAGGGTAGCCGAAAGCCCAGGGCTGAATTCCTGCCTCCTCCAACCTTATATTCCCCCTCTACACCCCAGCTACTCACTTTCTGGTTCAGCTTTCCTAGTGCCAGGATTAAAGGCCTGTGTGTTTCCCCACTGCTGAGAGCAGAGGCATGGAATCGATCCCCAGTGCTGGGATGAAAGGTGTGTGCCACCACTGCCTGGCTCTGTTTGGCCTTGAACTCACAGAGGCCCAGATGAATAAAAGGTACAGACCACCACTCCCTGATCTCTACCTCTAACTGTGTGTGGTACTGTCCTCTGATCTTCAGGCAAACTTTATTAGATACACAATATATCATCACAGCTTAAAACTTTGTTTCCTAGAGAAACTTTTTTTTTTAAGTCAAGGCCTCATTTATGTCAAGTGGATCCCAAACTCACAAGGATGACCTTTAACTTCTGATCCTGTCTCTACTTGTGAATATAACTATATGCCACCACATTCAATTTTTTACAATACTGGAACTCTATCCCAAGACCTGCACCTGTGGGCAAGTACTCACTTGATACTGAACTACAACCCCAGTCTCATTACTTTAAGAAAAACAGAATTCACTTTTACTTCCACAAAAGATCTCCATTGAGTTTCACCTTAAAACAAGAAAAATTGGAAACTTCATTCAGCATTAACTTTGCAACCCCAAATTTACCTTCCTAATATAAACTGACTCAAAACATCAAATAAGCTTGAGTCCTATGGAATACAATGGTTTCTTACTCTAAACCTTCCATAATATGAATCATTTCAGGAATATATTCATGTAGATGAGCGGTGGCCACAGTTCTTAAAAAAAAAAAATTATTGTGGTTCACTGGAGCTTAATTGGAATGAAATTTATGCACTAAGTAAATCCGAAAGAAACGTTCACAGTTGTTTTTTATCATCCGTCCTCATTAACTGAATCTCCCCATTTTCTAATTAGACACAGTAATCAATGAGAGTTCATCGTCATGCAATTATTTCGGAGAGAAATGGAGTTACATCAGTGCCACAGTTGTGGCATTTAATCCCTGCAAAACCCTGAGAAAAGAATACCTGGAGACACTTCCCCAGGAGTTGGGGGAAGGAAGGAGAAAGGGTCCTGAGAACACTAGGTCATAGTTACCTGCATCCCAGGGCTTCCCCCCTGCTCAGTTAGCCAGCTCCAAAGCACTTCTTCCCTCCAGTGGTTATTTCTAGGAAGACTAGGACCATTAATTTATATATAATATAAATATACATTGATATTATATATAAATATATATTTATATTATATTGATAATATAATATTTATATTATATATATAATATATATATTATATACAACCACATTATATATATATATAATATATATAATGTGGTTGGCTATCAAATATATATATATTTGATAGCCAACCACATCTGCTTTTATAAATTTAAAGTGTAGATTTTGAGGATTCCTATGTGTCAGATAATAAGTAGGACAAAAGCATGCACAAAGATGAAAAAGAGATGTATCCTTAAGGGGTAATTGTATTTCTTCAGAAACCAGATTTTAAAACAGATATTCACCAAACAGAGTTGCGGGTGTCAGAAAAGGTTAAAGAGGAAAGTAGTTAAGTCATTCAGTTAGAGATCCTTTCTAGAAGGCACCATGCCTCAGTCATCACTGCATGCTCCACATCTTCCCATAGTGCCAGTGCACAGGCATTCAGTGAGGAGTTGGCTGTTTATTGTTTGTCGAGACCCATTTGGCTTCACACCTTGGCCTGTGGTGTGCTGTTTGTTATCTTATGTGCCAATAACTGATGGGAGTTTTTAAAGGGACTCTGAGCCAGGCATGGGGACAGACACCCTCGGCTCCGCACTTGGGAGGCAGAGGCAGTAAGTTCTTCAGTTTGACTCCAGTCTGAGGTTCATAGTGAACCCATGCAAAACCTGAGAAATATCCAAACACACTGCTTCCTGGATCCATGGCACTCTGTAGTCTCCTCCCTTCAAGTGTTGGTGGTCCAGAAGCTTTCTTCTAACAAGAGGACAGGGTCAAAATATGGTATCACCTCTGAGATTTTATAGAGAATAGTAATTCTTTCCCTGGCTCACCCAGCCCATATGTGGCATTTTGGGTTAGTCCATGTGACAAGGAGTGCTATGTGGCCTCTAGCTGTGGCAATATGGTGTATATTTAATAAAAATAGTCTGGAATATCAGAGGACAGAGTCATCTCTCCAGCTCCCCTCCCTCTTTTTTGTGTAACAGTCCAGGCTGTCCTGTAACTTGCTTTGCAGACCAGGCTGGCCTCAAACTCACAGAAATCCTCCAGCCTCTGCCTCCCAAGTGTTGGGACTAACAACCACTGCCTGGCTTTTAGACCTTGAGCTCACAGAGATCCAGGGGATCTCTGTCTTCTGAGCAATGGAATTAAAGGTGTGGGTTACCACTCCCTAACCTTCTAGGCTTGGCTGTGGGTAATTCTGTCCTCTGATATTCCAGACTATTTTTTATTAAATATACAATATATTACCACATCTAGCCACTAAGACCTCAGCAACTTGCTGGTGACCTTAGGAGGCGTCTTAAAAGGACAACCTTTCCTAGGGCAACCTAAGATGACTGCAGCCCAGGCTGGCACCTTTATGACAGCCCCCAGGGCCAAAACCACTCAGCTGATCCAGACTCCTGGCTCTGACTTTTGAGTTAATAAATGTTTCAAGATACCATGTTAAGAGCTGGGGATTTATCCCAGTTACTAGAGTGTTGGCCTAGTGTGCATGAAGTACTAGTGCTAACCTCAGCACTATACCAAATATGTATATGGTGATACATACCTTGAATCCCAGTAGTAGGGAAGGAGGTGGAGGCAAGAGAATCAGAAGTTTAATATTATCCTTGGCTAAATAGTAAATTAGAAGCCAGTCTTAGATACAGGGGACTTTATCTAAACAAACAAGCAGACAGACTAACAAACCAAAATAAACACACAGGCCTGGGCTGACTCTCTCTGTAGGAATAAATGACTGGTAGAGGATAAGACTACCTTCTTTCTGTCCAGCTCCTTGCTGGAGCCTTTTTATTTTTTTAAAGATTTATTTATTTATATTTATTTTATGTACTGTGGTGTTTTGCCTTGAAGCTAGAGTTATAGACACTTGTGAGCTGCCATGTGGGTGCTGGGAATTGAATCGGGGTCCTCTGGAAGAGCGCTTAGTGCTCTTAACTACTGAACCATCTGTCCAGCCCCCTGCTGGGGCCTTTTATGTCCCCAGCTTTTTTTTTTCTTTTTTGCAGGCTGAGAGACACTCATGACCATTTCTGTGATTACTGCTCAATTTATTAAGCTCATGAACCTGAGACCTAAATCTCCAAATGAAGTTTTTGTAGAACATTTAAACACTGATTAAAATTTTATAAGTAAACTTTAAAAATTTAAAGTAGCCACAATTTCATATTAAGGATGGCAAATTCTTTTAAACACTCTCACAATCCAGTTCTCAAACAGACAGAGATGGTTGAACCTGGTGCTAAAGCTGTGCCCTTCTATTGGGCAACATCTGACACCACAGATACAGTAGTTTGTTATTGTTTTTGTTTTGCTTTGTTTTTATTTCTGTGCTTGTTAGTCTATGCTCTTTTGGACAAACCCTTGGGGCTTCAGTCTAATTATTATTTCTTTTGTATTCTGGGGTCACAATATTCTTAACAGACTCAAAGAAAAGATTATCTTATCAGAACCCTGAGACTGGGACCTGATACGTAGATATATTAATCCTTGCACAGGCTTCTGTGTTTCTCCTGAGGTGATTTTAATCCAAATCACCTTTTCTATCATGGCTTTCCTATAGTTCATTCACATCTGTCACATCACAGAGGAGACTATTTCAGGCCATATCTTGTGTGTAAGGCTTAATTTTGCAGCCTACTGCCTACTCTTGGGTTAAAAAAATATTATCTCTTGACAATTGTTGTATAACTGATTGCTTTGTCAGAATCAAATATTGATTTGTTCTCTTCGCATTGAAGACTGACTTATTTCGTATTATCACGAAGACTCAATCTCTCCAGTTATGAGAGTGAGTCTTTCGATTTTGAGCTTTGCAGCTGATAGTTCATTATTCTGGAAACCACTGTAGAACCTTTTCTCTTTGGTTCCTGAAAGGATCCACTCAGACTGGATAGCTCTGCTTGATATTTGGCTTACAGTTTCCACATTCATTCTCCTTAAGCACTGAGAAAAAGACAGACGACTATATCTCATACACACAAAATTATTAGATCATCAATTCCTTTTTAACATTAAAATTAGCAAGCATTCTGTTTACCGTTTTCTGCTACAATGACCTTTGAGGCAGATGTCTTATTAAGCCGTTTCAAATCCTTATTCTTTCATAAGACTTACCTTGTTCCTGGAAGGTAAGGTGAGGCCAATGATAGTGATGTTGATGCTCAGATTGTAACACTACATTCAATGCCTCTTCCCTTTCCTCTTTTTTTTTTTTTTTTTTTTTTTTTTTTTTTTTTTTTTTTTTTTTTTTTTTTTTTTTTTTTTTTTTTTTTTTTTTTTTTAAAGTAGACAAGACCAAGCCATAACACCATAGAACAGTTGGGTGACAGTGCCAGTTTAACTGGCCATGTTGTCACCCTTTACTATTCCTATGCTACATAAGGTTTCATCAACTTTCAAACCTTTCTCCTAAACTGACAATCTTTAATTTTTTTAGTGTTATCAAACAGCTACATGGAGCTAAGACATACCTTCTGCGATGCTGTTCTCTTTAGTGGAATGATCCCCAAATTTTTGTCACTCAGATAATTCATATTCTTGCCTTTGTTTTTAAACTAGGAATTCTTTATACTTCTATTATTCTTTTGTTACTATTCCAATTTCATTAATTTTTGGTATTATGAGCTAGCTTGGAATTCATGAGTGCTGGCCTCAGTGAGTGTTGGGAGTCTGGGAATTTACTATCAGATCTGTCTAAGATTTTATATGTATTAGTCATCAGTTATTTGGCTGTAATCATACAGTTTCTCTGTTTTACCCAGCTGGTCCTGTATCTGCTTAGTCCCAAATAATCACACAAAGGCTTATATTAGTTATAAACGGTTTAGTCTATGGCTCAGCCTTATTACTTGCTAAGTTTTACTCTTAAACTAACCCATGATTTTTATGAATGTTGAGCCACAGGGCTTGGTATCTTTTTCTCCATGCAGCATTCTCATCTTGCTTCCACTGCATCTGCTGGCATCTCTTCTGCTCTTCTTCCCAGAATTCTCCTTGTCTGGTCACCCTGACTATAGTTCCTGTCTGCCTAGCTTTTGGCCAATTAGTGTTCTATTAAAACCATATTTATAGTAACAAATATTTGCAGTGTACAAGAATATAGTCCCATAACATTTGGCTATTGAGAATTTTTATTTTAAGTGATATTCTTAAATACATCTGTCTGAATAACAAAACTTCTCCTTTGCTTTTTAAGTGCAAACTGGGTAATAACAGTGCCAGACTGTGGTGGTTATATCTCTTAGTCTATGCAAGATGCTCTACGTAGCTGCACTGGTACGTATATTCAGTACTCAATAGATGCTAGCCATTATTGTGAAAAAAAAATTGTAATATGCTTTGTCAAATAATAGCTCCATTGCCAGAGGACTTGTTTACACTTTATCTTATTCACATTGCATGATGATTTAGCATTTAGTGTTCCTTGGATGTTCTAGATACACTTATTAAAAATAGCTGCATTTTTTGAGATATTCAACCAGTTTCAACATTTTGTCTGTAGTTTGAAGGTGGAAAAAACCAGTCTCTCCAAGAGAGCTAAGCCTAGATTGCTAGCCTTTTTCTAGTTAGGATTATTTTTTAAAATTTATTTTTAACTCCATATGTGTGTCCATGTACATATGTGCATGTGAGTGCAAGTATCAGTGAAGGTCGGAAGTGTTATAGAGTATTATTTTAAGGTGTGTTACATTTGTTTATGATTTGGAACATTTGTTTAATGATGCAAAGATGTGCTGCTTTTGTTTATGTTGCATTTGTTTACCTCTGTGTTCCTGTGCCTGTCTAAAACACCTGCTGGTCTAATAAAGAGCTGAACAGCCAATAGCAAGGCAGGAGAAAAGAGAGGCCGGGTTGGCAGGCAGAGAGGATGAATAGGAGGAGAGATCTGGGAGGAAAAGAAGGAGGAGGAGTAAGAGAACAAATAGAGGAGGATGCCAGGGCCAGCCACCGAGCCACCCAGCCATATAGCCACACAGCCGTCACACAGTCACACAGCCAGCCATGGAGTCAGAGTAAGATCTAAAGTAGAGAAAGAAAAACAAGCTAACAACAAGCTAAGCTAAGCCTGGGTATTTATAATTAAGAATAACCCTTTGTGTGTAATTTATTTGAGACATGAATGGTGGGCCCCCAAAAAACCAAAGATCAAAGTAATAGAACAATTAACCAGCAACAAGGAAGCACAGCATCAGATCACCTGGCTGGAATTACAGGCACACGGACCTCCTGACATGGATGCTGGGAACTAAATGTGGGTCTTCTGCAAGAGCAATGCATGTACTTAACCACTGAGCTATCCCTCTAGCCCGCAAATTTACTTATTTTATTTTAATATACAAGTCACAGCCTAAGTTACACAGTGCCTTAACTAAAAAGTGTGTTTGTTAGTACATTTTAATGAAAATTGTATGGTGTTTCAGATAGTTTGTCTAGGGTTTGCTGAAACTCTAGGTTTCTCCAAATTGTTTTTTTTTTAAAAGATTTATTTATTTATCATGTATACAGTATACAGAAGAGAGTACCAGATGTTATTCTAGTTGGTTGTGAGCCACCATGTGGTTCTCGTGAATTGGACTCAGGATCTCTGGAAGAACAGTCAGTGCTCTTAACCTCTGAGCCATCTCTCCAGCCTAGTTTCTCCAAATTGTTAAAGCTTTATCAAAGTGATGGTTTGGATCTAAAATATTTCTCAGTAGGCTTGTGTTAAGTACAGGCATGGCTGTCATCAGCCAGGAGCACTGCTGACAGACAATGGGACTTTTAGGAGCAGAAGTCTAGAGCATGTGTGATAAATTGCTAAGGGGACATTGGGGTTGTGCTCTTCCTCTCTTTCTGTGTCCTGGACACCAAAAGGCTAGCAACTTCTTCACCATGATGTATTGCCTTGCCATAGACCCAAAGACCATAGAGCCAGTTGACCATGCAGGAAAAACTCTGAAACCAAAGGCCAGAATAAAATTTCTCTTTTTGAGTTATCTTGACAGTGTATTTATCCCAGTGGTATAAAGCAAGCTCATAAGATATCAAGTCAAGGCTGCCTACTGATGGGGTGTTTTCTAGCCTTGGTTGGGATCACTTTCTTGTTTGTATCCAGAGCAGGCAGAAATAATTTCCAGAAGCCCTACAAACCTTTCTTGATGTCTTATTGGTCCATACCAGACCCTGGGCCCCACTGTGTTTCTCCTATGACAGTGGAGGTGATCCTCAGATCCATCAGGAGCAGCCTCAAAACTTTCTGTTTGAGGAAATGGTGTTTATTAGGGGTGAGGCAAGAGTCTGCAGGAGAACAGGATTCTATTTGAAGATGGACAGGCAGAACAAGTTCTGATAGACAACAGACAACTCACAGTCTACTCTTTGAAAAAAAGTTGCACTTGCCTTTCCTTTATACTATAATCTACTCCTTGCCAGGCACACAGACAATACCTAACACATACCAGTGGAAAGACTGTGCTGTCAGGGTGGACCGAAAGTTGTTCAGTTGCACTCCATCCAGTCTCTGAATCTCAGAAGTGCTTGACCTAGGAACTAGTACCACCACCTTTTGCTTGTTTGATTTCCACCTCTTGGCACCCGCATCCACTCTCAGGACTTCTGGATGAGGTATAGCTTGGCCCTCTCCTCTGGAAACTCCTTGTAGATGAATCATTAGCTGTCACATTTGTTGTTTATTCCAAGACCATGGGGCACCTTTTGGCTGTTTGGCATTACCCGTTATGTTAGATGTGTTAATCTTTTGAGATGTATGCCCAGAAACGTTGGCAATTAGTCATTCTCCTTGTTATATCTCTGAGGTTAGGGAAGCAGCTGCTGCTGGGTTGATTAGTATCTTGGGGTACAGAATGTGCTCCTGACAGTTGCTTATTCTATCTTCTCAAGAGATTCTGACACCATCACTAGACTGTTATGTAGAAAATACAGGTTGACTTGACTTCCTGGTTTCTGCGTGTAGTTCAATGGGAATAATCATAGTAAAGAACAGAGAATCTATCACTTCTGATAACAGTGGGATGCATGTGTCAGACAAATCTGATGTATTTCTGGCACTCACCTTTTAACTCTCACACTTTGCATGTTGGGTATTATCTGTGCTTAGGAATGGGGCTGTGACTTCTGGACAGAATCAGGATGCCAAGGAATAATTTTATTACACACGGGAATAACACAAATTAGAAATGCTCTTTTGGAGACTAGTGATGTAGCTCAGTGGTAAAGGCCTATAGAAGGCCTTGGGTTTGGCCCTCATTACATCTCTATTTCCTACAACAACTCCAAAAAAGAAAAGTTTTTTTTTAAAGCTATATCTGTAATCTCCATATTTGAAAGACTGAGCAGAAAAGAAAGATCATGAGTTTGAGGCCAGTCTAGGCTAAACCAGTGAGATGCTGTCTCAAAAACAAACAAAAAATATGTTCCTTTGATTTAAGTCACTCTGCTCATTGAACTGACCTAGAAGAAAAATTTCCACCCACTGCCACCCCTTCTAGAAAGGATCTCTCTACATAGCCTGGGCTTGTCCAAAACTTCTATGTATCCCAGCAATCTTCTTGCCTTACCCTCCTGAGTCCTGGACTTACAGACATGTACCACAATGTCCTACTGAAGTAAATCATTTTATTATTACTACTTTTTCTTTGCATTTATTGTGGCAGGGCTTGGTTTTGTAGCCCCAGTTGGCCTGAAATTTGTTATACAGCTGAGGCTGGCCTTGAACTTGAGATATAGTCTCAGCCTCCCAAATGATGGAAATATAAGTGTGTATCATCACACCTGGTGAAAAGCATTTGCTTAAGGTTAATCTTGATATAGCCATTTTAGGAGAATTATTACTTTTTCGGAGTATCTTGAGGTTTCTGACCCTGTCCAGCCAGAGGTCCAGACCCACATTTCAGACCTGCCCACCATGCTTAGCCCCCCTAAAATGACTCAGACACTTATATTAATTTCATCCTGCTTCACCTGTGTCTTAGGCATATTGCTAGCTAGCTCTTTCATCTTAATTCAACCCATTTCCCTTAATCTGTTTTGCTACATGGCCCATGGCGCACCTGTGTTCCTTACATGTTTCTTCTTGGGCGTCTGGATCGAATGTGTCTTAACTCCACTCTTCTTCTCCTACCTATGCTCTGATGCCTTTGCCTACTTATACAGTGCCAGCATAAGCCAAAACAGTGCCTTACTTAAAGAACGATATTCACGTCATACAGAAAGACAGTCCCACATCAGGCAGTAGGGATATATACATAAAGTCAGGAGAATTTTCTGTTAAGAAGGAGTAAGTTCTCTACTATCATATTTACCTCTTGAGTTCTAACTCCCAGCCTTCTTTCACACCGTGAATCCTTTCTTTGGAAATATCAGTGTCTTTAATCTGGACCTTTGTGTGTTAAGGCCTCAAAGCACCCCAGTTTTCTTGTACCTCCAGTTTTCTGCACATATAAAATTCTCTCTTATCTTTACAGACCAGAATTTGGGGAAATTAGATCCTGATTGCTCTGGATGCTCGACTCTCTTCACACTTAAGTCTTTTCAGCCCATTCCATGAATAATCACACTAATGACATGGCAGCAGTCTGCCTACACTTCTCCCTGTGGCCCATACTCTCACATGCCCAGGGCCTTACTGGACTTGTCTTTTGCTATAGGGGACTCTTTTATCTAGCTGCCCTGTCAGTGCAGCTTCCTGAAGAATTGAAATGGCCCCAAATAAAACCAAATCTGACACCACAATGACCCTCTGACTTTACTTCCTCAAGGTCTAGCTTCCCAAAGTACCTCTTAATATCCATGCATGCAAATCCTCATCTGGAAATCTGTTGCCAAGGAAACCAATCTAAAGATAAACACATAACTCCTCAGACTGTTGCAGAGGAACTGTATATGTGAAAGCTTTTGGGCAGCACTGGGGCTTGGGAACAGATATCATTTGCTAGCTGTCATTATTCTTAAGTTGTAGGTATTCCATCAGCTAATAACATTACCATTCCAGTCAATTTATCAATAGTCCTTTGAGAAAAAAAAATGATTAGCTAAAGCTACTGTTCTAAAATAGCTCAATTTACTCTTTCTTTGCTCTGGGGCTCCTTGTGGTTGGTCACCAGGTCTCTTCTATTCTCTCTTCTTCTGCTACCCATTCCAGCCTTCTGGACCTCTTCTTTTTATCACATCCCACTTCCCTCGAAGAACAAGTTGGGACCTAGGGGTTCAGCTCAAGGGTAGCACACCTGTTGCATGTTGTCTTAAGTTTTTATATCCAGCACTGCAAAAATATGTGCACACAACACAGGAAGAAAAAGGACTTGTTTTTCTTTAATGCTTTATTGGTGTTGTTGCTGCTGCTGCTGGTGGTGGTGGGGTGTGTGTGTGTGTGTGTGTGATGTGCATGTGAGCATGAGTGTGCCATGTGTAAATGTGGAGAGCAGAGACAGCTTTGTAGAGTCATTTGTTTCCTACCTTGAGGTGAGTTCTGGGGATGAATCTCACATCACACATTTATGCTGCAAATTCTTTTAATTGAGGAGCCCTTTACCAGCTCCAAAGAAAGACTTCTTGAGGTTACTCACATTAAAGAGCTGTGCTAGGGGAGGAACTTGTGGGTAAGCCATGAGCTTAGCATGTTTGAGGCTTTTGGAACAATTCCCAGCTTTGAGAACAAAAGTCACTTGATATTCATTATATCATTCCTGTGTCTCACTACATTTAGTAGCCTTTCTTTGTTTTTGTTTTGTTTCTTTTGTTTTAAATTTATGGTCCAACCCTTAGCTTCCTATATGGTGGTATATTCAATAAAAATAGCCTGAAATATCAGAGGACAGAGCCATGCCATGAAGGTCAGGGAGTGATGACCCTCGCCTTTAATCCTAACACTTGGGAGGCAAGGATCCCTCTGAATCTCAGTGAGTTCCAAGTCAAACAGAGCCAGGCAGTGATGGCACTCACCTTTAATACTAGCTTTGGGAATGCTGGATGAGGAAGTAAAATAGCTGGGGGCCGGGGAATATAAGTCTGGAGAAGGCAGAAGTTCTCTCTTTTTTACCTGCATGCTGGTCAGTCTGAAGACTCGTGGAGACAGGGCCTACCCTGTTTGGCTTGAGGAATTGGCTGGGTGAGAATTGGCTGTTATTTGTTCTCTGTCTCTCTGATATTTCAACTTTTTCCTGATATCTGGTTCCAAATTTCACTATAATACTAAATAGAATTCATGCTATACTCTTATAGGCTGGACAAGCATCATTTCATTTGAAGTTCTTTCTCTCTCTCTCTCTCCCCCCCTCTCTGTGTGTGCATGTGTGTGTGTGAGTGTGTGTGTGTGTGTGTGTGTGTGTGTGTGTGTGTGTGTGCATTTGTGAGTGTGAGCATGGACATATGTGCTATGGTGAGCTTGTGGAGGTCAGCAACAACCTCAGGTATAAGTTTTCACCTTCCACTTGCAGGATCTCTCTGTCATTTGCCTGTGCTTTGTACGCTGCACTGGGATAGTTGGTCCTCCAGCTTCCAGGGGTTCTCCTGGCTCTGCCTCCCATTGTCATAGGAATGCTGGGATTACAGAGAAGGGATGCTGCACCTGGCTTCCAGTGTGTTCTGGGGATTTGAACTGAGGCCTTCATGCTCACACGGCTAGGAATTTACTCTGATTCACCTTTCCACCTTGGCCTCTGGATTTTAGTCATTATTACTTTCTGCTGTATGACTGCAGATGTGCATCAGTAATTTCTGGCCTTTAGTCTGGTGTGAGACCAGTTTTTTTAAAACCCATCTTCTCAGACAAGAAGTTTCTTAAAATAAGGCTTTTAAAAATGCCACTAATGGTATGAGATGGTTGGCCTTTTAAGGATGCAATTTTACTAAACAAAATGAATAAATTTCTTTTTGGATTTTCAACAAAGTGAAAGCAAGGTAAGAATAGAAATGGCTGCTTGGCTCTTCAGAGTCTCAGTAGCTGGGCTGATCTTGGGATGGAAAATAGATTGGACCATAAAGTCTCTGCTTTCTTTCTTTTAACAGGTAAACTCATGATGGATTATTTTGTCCTCCTGCATCCTATTAAGTAGGAGTCTTAGTTCTCAAATTAAGAACTAAAGGAGAGATGTTATGGCAGGATCTTGTTGAAGCACAGAGAATCCAAGGAGAAGCTACAGAAAAGGATGAAGGACCAGAGATGGAGTTTATTTCTGCCAGGATCTCTTCTGTCTTCCATCTCTGCTAGTCCATGCCTGGCTATGGGTTAAAGTGTGTTCTCTAAAAATGGATTGTCATTCCAACTCCAGTACCTCTGGATTTAATCCCATCAGAAAGGAAAATCACAGCAGATGAATTGGTTTGCCAGAATTCATAACAAAATCTAGAGGGAGGAGAATTCAACAATGGAAATGTGTTTCTCAGTGCTCTGGAGGCCATGGGCCTGAGATGGAGCTGTCAGCTCACTGATTTCTCTGTGGCTTGTAGCTGACCTTCCTCTCTCTGTCTTCACAAAGGCCTTCCCTCTGCGTATGTATCTTCTATTGCCATAGTTATATTGGATTAAGGCTCAGCTTTATAACATTATTTTAATTTATACACCTTCCAAAAGCCCCAATCTCAAAGTATAGTTATATCACTAGGGTTATAATTCAGTGGTAAAGTATGTATGTAGTCCTTGTGAGATCCTGGATTCCAGCCCCAGTATCTTAAATAAATGAACAAGTAGATGAATGAAGTTATCGAAGGGTTAGGACTTCTTCACACAAGCATTTTGTAACAATACAGTCCAGTCTGTAACAGTTAAAATTACCAAATCATTACGGTAGCCCTCTTTCCACAGAGGATTTTGTGGGTCTAAAGGGTTGAACCCAGAGCCTTCTGAAAGTTGTATCCTAAAGACGCAGGTTAGTTTTAATTTAATCTATATGACATCTTTATGAAAACATAGACACAAAAGTAGATGCATAGAAAAAAGACACATGAAGCTATAAGAATACCATTCATTGGTAATGACCATGTTAACTAAGTTTCTGAAAACCAGGGGAGGCCTGGGGCAGTCCATTGTGCTGAGGACACTTTTGTTTCTAACTCCTGGATGCCTTAGGTACAAGATAACACATAACACATTTCTGCTGTTTGAGCCATTAAGTATATGGTACTTTTTATTGTATTCTTAGAACATTGATAAGCCTGATTCCTACTATACACAGGTGATCTTTTTGCAAGAATATCCTTTCTTTCTTTCATCTGACTTCATACCTTTCACCCATCAGGCTGTCTCTTCCTTCACAATAGAGCTAGAATCTCAACATTGCTCATCTCTTTAACACTGTGGTCCCAGGTATCATTGTCTCTTTTCTGAAGTATTACCTCCTTGAGTTATCTCTCTAACCTCTCCATAAAGAAAGCAGTCAGTATGATATTGCTGGGATAAAGTGCACATTGTTGAGTCTTAGAAAACTATGCTCCAACATGTGGTGCTGTGGCATGCTGTGAATTTATTTTTATTATCATGTGTTGAAACAAGTCTTACAGTATAGCCCAGGTTAGCTTTGCTGTCTTCCCATCTCAACTTTCATAGTTGCTAAGATTACATGTGTACATCACAACACCCAATTTTTGAGAATTTTTGTTTTAAAAGAAATGAGATGGGCAGAAGGCATATCCCAGAAGTAGGAGTTTTGCACATTTAAGGCCCTGAGTTTAATTCCTAGAACCAGGAAAAAAGAAGTTAGAAGACCTTGGAAGCTATCTAGGATTAGAGACTCTAAACTTTTGAAGAATTAGGGACTTCCTAATGTTCTCCTTTTTCTCTCTCCCAAAATAGACTCTCTAAAATTCACTTACATGTTCGGGATAAATGTAATTGCAAAATCTTATTTCTGAAAATCTCAATTAAAAATTGGGAAACATGAACCTTGGAGAAGAGAGAGAAAGTGAGTTTGGTATCTCACAAAAGCTCCTTGGTGAGCTATTTGATGTCACGAAAAGCACATAATGTGGACCACCTATGATGACTTGGTTGAGAATGCCCCTATAGTCTTTTTTTAATTTATTAATTTTTTTTTATTTTATGTGAATTGGTGTTTTGCCTGCATGTATAACTGTGTAAGGGTGTCAGATCTTGGAATTACAGATAGTTGTTAGCTGCCATGTGGATGTTGGGAATCAAACTCAGGTCCTCTGGAAGAACAGTCAGTGCTCTTAACCGCTGAGCCATCTCTCCAGCTCTGCCCCTATAGTCTTATATGTTTGACTGCTTGGTCCTTCCTCAGTTGGTGGAACTGAGGGTGAGCCTTGAAGTTTCAAAAGTCTATGCCATTTCCAGTCAGTTGTCTCTCTGCACACACTTGGTATTCGTAGATCAGATATTAACTCTTAGCTACTGCTTCAGCCCCATGCTTGCCTGCCTGCTACCATGTTCCTGACAATGGTGATCATGGACTCTAACCCTCTGGACCTGTGAGTCTCCAAATTAGATGCTTTCTTTTTTAAGCTGCCTTGGTCGTGGTCATGGCATGCCAACACATTTTTAAATATGTTAAGAAATAAATTGGTTTCATAGTCCTTTATTCTTCCTTGAGAAGTACACTTAGCAATGAAGATTTCTAGTATACAGACGAGCAGTAACTCTAAGTTACATGATCACAGACCTTAAGCTGTTTAGCTAGGCATGCTCTTTTTTTTTTTTCAGTTCCCCTTCCCTCTCCTCCTCCCACTCACTCCCCAGCTCCCCCCCCATCACCCCTCAGAGAGAACAAGACCTCCCATGGGGAGCTGACAAAGTCTGTTGAGGCAGGGCCAACCCCCTCCCCCGCTTCGTTAAGGCTGAGCATGGCATCCCTTTATGGGGAATAGGCTCTGAAAAGTTTGACATGCATTTTTACTTTTAGACTGTTTTGATGGTCTTGAAATGGGCAGGTGGCATTTGTTTTTAGATCAATCAGCCTCATATAGTGTCAACAAGAGCTGGGTCCTTTAACCTTTCAGGACACACTTTTGGCCCTTTGTGATCACTTAATCAGAGGTTGGTGAGCAGCTCCCTAAGAACATGTTCTGGGAGAAACTGGTGGCCAGAGTGGAGAGAGACCCAAGGCCCTTCTCCTGTGGTAACAGAAACAGACATGAGTATTATGAGAGCTAAGGGAACTTTACCCGATACTCCTTGGAGATTTCTCAAAATGAATTCATACCAGGAAGATAAAAAGAAGAAAAGGCATAAAAACATACTTAGGTGAAAAGAAGAAAAATCACAGAAGTGGAAATAACCCCATCCCAGCATGATTATACTCCTATTCCTACATTCAAATACTCCTATTCCACGGGGCAGGGAGGGAAGCATTAGATAAGGCAAACCGGGCTTTCAGGTTCAGTAATGGTTGACAAAGTGGACTGAACGAGCCTAGAGGAACACATGTGGCCAGGGCCAAAGTCCACTGTGCCTATAGAACATGCAGTAGATTAAAGAGGACTGTTTTTTGATATTAGGTGAGATTGAAATAGAATATAATGGTGTGAGAGGCAAAGTCAGTCTGACCATGTTGCTAGATCAGTATCTTTTCCTGCTTTAGATGGCATCTCAATGAAAGCTCAGGGGAGAGACCAGAAGGAACCACTTCATCTTCAGTGGCTTCAAACTTTAGCTGATAAGGGACTAAACAGAAAACCTTTTCCTGTCCTGCTGGGAAGAGGCAAGATGAGGTTCTGAGCCTACTGATAAGGTCTTTTCCTTTCCTTCAGTTAGAGTGCTCACCATGCCCAAACCTACCATGTTTTGTGAATACCATTATCAATAATACAACAATACAATATACTCCTTCAAGCAAATGATTTTTGCTTTGTGGGTCTGCGTAGGCTCCCAGGATTTTTTTGAGATAGAGTATTATGTAGTGAACACTTTATCTTCCTGCTTCTACTGTGCAAATTCTGGGATTATAGGCATGCTGGGAGATGTTCTTACCCCCCTGTAAGGAAGGGTTGGTGATATCATGGAGTTCTCCCATAAAGACATTCATCATAAGTAGGTGTTATGACACCTGGCTCACTCATTACTCAGCATTCCAAAGAAATGCTGCTTATAGGTTAAGTAAGGTGGGGCTTTTGTAGCTATTTCCTCTGAAATATCCCCCTTTGGAGTCATAAGACTCTGAAAGCAATGAAGCAAAGGTCAGGAATCTCAAAAAGTCACAGACTTGGGCTGGAGAGATGGCTCAGAGGTTAAGAGCACTGACTGCTCTTCCAGAGGTTCTGAGTTCAATTCCCAGCAACCACATGGTGGGTTACAACCATCTATAATGATACCTGGTACCCTCTTCTGCATACATAATAAAAAATAAATAAATCTTAAAAAAAAGAAAGTCACAGACTCACAGGATCTATCTCCAGGTCACATAGGCAGCAAGCACTTGCATAGGAAAAGAGGACTCTTCGGTGGAACTGCCTACTACCTGTGGAATGAGTGCCGGGGATGGAGCTTATGGGAGTTGTCACCAACTATGAGTGGACTTCTTAGTCATAACTCATGCTGCAATAAACCAATTAGTTCACCAGGCTGGTTTTGGTGGAACTGCTTATTTACTCTGGCATTTGGTCTTCTCTTGGTGCCCTACATGAAGTGAACAGATATTTGTTCATGTGTCTCCAGGAACAGTTATGTAACATAGGGATTAAAAATTAACCATTGTTACTTTGTGGCTTTGTGTGTGTGCATGCGTGTGTGTGTGTGTGTGTGTGTGTGTGTGTGTGTGTGTGTGTGTGTGTGTGTGTGTATATCAGTCCAGCCATAAGGAAAATCAGATGAAGGTTCCTTAAAAACTAAACATAGAGCTACCACTACTGGGGATTGACCCCAAGACTTTAAGTCAATATGCCTAACAAAGATATGTATTGTTGAGGTCATATTTACACATCAATGTCTACTGCAGCAGTTTCCACACTGACTAAGTTGTGGAATTGACCTAGGTATCCATCAACAGGAATGGATAAGGAAAATGTGATGTATATAGGTGTTGGAATTATTTCTAGTCATAATGAAGAATTTAGTTATGTTGTCTGTATTAAAGTGGATGCAATAGGAGATAACTGTTCAAAGTGAATTGAACCAGTCTTAGAAGATTACATTTGTTTGATCTCATGTACTTCCTAGATTTTATATAGACATATAAACTAACATGTATACATGACATGAAAGTATAGTGGTTGTTGGTTAGAGAGAAATCAGGATTGACTTAAGTTGGAAGCTTTTTCTCTGCTGGCTACCTTTTGTAGTGTTGGAAGGTGTTATGTAGGCTGCTGCTGGTGAAAAGTCATCAATGGTTTTACCCAGCTATGCACCCCATAAGGTGTACCTGCCAGGCAAGATGCACCCATTGGTGCAATATTTGCATGACTATTGTGGCGATACAGGTCTCTCTCCCTAGGAGTGAAATTGGAATGGACCTGTCTGAAGGGGTACAGGGAGTTAATGGTGCTTTTTTGTTTTGTTTTAGGGTAGAAGAAATTACAGTGTTCTTGTGTGCTATCTGTAATGATCTTATAGGTGTGCATGCCGATGATACAGGAAAGAGGACCGTTGCTAGAAGGATGCTCTCAAGTAGGAAATCAGGTAGGAGATCTCAGTGATATGCTGGGGCTGGCTACAAACATAGCCATTACTAACTATCAATTATTATACAGTTATAATTTTAATATTTATATATATTTGTTTGTTTGTTTCTGAGACAGGGTTTCTCTGTGTAACCCTGGCTTTCCTAGAACTCACTCAGTAGACCAGGCTGGTCTCAGAGACCCACTTGCTTCTGCTTCATGTGTGCTGTGATGAAAGGTATGTACCATCATTGTCTGGCTAAGAAATTATATTCTAAAGGGTAGTAAATATTAAAGATATAGCACTTCTTAATGATGTCACTTTGCTTGTTATCTATATTGAGGCTATATTTTATCACTCCTATATGGATGGTGGAGATATTCTGCTGGCCCTGGACTCTGTTCCCAACTCCATAGTGAGATTAGCTGTAAAGACGTTAGTATTCTCATCACAAGAATTGGCAACTCAGAAAAGAAAAGACTGTTCAATTTGCCTTTTAAAGTAGGGTGATTTGTTAAGTATTTGTCTGTCCAGTGTGGATTTAGAAGCCAGGAGCACAGACTGTCCCTAAACTAAGTGTGGAGAATTTACTCACAAGAACAGAGGTGAAATGTTTCCTATTCTGAGTGAGGAGGACATCCAGCTTATGGCCTGGGAACTGGGCAGGGGAAGAAGGTGGTGGTGGCCTGACATGAAGGGAGGGTGAGAAAGCAAGTGGATTGGAGATAGTTTGTATGTTGATAGAGCACTGGCCTAACACCATTCAAAGGCCCCTATAACTTAGTTAGAAGAATGCCTGGCTTGAGCCCGATCCCCAGCACTGCATAAAAAGTTGAGTGTGCTGGAAGCATAACCTGGAGGTGGAGGCAAACTAGAAAGACAAGGTAATCCACTACAAGGTTATATGACCTAACCCCCACCCCCAAATAAAAGCTGGTGTGGGAAAAAAAAAAACCAAAAACACATACTCACGAATTAAACAAACAAAAAAGGATGAAAGAAAAACCATGGCTCCTTGAGATTGATGGTTTTGAGTTCTGACAACAGAGTTTGTCTCCCAGAGTGACTCGGAATAGCCAAGGGAAATGTGGATGTCAGCACCTCAGGGAATGTTCCTGTTCAACCTGGCACCAGCATATCTTAGGCTCTGGCACTTTATTTGCCTACATTATTGGGTGGGTGTCAAGTCCCCATGCCTCATTCATTTTATCTAACAGCAGGGACAGGTTGAATTCTCTGCTGTGTCTACAGTGTCTGGCACACAACACGTTTGCAGAAATAGGTGAATAACTTAGCGAATAAATGTAACATTTGCTTCTAGTAACAACTGCTCTTGGGAGGAAAGAAAACATTTCTTCTGCATTTCTTGCTTGCTCGCGCTTAACCTTAGCCGAAGAACTTCCTAGAGTTTGGACTCTATTTCCTAGATTGCTCTGGGAGAAGGGTTATTTCCTTCCCGCCAGAGGCCCAGCCCCAAGTCTCAGGCAACCATCCAGATCAGTGAAGTGTGCAATCGCTGGCCTTTGTCTTGCCGGATTTAGCTGAGCTGGGCTGTTAACACCACACACACCCATAGTTTCAGGGCAGAGACATGCGTATTTATTGCACCTTATTTCTATTTGATTCTGTTAACAAAGGATAATTCTATGACCTCGGGCAGTGATAGATTAAAATTCTGGCTGCAAAGCGCAGGTTTGCAGGGTGTAACCGGGTGGCTCAGAGGCGGGGCACTATCTGCAGGCGTGGCTAGGGAGGGAGCGTGAACTGAGACTGTCTTTCTGGTCCCTGGGGTCAGAGGAGTCTCTAGTTTTATCTTTATAGGACCCAAGTGAAAGGGGATGTGGGTGTGATCTACAGCCTTGTCTTCAAGGGGGACAATAAAGTTTGAGAAGTTTGAAAAGAGGAAAGTGCACGCCCCTTT
The DNA here is from genome assembly GCA_004025045.1 of Sigmodon hispidus. NCBI lineage: Eukaryota > Metazoa > Chordata > Mammalia > Rodentia > Cricetidae > Sigmodon > Sigmodon hispidus. The sequence continues at coordinate 166,076 of PVIH01002117.1, forward strand.
GGCCACGGGGTGTGGCCGGAGCTCGGCGAGGCGCCTGGAGGAGGGTGCGCGACATGGGGGTCACCGTGGACGTTCACCAGGTGTTCCAGTACCCCTTCGAGCAGGTGGTCGCTTGCTTCCTCCGAAAGGTACCAGTCCCTCCGACCTGGGCTGTGCGTCTGCTGCTGTGAGCCTGAACTGTTCCCCCGCCTTGTCGCGCGGTGACAGGACCCAAAGCTCGGGGATCCAAACCCACTCTCCGGGTCCCCCTCCACGCACTTGCCGCTCTCGGAATGCCCAGGGGAGGGTGGAGGCGGAATTCCTCGAAGGCTGCTCTCAAGAATGGGCGGAGGGTGCCGTGCAGGGCATCACGTCCACATCCTGCTGGCCTCAGGCGGTGGCGTGTGGGCTCTGGGTGGCTTCCCTGGATGGACTGTCTAGTTCGGCTTTCCAGTTCATCACCCACTCCTTAAACTCTAATACATACCCTTTAAGCTGTGATTTTAGTAGACTCAGCGTTACTCTACTATTTTAAGATTTTCGCTTTTACTAAATAGCTGTGGGACTTCCTGTGGAGCTCACTCACTCTGGATCTTAGTTTGTTAATCTGTAGTGAGAAAAACAGTGCACACTCCTAGTGTTGTCGTGATGATTCGAATGAGATAATTAATTATTAAAGAGTGTTTATCAGATGATTGATGACTATAAGGTCTTTGAAGTACTGCTGTTTATAATATTGCAGTTTTGGATTCCACGACCCTTAATGATGAGGGCTCCTCCTAGGACTGTGCCTCAGGCTAAGACTAAAGTTTAAAAACATCCTTGAGAATGATTGTCACCCAAACCTTTGCGGTGAGACCCTGGACTAACCTCTTTCCGGTTCAGTTAGGTCTCTGGGTGACCTTGGTCAGAGGTCTTCTCACCAAGATCTAGCATCTGTAAGATGAGGAGTTGTATCTGTACATCTTTTCAGCTTTACTGTGTTGATCAAGACTTGAAATAATTGCAGCTGCCCTGGGAATCTGTATAGCCTGGAAGTTAGACTTAAGGCATACTGGGAAAAATGGTTAAAACCCCCACTACAGAAGGGGCTCCATTACTGAGGGAAACACAGCTGAACACCCAAGTTAGTGAGGACTGAGTAGGGTACACAGTAAAGTGTTGCCATGGAGACCTTTTTTTCTCTTTTCTCTCTTCCTTCCTTCTTTCCTTATCTTTTCTTTCTTTCTTTGAGGGATAGCTCACTGAGTTCATTGAACTTTGGAAGCTAGTGCCTTGTACCTGTCCAGGTCCTCAGGAAAAGACTGATGGATGTGAATGAAAGAATGAATGAGTGAATCTGATGTAGACTTTGACTTAGGTCAGGCTTCTTGGCACATAAAAAGAACAGCTGATACGCCATGTTTTGCTCCGATTGGCAGGTTGGAGTGTGGCTCCCGAGTGCATTTTGCGTTGCTTACTTTTCCACTGTGATGAAATACCAAGGATAATGAACTTGTAAGAAGAAAATGTCTATGTTGGTTCACTCGTATGAAGGCTCCTGTCCATAATTACCTGTTCTAGTTTGGTTTCTGTGTAATAAAATATTGGCTAAAGGCGGCATGGAGATGAAAGGATTTATTTCAGCTTACAGGCTGTCTGTCATCATTACATGAAGTCCAGGCAGGAGTACAAGGCAGAAAAAACAGAGACCATGCAAGAATGCTGCTTAGTGGCTTACTTTTCCTACCTTGCTTAGCTAACTTTCTTCCTGGGTCCTGTAACAGCTCATAAAACTCTGCACATTTTACCCTTTTCAGGCCCAAACTCCAAAAGTCCTCCTACAATTCTCCAGGCAAAACAACATGGTCAGGTCTATCACAGAGATATGCCACTGTTCTGTACCAGTTTCTGTCCTAAGTTGCTGCTCTGTTGTGATGATAAAACAGTGCCCAAAAAGCAACTTGAGGGAATGGAAGGATTTATTCATCTTACTGCTCCAAAGTCACAATCTATCATTGAAGGAAGCCAAAGCAGAATCCCAGGGCAGGGACCCAGAGGCAGGAACCAAAGCACCTCATTGGCTTATTCTCCATGCTTTGCTTAGCCTGCTCAGGTACCATGCACAGTGGGCTGGGCCTTCCCACATCAATCATTACTTAAGAAATTCTTCTTCAGATATATTCCCAGGACAATCTGAAAGGTGAAATTCCTCAATCGAAGCTCCATATTTCCAGATGATGCTTCTCTGTGCCAAGTTAACAAAAATAACCAGCCTAGTTGCCCTGCCATTCTGGACCTGTGGATGGACAACATCTCATGGTGGGAGCCCATGGCAGAGCAAATCTGCTTGGGTCTAAGTAAGGGAGCAAAGTGTAAAAGGGTCAATGGGCTTCAGTCCCATAATCCAACTCAAGGGCATGTACCCAGTGCTTCTCCACCTCTTTAAGAGTCCACCATCACCCAGTGGGGCTGCCCTGGAACCTAACCATTAATACACAGCCTGTGATGAGCAGTCAAGATGCAAACTGTGACTGCGCCTTGGGGAATAATTGTCATCATGAAGAGGAGACTTCTGCCTTCTCAGAATGGGAGGGACACTTTGTCTAGGCTTCACTGACCATCTAGGAGGTCAGAAGTTACTTCTGGGTGTGTTGTCCTCCCCTTTCAACTCTCCTGGGGCAGATGTCCCTTTGCAAAAATCATGCACACAACACCACACACACCCTTCTTTGTAGTGTATTCCCACATGTCGGTTTCAGGTACAGGTGATGGGTGTTAGAGAGTGAGACCAACATTAGTGAATGATGATGAGGTTAGCATAATTTCAATGGGTGATACATATTTCACACAAGGAGCATACAGGCCGGTGGGGAGGCCTTTAGGTAGACTTTCTTGGAGAAGTGACATTTGTAAAAGATTTGCTGAGACATGAAGTTTTCTAGGCAAGTGATCCCTTTTTCTCTTCCTCCCTTCCTTTTTCTCTATCTATGTGTGTGTGTCTGTGCACATGCATATATGTATGTACATGTGTGTGTGTATGTGTGTATGTGTATGCATGTGGGTATTTGTGCTAAATAATACAGTATCATCTCTGCTCTGAGCAGCCTAAGAAGTCATCATGTGACTCATTCACCTCATGGGGAAACTGAGACTAAGAGAAGTCTTAGTAACTGTTCCAGCTCCCCTAGCTAGCAGGGAGAAAAGCCAGAATCTTCACCCATCTGAATCTGAAGCCCGAGTGACAGCAGCGGTCTGTGCTCCCATCACTGACACAGTGGCCACTCGTGGGGAGGACATCAAATCTCAGCTTTGCTGGGTGTAGTGCCTTCGTTTCATTTCCTTTCAGGGTCTGCTCTTCTGGGTGAACCCTTATATCTAATATGAATCTTAGCTTGGATGTGTGACATGGGACACAGTGGTTGTGAGCCATTTATGACGCAACAGATCACAAGAGAACTTGGTAGCTTTACCTAGTGACAAGCTTTTAATTCTGGTGATTCTGTGGGTTGACTGAGCTCTTGTGGTTGGATTTGGTGTGTCATGTGGGGTAGCTGAGGTCACTTATATAAGTGCATTCAATCAGCAGCTGATGCAGTTCTTATAAGACAGTAAGCTAAGTGTTTGGCATGTTTAAGAACTATGGATTAACCCAGTTATGATGGGTGATTCATACCTATAACTCAAGCAATAGTGAGTCTGAGGCAGGATGGTCATCACATGTTTGTGGCCACTGGATTACCTAGCTGGACCCTGACTCAGAAAACCTCAAACCAAACAAATTAAACCAAAATATCAATAAAAAGAAATTCCTGTAGGTAGCCATAGCTGCTGTGAATTATGAGTGAAACTTCCTGTCATATCCAGAAGACACTGTTTTCTTCTGGTCCTCTTGATGTCTGGGTCTTACAGTCTTTCCATTTCCTGTTTGAATGATGTCTCTGAACTTTGGGGTGTGTGTGTGTGTGTGTGTGTGTGTGTGTGTGTGTGTGTACTCTACAGTCCCTTATGCTCTGCAATTTGACTAGTTGTGAGTTTTTGTGTTAGCCACCATATATTTCATAAAAACACTTTCCTAATGAAGTCAGAGAGCTGTTAGACATGCAGCATTCTAGCATGGGTTGGGAAGGGATTCATGACCCTCCCTAACTGATTATCCATGGATAGTTTATGGCTTCTCAGGGAGGGAGAGTTAGTTTTCTTCAAGAGTGTAGCTCTGGTAGGTCTACAAGACTCCAGCGGATGGCCCCACACCTAGAACTATATGGAGGACATAACTTAGAGTGGATATTAAATAATAATAAAAGGACACGAAGTTGGTGTGGGTAGGGTGATGGGATTAGGTGTGGGAGAAGCTAAGGGGAGGAGTCAGGGATGAATATGATCAGAGTACATTGTAGAAGGTCTCAAAGAATTATGCAAATATTTATTTTCTAGAAAAGGAATTGCTTCCTCAGGGTGGATATGGTCCACTGACTTGCCTGATTGGGAGCCCCTGTGCAATGAAGCAGCATGTTCAGTTGTATATACAGCCTCCTTTTCTCATGGTGATGCCACTACCTTCTAGGTTGGTTGTAAGGATTAAAAATGTAAGTTTGACAGGCATGTATGTTTTATAAAGCCTTAAATAGAAGCAGTTATATTTTGGGCAAAACATGCTTTTACTTTTCTTTTAGTCTTTATGATGATGATTTTTTGAAAAAAATAATTAAATTTTTTCTTCTTTCTCTTTCTCTCTCTTTTCTTTCTTTCTTTCTTTTTTTTTTTTTTTTAAAAAAAACAAAGCAGTAGGCAGAAGGGACAGTCTGTGGGGACATTTAATCTGATTTTGCACAATGGTGGGCGAAGCTACTTTAGAACCAAGGACATTGTGTTTTAAATAGAATCTAGTGCTCTGTGGCTGTTGGTATGTCCAGACTTGCCTTCCAAGTTCAAATTCACTACTATTTTTAAAACCTGAAGACTATCTGATCTCCTTACACCTGTCTGTTGGCTGCTGCAGGCAAAACATTAGCCACATGCTTTCAAAGATGAGTGCTACCTAGAAAACAAAGGATACAATGCTCTGCTGGTGGAGTACTGTGTTCCTCAGCCTCTTTTTGGAAGAGCACAATGGGAGCCAGCATGGCTCCTTCAACAGATGCTATGACTGCAGAATCAGTGGCTTCATTATGTCCTTGGGTTCCCTAGTTCCCTTCTTTATTATCTTTTTTTTTTCCCTCCTGAGACATGGTTTCTGTTTAGCCTTGGCTGTGCTAGAGCTGCTCTGTAGACCAGTTTGGCCTTGAACTCAGAGATCCTCCTTAAAAGTGTGTACCACCACTGCCCAGCTGTACAGTTCTTACTTTTCCAGCACTCCTTGTTTAGAATGTTTTCTTCTGTTTGACTAGAAGGTTATGTAGACAAAGTGTGGTGGTATAAAAGATACTTCTTTGTGGAGAGTCATGGAGGCCTTTTTGGTGGGTGTGTCTCTTGTGTACTGGGTGCTAAGGGAATTTCTTACATGTCATCTTCTGTGAATTTAAAGTCATTTCTAAAGATACAAATGAGCTGTGGTGATGAGTGGATTTTCGTGTCTGTCCAAATGAGTCCAGAGAGCTTGAGGTGTCTCACTGTAGACTTTTTCAGGTTGACTTTGCTCCTTGCGAATGTGGGTAAACCCATGGGGATTTCTGTCAGCTGCTTCTATTGTAACCCAAGGACCCACGGAGGTTCTAGAAAACAGGAAACATTCAACAAATTTTGATCCACAATGAAAGCTCATCTTCCTGTGGTTCACAGTGCATCATTTTATACAAAATGATGGGGAGCTGAGGTAGGAGGATTGCTCAAGCTCAGAAGATTGAGATCAGTCCTGGCAACACTGTGAAGTACCCTCTGTCCATTTCACAAAATGAAACAAAACCAAAACCTCAACACATGAACACAGGGTCCAGAAACATTCCTGGAATGCTGTATGAAAACAGAATAAATAAATTTTTAGTTTCATCTGTGACCTAAGGCTTTATTTATTACAGTGATGCTGCATGGAATGGATCCGTGTTTACCCTTCAGCTCAAAACGAAGATTTATGAATGGCTATTTCCATTTAGAGTAAAAAGCTGATTGGGTAATTAATAACGTTTCCTTCTGATCCCATGCTCACCCCCTTGCAGCTTGATACTCACACATATGGAACATCTTTCTTTGTGAAGCTCCAGAAGTATTTAGGAGGATCTGCATTCCCCCAAACTGGTGGTTTGGTTAGATGTTAGGCCTCAGTGTCAAGCAGAACCTAGAGATGATCTTTATGCCCTGTGCTGGGTGGCATTTTTCACCTTCTGTTTCTAGGCTCTCCTGCATGCGGAGGTGTGGCATGAAGGAGAAGGTGCGGGAGGAGCCTGGCTCTCAAGGAAGGCTACAGCTGACAGTTGTGAGGATGTGGACAGGTCAATTCATGTTTCTGTGCCTCAGTTTACAGAATAGGGATAATAGCCATCTTCTAAGGTTGGGGGAATATTACTTAATGCATGCACTTCTATAAGCATCTAGCTTAATGCTGGGACATGGTAAGTGCTTCCAAATTCTTGCGAAATTCTGAAGATCTATATGTTTGTTCAGGAATGTAAAACTGAATAGCTGGGGGAAAGCAGTCTGCAGAAATCTTTACTGAGTTAGAACAATAAGGGAGAAGGTGAGCGTGAATAATGGTGCACATCTGCATGATAAATTATTTTTTAAGTGCAATTTAAATTTTAAAGTGTGCTTAGTAACTCACCCAGTAGAGGCTGCGGCTTAGCGTGGGAAAGAAGATTTTTTTATCTATCAAAGGACTAATAGTTACATATTCATTACAAGCCTATTAATTGTTATTCATGGTCAGTCTGTGCACCCTTTGACAATAAATAAAACATGACCTTGTCCTGAAGGCTCTCTCTGTCAGGGGGAGCAGAGAGGAACATATTTATTACTGTGCCAAGCTTTCTCAGGGGTATATACAGATATACAATGTGGGGCAAAGTGCATTTGTTAAAATCATGTTCTCCTCTGTAGCACAGGCTGGCCTTGGGCACTGGGTACTTCTCCCACAGCGGCCATAGTATAGCAATTCACAGGCATGAATTGTCATAGCAGACAGATCAATGAAGTGGTGATACCTGATGACTCATTTGATCTTGGTAATAAGTCAAATTTGCTTTTCTTCCAGAGTGAGCTACTTTATGGAGACAATGGAAAGGTTGGACAGTATATGGTGATGTCTCTGTAGCAGAACACACAGCAAGAATCTTTGTATGTGTTTGGAAGCAGCTGGGCAGCAGATCCCCTTAGAGTGGATCAAGCAAAGCAGATAAGGTGTGTGCCAATTGGCCAGGCACACTGCAGATCCTCATTCTTTGTTGTTTCTTAGATAACCCTATTCAAAAAGCAAGTTCACAGTGATTCCTATGAAGACAATGACTATGAGAAAAAACCATATTTCAAAAGGCAGGTATCTGAACTTTTTCCAGATAGATGATATTTTAATAACTTCCTGTTCTTAAGAGAATACTTTCTGAACAATAAACTTTCCCTTAGCAAACAAAGTAGAGGCTATAGCTTAATAAAACTCCATCCAAAAGTGCACTAAACATTACTCCTATAATAGATGGACTCAATTTCTTAGCCTTACACCTTAATAATTATGTCTTTGCTTTAATGTACATTCTCCAAACTTGGCATCATATAGCTTTTAGGTCTTTCTTTTAAGCAACTTTTTATTAGCATATATGAGTTATATGTAATGGAGGGTTTGTATTATGATGTTTTTGTACATATATAGTATATTTTTTAATCATATTTAAATTCATTACCCTCTATTTGCTTTCCTCCAACACCAGCTGATAGCCTTTCTCTTCCCAACCAGTTCCCACCTTTTATGGTGTGGTGTGTGTGTGTGTGTGTGTGTGTGTGTGTGTGTGTGTGTGTGTGTGTATATGAGAAAGAGAGAGAGAGAGAGAGAGAGAGAGAGAGAGAGAGAGAGAGAGATTGATTGGGGTTGGCTAATGAGTTTCGTTTGGGTGCTTTCAGGAGCATGGATAGGGCCTATCTACAGGAGTATAGATACCTCACTAGTAGCTACACCAATGAAGAAATTATCTCCTCTCACCCCCCACCCCCACAACCATTAATTGTTTATAGATCTCCAGAGAAGGAATGGTGAACTTCACCCCACTACCAACTGTTAACAGCCTAGAAATTCTCAGGGAATAGTGAGCCATTGTAAGTAAACACCTCCCCACCCCTTCATGGAATGGTGTTGATAAGCCTAATCTTGGGCAGCTGCTGTGAGGTTAATAGTGCGAGCTGTGCTGTACTTTGGAGACCATGTTCTACAACATTCCCCCCCCCCTTTCTCCTGCTCCTACTTTCTTTAAATCTCCTCTTTTTCAATGGCCTTGAAGGGGGTGATATAGATGTCCTATTCAGGGCTAAGCTTTCAACAATCACTTACTCTTTACACTTGGACCAGCAGTTATGTGTCCCCAGTCACCACTAGTTACTGTGAAAAGAAATGTCTCTGCTCAGAGATGACAGCAACATTCATCTATGGGAATAAATATAATTGTTTAGAAGCCAATTTGATGGACACAGCATATCCATTTCGAAAACAGCAATAGCTTTCCCACTAGGACCCATGCATGAGCTCTCCAGTCACAGGGCTATGGCCAGGCTTACAAAACTGAGCACTGAAGCAGGCCTCAAATACAATTAGAAAGTGCTTGGTTGCCCCATAATGAACTTGCTGCTGTTGCAGGAGTGGGTACATCTTGCCTGGCAGTTCAGCAAGATAGTCTGCAGGGTCCAAAACTGAGTCAGACAACTGGAGACAATTTCCTCACAGCTGTCCATATAACATAGCCAATGAGTTACACTGGGAGAGCCAGGGAGGGAGCATCCAGCTCCCCTCAAAGTTCGTAGGCTAGAGCATGTGCTGTCTTTATCAAGAGGGTCTTACCATCTAGTTGTAGTGGGCATCCAACAGCAGTGGCAATCATCTGTATTATTATTTTGGAGGCCCCTGAGGGATATTGTAGGAAGTCAGCACATCCTTGGAAATGGGATTTTCATTTAATAACCTATGGATTCTAGGAGTAGCTTTATCTACTCATTCAAGATAGCTCCGTTCTGGCTGCTTTTAATATGTAAAAAGGAAAATGAAAAGGGATGGGTGATAACCTTACAAGTATGCATTATACTTTTTTTTAAAATTTATTTATTTTTATTTTATGTGAATTGGTGTTTTGCCTGCATGTATAACTGTGTAAGGGTGTCAGATCTTGGAATTACAGACAGTTGTTAGCTGCCATGTGGATGCTGGGAATTGAACTCAGGTCCTCGGGAAGAACAGTCAGTGCTCTTAACCGCTGAGCCATCTCTCCAGCCCGCATTGTACTTCTGTTAGTGCTGCATCAGACTTATATCTTGGGAAAGGAAAGGAGTTAGCCTGCTTGTTCTATGAAGGAAGTAGAGTCATAAATAAGATAAAAAATGAAGCCTAATGTACCTTGAGAAATCTCCAGACTCACTGATAAAATACAGTTCTTCTGGTATGTGTACACAGCCACTGAACCAGGCTCAAGAAAGGCAAGGGCTTTTTGGCAGAAACTGGGTCAACAGACTATGTTGCTTCCAAAAGTGTCTGGTATGGAGTGGGGATGGGCAGGGCCATCACTGTTCATGTGCAGGATTTACACATGAGACTTTTAACAGGGAGAGTCAATATCATAATACTCACTAGTGTTTCTCCTTGTTTGGAAGAGAACTAAATGAGATCATCTGGAACAGCCACTGTGTAACACAATCAGGGTGGGCACAGTATAGATTCGGATCTGGCTGGATCAGTTCCATAGTCATGTGGTGTTTGAATAGATGCCCAAAAATCATGAGTAGTACCTGAGGTCTTCCCAGGAAGGTGGGAAGGGCTCCTAGTATGAGCTCCAAGGAGCCTCCCCTTTCTTAATTTCTTAGCATCAGACTTTCCATATATTGCACACACAATAAGAATTAAAAGATGAATATGTAGGTTACCACAAGATGGCATTCTATTATTTCAAGTAATACCAGGTAGAGAGAACCTTGGTTCAATACATTTTTAATTTCTGAGAAGCATTAAAATTCGTGCTGTCCATGTCACGGTGTTTAGCTATTTCACACAAACCTCTAATTTCCTTTGCCATTCTTTGTGGAAACTTGAGGTTTATGTCTGCTAACTCACAAAGGAAAGCAACTTAGATTTTGCAAATGATATTTATTAGAGTGAATAGTTCATGGCCTCATGTTCAGCTATGAAAAGTTCCATTTTGCTATAGCTGTTTGCAAGGGTTGTAAAATGAGTGACCCTTCAGTGCTTTCTACTGTCTTCCAGGCTTTTCCATCTATCACACTGCCTTGTTTTCTTTTAAGCAGATCTGACATATTTATTCGCTACTTTTGTTTGTTTCTTCAAGTAATGTATGGATTTTATAAGAGGCTGCATAGTTTTCTTTTCATGATCACATCCTCAGTGTCTAGCATAGTATTTGGCTGGCTGGCTGGCTATCTGTCTATCTATCTGTCTGTCTGTCTATCTATCTATCTATCTATCTATCTATCTGTCTGTCTGTCTGTCTGTCTGTCTGTCTGTCTATCTATCGATCTATCTATCATATTCCTAACTGTCTAATCATAAAAAAGATGAAGAGGTTTCTTATTTAAATGAGTATCCTTTTTCTTAGAAGATAAAATTAAAATTAAATGGGAGTGTGAAGTGGCATAGTTTAACCTGTAAGAATTTCACTGACAATTTAGTGATATAATCAGAACTGAGAAAGTTTTATCACTGTGCTTTCTGGTGATGCATTCTGTTTTTCTTCATAATTTAGTTTAGTTATCTTCTTACAACTTACAGTGTGACTTTAGCATTTGAAATGCATTTATGGATATGTAATGAGCAAGCTGGAATGCAGTAAAGGAAATAATTTCATTTTACCCTAGTGTAAAAAAGCCAATTCACACAGCTGTCCTCATGGTTTAAGAAGCTGTGTATGTCTTGGATGTCTCTGTCTAGGAAGACTTCTTAGAGGAACAGAATCCTTGGTCCATCCTTCTCGTACCAGTGTGGATCCAGCATGAATCTCTGGAGGGCTAAGCTTCGTGGAGGTAGTCACTGGAATTTTGAGCCTAGGGCTGAACTGAGTGAATGCGCACACAAATAAATCCTCATTCTTATTCTTTAAGACCTGTGCTGATAGTTTTCTGTTTCATTTCTAAGGATCCAGGGGTCCTGAAGTTTACATTCTCCAGGCAAAGGACCCCTTTCCCCACCTGAGCCTGGGCAGTGCACTTGGTTTCTGTCAGTGTGTTATGATGACATTTGATTACATAATGAAACTGGGGACCCGAGGAGGTCCAAGAGCATCAGTCTCCAATTAGAAGCCACTTTATTTGGTGGCTTTGAAAGATTCATATTAATTCTCTCCCCACCCCCTAATCTGAGTAATAGAAAGGTTAAGTTAGAGTAACTCGGAGATGATTTCACAATGGATGTGGAAGCAGATAGACAGTATCTGGGGTAAGTTACAGGTGCAGTATAGTACAGCATGGTATTTAGTTTTTCCAAGCCTTATCTCCCATATAGGAAACAGAAAACAGCAACAACAAAAACAAAAAAACAAAACCCAAAAACGTAGCTTTATAGTATGCTTTTGAGAATTAGTAGGCTGTGTATGTAAATTGAGTAGGTTAAAAGTAGTAGCTATTATCAACGTTGGTGTATCTAAATTGTCTTTTAGGACAATTTCATAAAAGAAATAAGTTGAATATTTCCTATGTGCCTGACATTCTATCCTTTTATGACTGTTCGCTGGATGTGCTAACACGGTCACTAGGCCGTGGTCCAGGGTAGTAAGTAGTAAAGGAATTCTCTCTGTTTGCACTGGCCTGTTTAATTCCTGAGCCAATCCAGTCTTCATCCAGTTTCTGCTTCTGAAAACTGGATGTAACTCCTTCCCAACGGAATATCCATTAGAGTTAGACAGGGTGGCATAATTAAGTCATTTAGAACAGATCTGGCTCCAAGAACATTCTTGGTTTACGTTAGCCTGGTTCATTATCATTATTACTGTTATTATTATTATTATTATTATTTATTCTAACCTCATTCTCATCTCTGCTCAGGGCTAGATAGGGTTTAAAGAAGGTTTTTCCCAGGGAAAGAGGGATGGCTCATTGGCTAAGAGCACTTGCTGCTCTTGTTGGACCTGGGTTCAGTTTCCAGCACTGATTGGTGGCTCATAGTCATCCATAACTCCAGTTCTGGAGGATCTGATGCCCTCTGATCTTCTCTCTGGCGGCAGGCACTCACATAGTGTACATACATATGCAGGCAAGGACACCACTCCCTGCTGACAAATTAAATAAATTGTTCCTCAATTTCATAAAAGGCCACCTCATTTATTTGAATCCAAGTGCTAAAACCAAGATCCTTGATTTAAAACTGGGTTTTACTCAGAGGTTTCTTGGAAGATATTTACTGTTTCTGCAGGCACATGTCATTTCTATCAGCTAATTCATGTTGACAAAAGAGAATGCTAACTTTTCTTCCTATGTTTTTATTTAGTATCCCAACCCCATGGATAAAAATGTCATCTCTGTAAAAACTGTGGAAGAAAAGACAGGTAAGTTCTCTGAATATGTCCTCACTTTAGTTATGCTCATGAAGTATATTGACTTTGTAAAGGATGTATTTGCATGTGTGTGCATATTTGTGTGTCTGTGTATCTGTTTCTGTGTGCCTGTCTGTTGTATCTTGGGCAGGGTTCTTGTCACTTTCTAAATTATAGTTGATGGTAAGATGGAGGCTGGGCATAATTGTGCAGGTCACATGTTGAAGTACTTAATGGGTGCTAACATCTTACTTTCATTAGCTAGTTTGACTTGTAGAATAATGTTTGAGATAGGAATTATGATTATTCCTGTTTACTACAGGACGTTATCACAGAGACACTAACTTGCCTAAGCTCATTTGGCTGCATGTATGTCAATTTGTAGATAGCAAAACATTTGTAGATATGTGCATAGATGAAGCCAGGCATGATGTGGCTCATGTCTGTAAACCCAGCCATTGAATGGTGGAGACGGGAGGATCAGGAATTCAAGGCCAGCCTAGATTTGAAAGAATAGTAGATAGATGTGATATTGCCGTAAATCACTTAGACTGTGGAACCTTAACTGTAGTTTTTCAAATTATGGCTTATGCTGTGTGTTTCTGTAAACAAGGCTTTGTTGCACATTAGCCATTCTCTCTACATGTTATCAAGTTTCTTCATCTGAGTTACAGCAAGAGCTGAGTATTTGCAAAAGAGACCACATAGCTCACAAATATAAGTTATATACCCTATGACCCCTTTCAGAAAATGTAGGCTATCCTTTACCTCTGGGGTCTTCGGTGAGCTATGCATTCTCTTCTTCAGGGGAAGCATTGTGACTGTTAATGTTAGGACTTGAGGTATGGGCAGTACCAGGAGCTCTGGTGATGTGCACATTTGATGCACAAGCCTGTGGAGACATCCAGAGCCTGGCCTGGCATACTCTTCAGCCTTACAAACCATGGGTGTTGCTGTTGGTAATGTAGCTGCAGCGTTCTCTGTGCTGCATAAACATAAAATTGTTTTATTTATGAGCCTGCTTTCTGTATATCCATAGCTATAGTAATAGATTGTAGAAGCATTTTCTCATGTAACTGTATATAGTGTGGGACAAGCTTGCTTTCTGGCTTGAGACAAATCTGATTTTGAGTCCCAATTCTGTTGCTTTTCTTATGTCCTAACTTTTAAAACGCTAAAGTCTTTACCTGTCAAATGGTAAAACAATCCTATTAATTTCAAGATGTTATCTTTACCTCCATTTTAAAATTTTTCGCTATTTAACCCTGGCTAGCCTGAAACTTGCTGCGCTCACCAGGCTAGCCTAGAACTCACAGACAACCACCTGCCTCTGCCTCTGAGGGGCTGGAATTAAATGCGTGTGCCACAAAGCCCAGAAGTGACTCCATTTTTAATATATGTGTTGCTCACTTTGTCTCAGAAGGATTGCTAGGGGAGGAGCATTTGTTTTCTGACTGCAGGTTCCTGGTGCTCATGGTGTTTGCATCAGGGGTTAGGAGTGCTGTAGACAGAGAGCTGAGAAACGCTGCCTGTGTCTGAGCTGTAGTAATTTCTTAGAGAAATGACAGCTTTTCACAGTTTGTCTTTTTCTGTTTGCTCTCATCTTAACTTGCACTTGTTATTATTATCACTAGTTTTAACTTTCCTCCAGGAATGCTCTGCTCACAGGGGTTTCATTCCTCTATGAATGTGACTCACGTAGTTGCTTAGTTAAAGGTTTAAGTGATACAGTCAGGAATGTGTGCATGACGGTGTGATCCAGGACGGGGCAGAATCCTTGTTGTTGAACAGATGGCCACTAGCCACTGCCACTGGATGCTTGACCCTGGTCGTTCAGAATCGTGGCCCAATTGTGACTCATTTCCCTGACTTTAGCACCTGTGTTTGGAGTTATTTTACCATTATCTCTTGAACATTTGTGATCGGGTTTAGAAAACTGATCTGAAAAAAGAGAATGTTTTGAGATATTTTAATTTTATTTCATATTATGTTTATGTGTATGTCTTGTGGGGTTTGTGTGCCTGGATCCCTTGGAAGTGGAATTATAAGCAGTTGTGAGCTGCTTGAGTGGGTGCTAGGAACCAAACTTAATTTTTACAAGAGCAATGAGCACTCTTAACCACCGACTCATTTCTCCATCCCCTGGAAAACTTAATTTTGTGTTAAGCCTTATCTATAAGAATTCTACATATTGAAAGTTGAAGTTGAGCTAAAAACCTCTACAAACTCTTAGATAAGAATATGTTTTTTCCTCATTATTTTCTGGCTATGAATTTTCTTTTTCTAGATCAATCAACAGGAGTCATCTATAGAAAGAGGATTGCTATCTGTCAGAATGTGGTTCCAGAAATTTTAAGAAAGGTAAATTCACTTCAGAGTCTAATCACAGTGAGTATAAAATTGAGGAATTTTAATAGCCAGAAGGAGACAGCATTTTCTGATCTTATGTCAGAATATCCCACTTTCTCAATCTCACAGTTTTGTAGAGAAAATATTGCCCATCCCAGTTTTGAGAGATGCCTCTGGAGTGTCTCATTTTTATTTGTTCTGAGAAGGGTTCTTAGTGCACGTGGGGAGATGTGATGATTATTTTGTGGGTACTTTTGGCGTTTCGAACAAAATGTTGTCTTTCCTAGTCTGTCTGTGGTTAGCAATAGATAAGAACAGTTAGAAGTGAGTCTGTTAGTCTCATGTTTAGTTAGGAAGTCCACACTTCTGTTTGTCATGCATTATCAGAAATAACAGCTATTCCTGTGAGCCTAATATTCTTAGTGCTCTATGAAAGCCTTTTGGGGTGTATTTCTGTAAAATAAGGTCAATGATGCTGGAATCTTCATGATAGAAAATTTTTTTCTCTCTTTGAAACCCTTAAGCACTCTGATGATTCTGTGTTGGACAGAGGTAAGTTGAAAACATCATTTGCATGGCTTGAACCATATATGGACTTTTCTTCTTGAAAGAGGGCCTCACTCCGTAGCCTTGGTGGGCCTAGAACTTACTGTGTAGCCCAGACTGGCCTCAAACTGAGGATAATACTCCTGCCTCAGCCATCTGAGTACTGAAATAACAGGTGTGCACCACCATGCCTAGCTGTAGAATTATTAAAAAATAGCTTTTATTTATTCTGAAAATTTTATATATATGTGTGTGTATATATATATATATATATATATATATATATATATATGTATCTTGATCTTATCTACCCCCTTCTCCTAACCTCCCTCCCAAATTCATGTTCTCCTATTTCTATTCTAGTACTATTATTTTTTAATCATTGAGTCTAGTTTGTGTTGCCCATCTCTGCGGGAGTTGGTTTTTAGTTATCTCCTGGGGCCAGGGTACCCCTCCAAAGAAAAGTGGCACTTCCTCCTCTAGCAGACATTGGCCACAATAACTCCTCAGCTAAGCCTTGCCCTGTCCAACCTCTCTATGGTGGAATTATTAACTGGCTTGATCTTATGCAAGTCTTATGCAGGTAAGCACAGCTGTCGTGAGTTCATTTGTGCATCAGCCATGCCATGTCTGGAATATAGTCTTCTAGAGCACTCCTCCTCTACATTTTTTTTCCATTTTTTTTAATTTAAAAAGTTTTCTTTTAAATGGTAATGGTAAGATTGCCATTTTTACTATGTTGATCCTTTCTTATCCAGGAATATGGGAGATCTTTCCATTTTCTGATATCTTCAATTTTTTTCTTCATTGACTTTAAGTTCTTGTCAAACAGGTCTCTTACTTCCTTAGTTAGAGTAACCCCAAGATATTTAATGCTATTTGCAGCTATTATAAAGGGTAGTGTTTCCCTTATTTCTTTTTCAGTCCTTTTATGTGTATAGGAGGGCTATTGATTTTTTTTTTGAGTTAACCTTGTACCCTGCTACATTGCTGAAGGTGTTTATCAGCTGTAGGAGATCCCTGGTAGAATTTTGGAGGGTCATTTATGTATATGATCATATCATCTGTAAATAGAGATAGTACTATCTTCCTTTTTAATTTGTATCCTCCTAATTTCCTTTTGTTCTCTTATTGCTTTAGCTAAAACTTTGAGAACTGAATAGATAAGGGGAGAGAGGACAGCCTTGTCTTGTTCCTGATTTTAGTGGGATTGCTTTGAGTTTTTGTCCATTTAGTTTGATCTTGGCTGTCTTAGCTTGCTAAATATTGCTTTTAGTATGTCTAGGTATTTTCCCTGTATTCCTGACCTCTCCAAGACTTTTATCATGAAAGAGTATTAGATTTTGCCAAAGGCTTTTTCAGCAATCTAGGGAGATGATCATGTGTTTTTTTTTTTTCCTTTCAGTTTGTTTGTATGATGGGTGACATTCAGTTTTTCATATGTTGAACCATCCTTGCATCTCTAGCATAAAGCCTACTTGATCATGGTGGATGATTTATTTTTTGATATGTTCTTTAATTTGGTTTGTAAGTATTTTAGCATCAATGTTCATGAGGGATATTGGTCTGTAATTCTCTTTTTTTTGTTGCATCTTTAAGTGGCCTGGGTATCAGGGTGACTGTAGCCTCATAAAAAGAGTGGCAATGTTTCTTTGGTTTCTATTGTATGGAGCAGTTTGAGCAGTATTAGTTCTTCTTTGAATGTCTGGTAGAATTATGCACTGAAACCACCTGGCCCTAGGCATTTTTTGCTTAGGAGTCTTTTAATAACAGCTTCAATAACCTTGGGGGTTACAGATCTATATAGGTCATTTATCTGGTCTTGATTTAATTTTGATAAGGGTAGCTGTCTAGAAAACTGTCCATTTCTTTTAAGTTTTCCAATTTAGTAGAGTATAGGTTTTTGAAGTATGACCTAATGATTCTCTGGATTTTCTGGTTGTCTGTTGTTATGTCCCTCTTTTCATTTTTGATTCTGTTAATTTGGATACTTTCTCTCTGCCTTTTGGTTAGTTTGGATAAGGGTTTGTCTAGCTTGTTAACTTTCTTAAAGAACCAATTCTTTGATTCATTGATAATTTATATTGTTCTCTTTGTTTCAATTTTATTAATTTTTCAGTCCTGAATTTGATTATTTCCTGCCATCTACTCCTTCTAGGTGAGTTTGCTTCTTATTGTTCTAGGGCATTCAGCTGTGCTGATAGTTCCCTTTTGTGGGATTTCTCTAGTCTTTTCATGTAGGCATCTAGTGCTATGAATTTTCTTCTTAACACTGCTTCATTGTGTCCCATAAGTTTGAGTATGTTATGGATTTATTTTCATTGAGTCCTAGGAAGTCTTTGATTTTTTTCTTTACTTCTTTCTTGACTCAGTGGTGGTTTAATTGAGACATGATCAGTTTCCATGACTTTGTATGCTTTCTGTGATTTTTGTTGTTATTAAACTCTAACTTTTGTCTGTGGTGGTCTGATAGGATACAAGGAGTTATTCCCATTTTCTTTTTTGTATCTAGATGTTTGCTTTATGATCTAGTATGTGGTTAGTTTTAGAGAAAGTTCCATGGGGTGCTGTGAAAAAGGTCTATTTTTTTTTGTGTTTGGGTGGAAAGTTCTGTATATATCTATTAACTCCATTTAAGTCATAACATCTGTTAGATCCCTTATTGCTCTGTTAAGTTTTTGTCTGGTAGACCTATCCATTGGTGAAAGTGGGGTATTGAAGTCTCCCACTATTAATGTGTGGGGTTTGATATGAGATTTAAGCTTTGTTAATATTTCTTTTACATATGTAGGTGCCCTTGTGTTGGGGGCATAAATGTTTAGGATTGAGATTTTATCTTGGTGAATCTTTCCTGAGATGAATAAGTAATGTCCATCCTGGTCTCTTTTGATTCATTTTTGTTTATATTTTGTTACATATTAGGATAACTACACCAGCTTGTTTCTTAGGTTCATTTGATTGGAAAGTCTTTTCTCAACCCTTTACTCTGAGCCAGTGTCTATCTTTGAAGTTGAGGTGTGTCTCTTGTATTCAGTAGAAGGATAAATTCTGTTTTTGTATCCATAGTGTTAGGTTGTGTCTTTTTATAGGTGAATTGAGTCCATTGACATTAAGGGATATTAATGACCAGTGATTGTTATTTCCCGTTATTTTTGGTGGTAGAGTGTGTGTGTGCTTTTCTTTGATTTTTTTTCCTCGGTGTGATTATTGATTACTTGTGGTTTCATGGGTGTATCTAGCTTCCTTAGGTTGGAATTTTCCCTCTAGTGATTTCTGTAGGGCCGGATTTGTGGATAGGTATTGTTTAAAACTGTTTTGTTGTGAAAGATCTTGTTTACTCCATCTGTGGTGACTGATAATTTTGCTGGGTATGGTTGTCTGAGTTGGCAGCTATGCTCTTTTAATGTCTGTATAACATCTGACTAGGACCTTCTGGCTTTCATTGTTTCCACTGAGTATTCTTGTGTTATTCTGACTTTATGGTAACTTGGACATTTTCTTTTGCAGCTCTTAGTATCCTTTCTATATTCTGTAGGTTTAGTGGCTTGATTATTACATGGTGAGCAGACATTTTGGAGGGTCTAGTCTATTTGGTGTTCTATAAGCTTCTTGTATGTATAGGCATTTTGTTCTTTAGGTTGGAAAAGTTTTCTTCTATGATTTTGTTGAATATATTTTCTGTGTCTTTGAGCTGGTATTCTCTCTCTTCAATTCCAATTATTCTCAGGTTTGGTCTTTTCTTGGTGTTTCATATTTCCTGGACATTTTGTGTTATGACTTTTTTTGTTTTCTTTGAGTGATTTGTCTATTTCTGCTATTGAATCTTCCACTCCAGAGATTATCTCTTCCATCTCTTGCATTCTATTGGTTATGCTTGCATCTGTAGTTTCAGTTTGTTTCTTCAGATTTTCTATTTCCAGCATTTGTATCTTCTTTATTGCTTCTATTTCCATTTTTAAATCTTGAAATGTTTCTTTTACCTGTTTGATTACTTTTTCTTGATTTTCTTGGATTGTTTTATTTTATTTCAGGGATTTGTTGATCCTTTCAAGTTATTGTTTCTCTTTTCTTCTTCTTGTTTAACTTTTCTATCCTCTTCTAAGGCTTCTATTATCTTCATAAAGCTGTTTTTAAGGCCATTTCCTTCTACTTCTTCTGCATTGCCATTCTCAGGTCTTCTTGTAGAATCACTAGATTCTGATGGTGCCATATTGTTCCTTAAGATGTTATATGTATTCTTGCACTGGCATCTGCCCATTGCTTCCTCAGATCACTGCAGGATTTGTCTGTAGCTCAGGGAGCTGATTGTGGTGCAATCTGTTCTGGCCGTGTCTGTGTCTTAGGAAGTCTCTTGGTCCAATCTGGGTTCTTGGTTCACTTGGAGATAGTGTGTTCTGTGTCACAGTGACCCCTCTTAATCCAGTAGGTGCTGACATACTATGGGTCTCAGGTGGCAGTTTTGATCCAGTAGGTGCTGAGGAACTGAGGGTCTCAGGTAGCTGCTCTTGACCCAATAGTAACTGAAGAACTCTCTGAGTCTCTTAGTCTTACGAGTGCAAAGGATCTGTGGGTTTCCAGTTGACACTGAAGTCGCTGGGTTATGGGATGGATTGGTGGGTATGGGGCGGGATTTTGTAGCTGGAAATGTCCAGTGAACTGGATATTACCAGGGCTTCTAACCTGCAGAGGTTTTCCCTGCTGACCTGGATTTAGGACAGAGATGAGCGGGGTGGGGTTCCAAGGGCTGTGTCCCAGGGCCAGGTCACTCACCTTTTAGTCTGATGAGTGTAGAGCTGCATTTTTTAATTTCCTCTCTTCCACCGTGTTTCCTGAACCTTGAGGTATTTGGTATAGACGTCCCATTTGTGAGTTCTCACTGTCATCTATTCTCAGTGCTTTAAACAGTTATGAAGTTCTTCATTCACAGTGTAGGGTTTCTTATGGGGGCCTTTTAATATGTAAGAGAAGAGCATCTTGACAGGCACTTAAAAAAATACCACTCAGCCGGGATTCCCTGTGTGACACAGGATGAATCTGGGCAATGTGGATTAGCTTCCAAATTAAATTACTGTGCTTATATTAGGAAAAATGGTAGCTTCCATTCATTCCTCATAGTGGGTTAAAACACTGTTATTCCCTCAGTGGAAAGAAAGCTAGAACCACAAAGAAAATGAACTTCTTTTGACTTGCAGATCGGAAACTGTGCACTTCAGAAGCAAATTATCACTGGCTTTTCCAGAGTTCATAGCTGCCTTTGCCCTATATACGCACTTTGAATCTATTATTTAAAAAGGCATTCAAGTTCGTCTTGTATCTCAATTCTTAAATAATTTAAGGCTCTGACTTGTACAATTCTGTCTTTGTAGCTTTTCTTGTCTTCTCCACCTGGGAAAGCATTGATTTCTAGGGACTGAACAGAGATTACAACTAGGAAAATATTTTGCTTGATACTGCCCTGCATGGGAGTGTGTAGGTGAACTTGATCAGAATCCATCAACACAAGAAGGCCTGCCCCAGAGGAGACAGAAGCAGGAGATAATTTGTTTAGTGGCCTACATCAATCCTGGAGCATTTGCAAGTTCTGAACAGCATGTAGTAAGGCCACAGTGTGTCTGATTAGCAGAGACTGAAGGCTGTTGCTGAAGTGCCAGCCATATATCAGGACCACATGTCTCCTTTGTTATCCAAGACTGAGATCTACTCTAGGCAGAGTCTTTTTGTTGCTTGCTCCTTGTAAATTGAGAATGTTATTCTCTCTCTGTTGGACAGGTTAGTATTTTAAAGGTACCTGATATCAGACTGGAAGAGGAATCGTGGTTAAGTCTTCAGGAAAGGAACATGGCTATACAGAGCCACTGTCTCACGTGGATACAGTATGCATCCATGAAGGAAGAGTCTGTCTTCCGGGAAAGTGTGGAAAATCCAAATTGGTAAGATCACCTGTGTGTGTGTTGGATGTGAGGATCCATACACAGCATATGATTTCATATTTATGGTCTCTGTCTATTACACACACATTTCACATTATTTTTAATCATGTAAGTAATTGATGAATATATTTTCTTGTGGAGAAAATATGACAGAATTCATATTTTTCCAAGTACCTTCCAAATTCTGTTTTCTTCTTACTCTTGCCAAAGGCAATGAATGTCATCCATTTGTTGAATATTCTTTTGGACCTTTAAAGGCAATGTAGGTATTCAACAGAATTAAAAAAGGAGAATATTTTGTTTGATGTTTTCATGCTTGTGACCCTGCTGCTGAGCTTTGGTCAGTTCAAGCAGGACTTAGGGAGGGGCTTCCACACATGCTCACTGCCCTGCTTACTTTGTATATCTTTTGTACACACGTGTTTTTTATGCCATCTAAGTTTTTATACACTTATCTTTTATGTTTACTAGACCTCTTCTGAGCTTTATCTAGCTGATATATGTAGAGATAGATTATTCCTCTGTATGCAATTCAACTTTACTACAATTTATCTAGTTTACTGCCACTATGGTAGATAACTCTGATGGTATCTAGTTTCTCTTTGTTGTAAAGGAGAATAAAATATCCATGAGTTATATGTCCCCTGAATATGACTCTTATGTGATAGGTGATTGTTTCACTTGGTGAAAGTTTTAAGTATTGTATTTGTTGCAAGATTATCTATAAACAATCAAATTTACCCTTTCTGGCATACAGTTCTCTGACTTGGTACATATAGCTGTGTCCCTACTGTCACAGTTACTGATTAACCCAGCAGGTATACTAAATCCTTCTGAAATATGTGACTTTAGGTAAGTGAATTCTATGGTTTGTAAGAGGGCTCAACGAAAGGCATTGGAGAAACCAGGAATGTTAGTCATGCAGGGTTTTCTCAAGGAAATAGATATCTGTTTTCTATCTGAAGGCTGGGAGTGGATCTTGTTAATAACCTGGTGTCCTTTGATGACTTATCTATAGGGCTAGACCTCACTCAAATGTCCCAGAATCCCAGACTCTCCCTCCCTAGACTTCTAGCGTTGTTTCCCAATCAGTAGAACACATCCTCGGGGAGATGTCACGTGTAGTGTATAGCCTGCTAACCTCTATGCTGTCTTGGTTAAAGTCTACACCAGATCCTAGGCCATTAAGCATTAGAACCCATCTTCAAGGTTAGAGGTCATGAATATTTTGCAAAAGAGTTTCTATGTAGTCACATTTTACGCTTTTTTGTCCACATTGGATTAGGATAATTGTTAGTAGGAAACTTTTTTCTAAAACTGTACTAAATTTAAGTATGTTTAAAATAAACTGGCCTGGTGTCAGACTCCAGAACTTTGAATCTGTGTTGGCTAACGAAGTCGAGTTGAACCAAGTTTCCTTCTTCATCTCATGCTGATGTTTCCCGGCTTACAGGGATTCATGGCTGAGTTCTGCATTCACAGAATCATGTAAACTTGAATCTAGGATATTTCAACATTTCTTGGATGAGTAAGGAAGCATTCACATCAGAGGCAGATCCAGAGATCCATAGTTTTTGTTTTGCTGCTGCCCAGAGCTGACACAGGATATTGATGGCTGGGATTAAAAGCTGGGGCCAGAGAACAGAGCTCTGTTGTTGGCATGCAGATGTAGTGAAAGGATGGCATTGTCTGATTGCGTGCCAAGTAAGTCTTTCATTTCATCCTCTTTATTTCAGTACTACTTTTTGTTATTATATTATGTATTATATTACATGAATACTAATGAATTTTGGTCATTTTCACCTACCATTGCCACCTCTAATTCTACTTTCTTTCCTGATGAAATCATTATTCCAAATGAGACCCCTTCCACTTTCCCCGTGTGTGTGTGTGTGTGTGTGTGTGTGTGTGTGTGTGTGTGTGTGTGAGAGAGAGAGAGAGAGAGAGAGAGAGATTCTGTACAAGACTTCCCAATTAAATTAAATTAAATTAAATCAGGATTGTTTGTTCCAGCATAATATGGGCAATTAGTGACAATACCACTGAGGAATGCATCTTCCTTGTCTGATAACCATTTTATGTCAGTGCATCCTCCAGGAGGGGTGGGACCCCTTCTCTATCCATGATGGAATGTTAAGAACCTCAGCTGCTGTGAGTCCTTGATTGCACCCAGTTAGTTTTGAGTAATTTTATTTCTTCTTTTTTTCCCTTTATAATAGACCTTTATTATACTACGGAGACCATGGTGGGTGTAAGTTGCTTTGCATTTAGTGATTGACACTTTACCTAAGTGACACACTTCTAGACAGCATTTATTTTCTGAAGGAGTCCCACCTTCTGTTCCTTACTCCACATCCGTGTTTACGGATAACTCTATCTCCAGGTTTTCCATGGTGGAGATTTTGCTCTGAGTGAGACGATGATTCTTCTAGAGTCAGTGTAACAGCTCAGTGGCTTATGTCTGAACTTTTCCATGTCCAACACTCCATTCTTGTAATCTGATGGTTTAAGTCCACACATTCAACTTTAAAATGCTCAGCTGAGTATATGCCAAAAACTTCAAAGGTTCATTTTTAATAAATTTTTTTTAGCAAAACTACTTCTAGGACAGAGTACAACAGATGTTGAAAACACATATAAAATTTTACAAACAGATTAAATTAATAGGTTTAACAGTCTAGTTTCATAGTTTTATAGAGGCGCCCTAGGTAAATATTACTCATTCTAATAAATAGGTATGTAACCTTTGAAGTTTTCAATTTTAGATTTCTTGGCTAAAAGTGCCAAGTTTCAAGTAATTATCTAACAAATCACACATAGTATGATTTATATCTTCCAAGAGATACTTGTTGGGCAGTTTGTCTGCACATCTTTCTTTTTCTGAAGTCATTTTATGTTTGTTTCAGCAGCACATGTAGCAGGCGGGTGAATTCTGTGAGAGTTTAAGGCTGACACTGCCTTCTTTCAATCGATTTCCAGGCTCATGGTTACCCAGGTATTAGCACCCTCTGACTCTACTCACTTCGCAATTATTTCTAAGACCCAGTCCTGTGCTGCAGGGCTTGAGGGTGCTTTTACTTAGTAGCCTGAATGTGTACTCCTGCATTCAGCTGCAAACACAGCTCCCCCTGGTCATATTGACCTTGATTTCCAGGACACCAGAGGGTGATCTAACAATTAGCAGGGTGCATCACCATTTATAACAAGCTGAGCCACAAAGACCTTTCTGCTCAAACTCAAGACCTGGGTGGACCCTTATTTGGGCTCAGAATGACTGTCCTCACAAAGGACTCCATTTGCCTTCTGATATGTGTATTCACATTGTAAGTTTTGTGAGGGTTTCCCCTGAAGTCATGATTTTCTGTAACCCAGAGTCAAGCACAATGTGTAACACACAGAAAGTGCTCCTGGCCCTTTGATAAATGAATGATAATTGCTCATGAGATTCAGGTGGTGCAGCTGGTCCAAACGATGTACAGTGGAAGGGATAATACTGGGCAGAGGGTAGGTAGAACGTTGGGTGCTCTGATGGGATTGAGCAGGAGTCTTATGCATTGATATGGGAAGCTCTCATTGATGTTCTTTGCTCTGTGAAAAGTTGGCGTGAGCTCCCTCACATAGTGATGTGCAGATTTAGTAAGTTCCTAAGTGAGACTGCTTCACACTTGGAGAGTAAGTGCAAGTTATTGTCACTAATAAATGAGTAAATGTTTCTGATGTTCCATGCCTCTTAAAAGGCCACTTTTAAAGCTGTTTGAAAAGTGGAGTAAGCTATTTTATTGAAAAGAGAGGTGATAGCTGAGATGGGAACAATGATTTTTAGCCAAGAGAGCATCCTGTGGCACTCACAAGTGAAAGCTTTTGAAATATCTTAGTGGACATCATTGATTTTTTAAAAAATCCTCACTGGTTTAGAGTTGTGTTTCCCTCCAAGGTTTGGAAGGGAATTAAGAAGTATAGATGTGTTGCAGTGAGTCCAACTTTATAGAGGCCCCACGTGAATCTGCCCAGTAGTTTTGGAAACTTTGATAACCAGCCAGTGTCCTATGGCACTACTGATAAGCAGATACAGAGCCTGGACCTCTTTGGAACTCCATCCCCATTTTGCCAAGTTAGCGTTAATCCTGTAAAGTGTGACAAGTTGATAATTTTCTTCTCCAGCAAGCAGCAAACATTTCCCAGTGAAAACATCCCACTAAAATGCATAGGAACCTCTCAACAGCCTTTTGGAGGTATGTGGGAGGAATGACTGACGAAGGGAAGGGGTGAAGAAGTGAGATTTCAGTGAGTCTGATGCATGAGAAAATGCATGGTAGTGTCTGCTCTTAGGGAGCACACATCATGGAGGTATTACTTTCTTCTGGTAGTTATGCATCTATAGTAAATTAAATACTTAGAATATTAAAATGATAGTGTTTTATCAGGCAGACAGTGATGTAGTGCAGAACCTACAAATCCCAATACAATCTAGAGTAACGCGGTGACTCAGATGTCCCTCTGCTGTCAGGAGGTTCATCAACCTGGAAACTTGATTATTATCAGAGCTGGGTTGTATTTTGTCACTGTGACAACAATGTACCAGAAGAAAAACGCAGCAGAGGCACCGTTTATTTTCTCTCCATTTCAGGGATCCTAGCGCATGGCCATCTGGCTCTGTTGCTTTCAATCAAGCTTGTGGCAGGGTGTGGACATCGTGGAGGAAGGGCACAGCAGAGAAAAGCCTCTTGTCTCACAGCTGCCAGGAAGGAGGAGGAGAGAGGAAGGGAGGGAGGGGGAGGGAGGGAGAAGGGGAAAGGGAGAGAGAATGAGTCTTAGCTATACTCTTCAGAGGCCCCCATGTTCCATTTTCTCTTTTCCATTCACCTCCCACTCACACGTCCAATTATGGGTCAAGGGATTAATCCATTTGTTAACTCAAACTCGCCGTGGTGAAATCATTTCCAAAAGGCTCCACCTCTATGTATTGTATTGGGGATCAAGCCTGCTACATATGAACCTTGTAGGAATGTTCCATAAACAACCAGTAGTGAAGGTGTGCTGGTTAGGGTTTTTTTTTTTTAACAACTTGAAGAGCAAACTTCAATTGAGAAAATACCTCTATCAGTTTGGTCCATAGTTAGTTTGTAGGGACATTTTCTTGACTAATGATAAATGCAAGAAGGCCCAGTCCACTGTGGGTGGTGCCATCCCCTGAGTAGGTGGTTCCTGGATCCGAGCCAGTGCATGTCATCTAGAGCACCTTAATTCCACCTTGGGACAATTCAAGTAGCAGAAGTTAATCTCATTTTACAGAGGAGATGAAGCTTCATGGATTTATTTATATAATGGGGATGCAAGGTGAGATGAGGATCCAAGAGGTCTGATTTCAGGAGTGACCTCACCAATCACTGTTCTGAAGCTGTGCCTGCCTGTCTGTCCAGTTGGTAGATATAACCTGTATACTGACTTATGTTACATTTTAATTTCTATCACAGTTATAAATACAACTTTAGTAGGTACTCAAGTGCTGGAAACTCTGCATCTGTGACCTCTGTGAGTTGTGTGGGTTCTTTAGGGATCATGGTTACAAAACTGGGCTTTGCCAAATAGCATGGGAGAGACCACATGATCTGGTGGGAGGGCACAAGGTAACCCCAGACGTGGAAGTGGGGTCTCTGCAGCTGTGTTAGAGTCAGGGATTACCCAGGGACAGAGCATGCTGATTGGAAGGCCTTGTGTCCTTTGGGCCATCCCTCTTTCTGTGTGGTTATAGAAGGCCTTAAACTCTGATTAGAACTGAGACCACATCATGACACCAGTGAAACATTTTCCCCTCCCCTTAAAGGCACTTTAGTCAAATTTCCATCAGGAAGATAATGAGACTAGCTTTGCCACACCTAGCCAGCCAATATTTCAGGCCCGCATCTCATGAGGAAACTTTGCTTTTCTGGAAACTGCAATTTTGAGCATTCCAAGTTGTTGGCCCTGTACTCTGGGGATTAGTTACATCCATGTTTTCCTTGAATTCTTATTACCCCAAATTTAGAAGAAAAAAAGCTCAGTCAAAACAGGAGTTGTGATTCTTTAATTTGCTGTTAATTTTCAGAGCGCCTAGATTTGGACTGTGGTGTGTGTTTGATAGTGAGTGATGTCTGTGTGTGGATTAAGAAGTAACCCAGATCATGGTACTGCCTGAGTGAGCCAGTTTTGTTCACACATGTTGCCCTTGGCTTGTCCCTCAGCTGGTGAAGGCTGCCCTCTACTGACCTTAGCAGATGGCTCACAATTCGTCTCCTTCACCACTTTTCTTCCTGCCCTCCCCTTTCCTTCCTAATGCTCATTAGTGATTTGTTACCACATACTAATTACTACACTCATAGTAGAGAAAAAAGAGGTACTCCTACTCAGAATTTTTTTGTATTCTCTAGTCAGATATTTGTCTGCTAGCGATATGTACGTTAGGTTATGAGCATTCTGGCTTTATCTGCCCTACCTCAGATGTGATTACTGATTTTACGCAGAGTCCAGTAGAGGGTTCCATTCTAGAGACAAGGACCCCAGGAGGGAGGCAGTTGCCTTGGATGTAAAAAGGGAAGGATGTAGGAAAAGCAGGCAGTAGTAGTGATAAGGAGACAAAGGCATGGCTGACTGAGAGTCAGAGACTGATGAGATATCCAGAACTGGGACACTCGTGGTTGATGATGCCCTGGGCTACTGTCGGGAAGTGGGGGCAGAGAAAGGGGAGGGTTTTGAGGTTATGGGTAAATCCTTCTACCCCTGGGTAAATTATTCAACATCTCTTTACTATAGTTTCTTCATATTTATATAGAGAAACTAATTTTCAAAGCATACCAGTCTCCAAGGATATGTGTAGGATGTGATGCACACTGTTGTTTGAGTGTGAAAAATGTGTGTAAGATGAGTGTGATACAGTCTTCTGTAGGGTTAACAGAGAGGGAGGCAGGAGTGCAACCTGTATCTCCTTGTATGCTTCTTGACATAAATACCACCCGCTTCATGTGTAGAATAGGGAGGAAGAAACAGCCTTTGAGAGTGTAGGGTAAGGATAGCTATACACGAGGTGACCAAATCAAGGGCCAGCCCATGCTAGCTGCACCTTTGCTGAAAATGCTTCTTGGATGCACAGAACCTATTCAGACTGTTTTTATTCTATAGAAATAATAGTCATGGATTTACTATTAATTTTATGTGATTGTCAAAGTAATGCATGTACAATTTGCTAACTACAGGAGAGTATGATAAATAAGCAGCCTCTATAATTCTAATGCTCCCAGATTCTCTTAGTTAACATTACATCTCTGTCAGTCTGGCCATCCTTTTTTGTTACTTCTTCTAAAATTCATTTACCATGTATGGGTCTTTTGCCTGCATGTATGCCCATGTACTATATACATGCAATGCCTATGGATGCTAGGAGAGGGCATTGCAGCCTCTCAGACTGGAGTTACAGATGATTATGAGCTGCTACGTAAGGGCTGGGAGAGTAGACAGTGTTAATTCCTGCGCCATCTCTCCACACCTTCTTTTGTTTCCTTCTAAAGCTTGTTTGTGCTTGTATACGTTTGTGCATATGCATGTGCATGTGTTAGGGGCTGACTTATCAATGCTGGATGTTTTGGTTGTTCGGCCTCCTCACTTTCCATCATGTTTGATGGATCTCTTGTTTCCCACTTCATACATGGGGGTAGCTGGCTCATGAGTTTCTAGGAGATCCTGAGATTGTCCTGCCTCCACTTCCCCCCATCATTGGTGATCTGTGATCTACCACATCCAGCATTACATGTGTGCTGGGGATTTGAACTCAGGCCCACACAAAGCAGTTTATGCATTGAGCTATCTGCTCAGGCCTAAGTCTTTCTTGTTTTTTTTTAAAATGAACATAAAGCAGAAGAGAAGAGCTGATGTTAAACTACGCTGCATAACCAACTGTGCTATTTAAACTGAAGCTTGTCCTTACAAGAGACGTTTGGGATAGTCTTGTGTCATCGGAGAAAATGCCATGGTGTCCAAGTTATTGAGACTGTAGTGTTTTCTTCTGAAAGTCTTAAAATCCAGTAGGATGAACTCCCATCTCATGGATGGCAAGGACTTGACCCTTTATTCTGCCCTGCTGTCTCTGACATGTGGACAGACCCTGAGCATGCTGTACTGAGGACTCACATCTCAAATTGACAGAAAGCACTATTGGTTAGAATATGATATGAGAGACTTTGATTAATCCCTCCCCTATACTTGCTTGAGGACTGAGCACTAATCTCTCCCAAAGAGTGGGAGACTCTTCAGCTTACATCTTTAAAGTCATTGTAAAACTCTGCTCTGACTAATCCAGAATAAAGACAGGAGAGATTAGTGTCACTAGAATGTAGTTTTACATGAATTAAGCATTTTAAATGAGCTTAAATCGAAGAAATAGATTAGGCAGAGGTGTATATGTCTGGTTGGGTGGGGTAACTGTGTGTGCCTGCATATGTGTGTGTGGGGGTGTGTGTGCAGTGTGTAGAAGCAGGAAGAGGAAGGTGGGAGGGAGGGAGGGGAGGGGGGAGGTATAGAGGAGGTCTGAAGGTTTAGATTTTTGCTGTGACTTGATCCAAATGTAGGTACTGTTGATAGATCCAAGGGAGAGTGTATGTGCTCAAGATGATTCTAAGTGACAGAGAGCTGGCCTGTCTTGCATTAAAACTCATCACTGGGAGATAAAAAACAAAACAGAAAAAACAAGGCCATACTAGCTATCTAGATTGACTAAAACCACATTTTATTGGCTCTAGTGTTTCTCAGAATATTTGTTTTGTGTGAGAGTGCTTGTACACACACACACACACACACACACACACACACACACACACACATAGGAGCATATGCACTGGAGATTTGGGCTTTTCTCTTCTTCATAAGATATAAGAAGTTAGGGGCAATTGAGAAAATATTTTCAGTGCTGAGTACTTTGATTGCAAAGATGGTTGCACTCATTAAGTGTAAGGACTGTGTTGCAAATGGGGTGTAAGGGATTGTTTTCAGGGATCAGTGGAGGCAGCAAGGCTAGCAGTCACTCAAGACTCAGTAGCTGTTAATCTGTGTCAATTACTCTGTATTGGGAGAAATCTCTTTCCTTCAGGATAAAATCTGACTCCAAAGCCCGAGGCTCCTTTTGATCTGAGGCCCATATTCCTAGCCATTTTTATCTCTAATATCATGCAACTCCTGAGGCTATCATGGGATTCAGGAAACTTGTGCCCTGTATAGGCATTTTTAGGTTGTGTGTGTGTGCCTGTGTGTGTGTGTATGTTATAAATCATTTATATCACAAATATACTTGTAAATATATGTTATATATTTGTAATTATAAATGATATGTAATATATAGCATATACTAACCATGCAGTCAGTGGTTTGCTTTCAACAAGTGAAATATTAGGCCAGGTTAATTGTAGCCCAACTCTCTTGTGGAGATTTATATATTCAGCTTGTGTATACCTACAAATCTTAATTTCCTTTTTATTTCTGAAAGGTAGTTTTGCTGAATGCTTGATAGATAGTTTTTCTTTTGGTGTGCTGAATATATTGACCAATTCCCTCTGCCCTGTATAGTTTCTGATGAAAAAAAAAATCCAATGCAGATTTCCCAGAAGTTCCTTGTGTGGGGCAGGTTACCTTACACAGGGTGCTTTTAATATATCCCCTATGATTTTTGGTACTGTCTAATGCATCTGCTGTAGATCTTTTTAGACACCTATTTGGAGTTTGTTGAGATTTTAAATTTGTATGCACATTTTCTTTTCTTTTAAATTTGGGAAGTTTGAACCATTATTGCTTTACTGTTTCCTTTCACTGGAGTCATGTCCTCAGTCAAAGCCACTTGATGCACATTTATCTCCTTTCTTTCTCTTCTGTGGGAGAAACAAGTCTTTGTATTGTGTCCCCTCCCCCAATTCTGCCCCACTGTTTAGTTGGGAGGAGCTATCTGGAATTTAGATGGATAATGAGGCATGGGTTTAAATGTGTCTGGAAGGCTTAATCCAATCTGGAAAAATACGCACTGAATATGGGTGGCACTGTCCCTTGGGTTGAGGTTCTGGGCTGGAAAAAAAATGGAAAAAAAAGAAAGTCAGCTGAGTGCCTCAATTTTATTTCCTTGGTTTGTGAATCCACTGCGATGTGAACAAGCAGCCTCCCAATGACATGTACCCGAGGCGGCCAGACAGCCAGACTCTTACCGGTATGACAGATTATATCCTATGAACCAGGACCTGAAAAGCACCTCTCTTCCAGAGCGGTACAGTGGTGTGTGTCTATCCCTCAGCCCTTGGAAGATCAGTCCCCACCACACGGAGTTGAGGCCTGCCTGAATCATGATTCCCCGTCTCACAAGAAACAACAGCACCAGTGAACAGTAGGAACCTCTCTTCCTTCCCTTCAGTGGTTTGTGTGGAACTTCAGTCTCAGCCACAGAGAAGTTCCTCCTACAGTGAGTGAAAGCAGCAGCACCCTTGACTCTGACAGGACTAATCTTGGCTCTGCCCTCACTTGGGTGTACTCTACCTCTTAACTGGTTTCAGGAGGTCTCAAAAAGGCAATTTTGTTCGTATATTTTTGTTAAATTGTTGTCTTTATGGTATGTGGGGTGGGGTGTAAAAGCTGGAGGGTTCCTGTTCAGCCATATTACATTATTCTCAAGGGTAACCCAAATCTCTGTTTTATGAGATGGGGATAATTAATATTGGTAGAACTTTGGTAAATTAAAATGATAGAAATGGTAACATATCTTCTCCCTGTCACCCCTGGTCCCTGTCATGGACTCAATACCTACTTCAGACTTCTGACTTCCGCAGTCTTTATGATTGCTTGCTTCTCTTTAGCAACTTGCTAGCATTTTAGCAAATGCTTAGCACCTGTTAGTCATTCTTCCCATCCCTGTTATATATATAAATCCCTTTACTATAATAGTTGTAAATAGATGATATTATGATCCCATTGACATGTGAGAAAATTGGTTATAGAAAGTGAACTATTTACGATCAGGAAGCCGAAACTGGTCTCAGGTTCAATTTTTAAGAGGCACCTCACTTTTAAGCATAGGATCTAACTGCATTTATTATCATGGAGAAAGTTCATGTTAGTCATATAATGAAAGGGGCGCTTGGTCCTGATTGCCATGAAATAAATGTATGTAGATGTTAACTGAACTGGAGTCCCCTCAATTGCAAATTAAGAGTGATAGTTTCTGTCTGGGTGTGGTGGTGATGCACAGCTTTAGTCCCAGCATTTGGGAGGTAGAGATGGGTGAATCTCTTTGAGTTCAAGGCCATCTGGTCTACAGAGTTCCAGGACAGCCAGAGCTACATACTCTGTCATGAGAGAAAGAGCACCCCTCCTCCAAAGAGTGATGATTTCTTTTTTAATTGTTTTAGTTTTTGAATTTTATACATGAACACAATGCATTTTAATCTTATCTACATTTGTCCTGACTCCTGTCATGTTCCTCTGTCCCTGCCAACTTCATAGTTTCATCTGCAATTATATATATATGTATATATATATATATATGCACATACATGCCCGAATGAGTCCAATTAATGTTGCCATATGTACATGGGTATATGGCTGAATGATCACTTGGGCTGGACAACCTAGCAGGGGGCTTGTCTGTGAAGGAAACTGACTCTCTCGGGAGCTGTGGAACATCGTGTCAAATAGGGTTGGGGCCTCGTGCATTCTTTCCCCACTCATGTTGGAATGCTCACTGGGGTGGTCTGGTGCAGGTTTTCTGTAGGCAGCCATAGCTGTTGAGGGCTCATGGGTGCATCATCTTCACCATGTCCCCCCTGTCCTCTGGCTCTGGTAGTCTTTCTGCTCCTCCTTGATGCATCCCAAGCCTTGGGACAAGTCTTGTGTTATAGATAGTCCATGTACAGACGGAGAATTCACAGTCACTGGCTCTCTACCCCTCAGCCAGTTGTGGTTCTTTGCGATAGCCTCTGTCTGCTGCAAAAGCTTCTTTGGTAAGGGATGAAAGCTCCACTAATCTATGGGCAAAAGAAGTAAGCATTTGGAAGGCGGTTGGAAACTATATCAATTTGGCAAAATGGTTGTGATAGCTTCTTGAAGAAACATTTTGCATCATGAAATGAATATTCTTTAATTCAAACGATTGTTGTTTATATTGTATAAACCATTTTAACAGGTAATTACTCAATTATTATGGATATGATTTTGTGTTAATTATAAATGATAATTGTGGTACTGAAAGTGTCTATAATTTATCCAAATGCAAAGTGACATGAAAGATGAGTGCTTTTGACAATTTCAGGTATTGAGATCATAATAATGATCCTTCCTTTTCCTTCTCCTCCTTCTAGCAAGATCCTCTTCCCCAATGAGTGTCCTTCTACCCTCATGGCTTGTTTCATTTTATGCAGATAGCCATGGAGATGAATTTTCTCTGTGTGTGTATGTATGATATACATATAAATATGCATATATATTTCTTTTTTTTTTTTCAGGACAGAGTTTATTCAAAGAGGAAGAATTTCAATCACAGGGGCTGGATTTCTCAACTGTATTTTGGAAACTTTTGCTAGTGCATTCTTAAGACAGGGAGCCCAGAAGGTAAGCTTGTTTCTACTTTGAACATTAATTTTAAAAATGTAGATATTTGTGTAGCTCAATTAGAAAGAGATCCTGGCAGTCAGGAGCCCAGGCATACTGAGTGCTGAAGCTTGAATGGAAAAGTATTCAAGCAGCGGTAGAGAGTCATTGAATAGTGTTACAGCTCAATGGAAAGGTATTCAGGTCTCGGGAGCCAATGGATACCGGGGCCCATAGTAAGCCGAGGCAGCAGCTTACAGCCCAGCTTCAGGGAAAGGCTTCCCCAATGTTAGCAGCTCTGCTCCCCGAGAGGAGGACCTCCCCAGAGACTTGTTACAGTCCTGCTCCGGTAACAAGTAGCTGAGTAACAACTCAGCTCTGCTGGGAGAAGACTTCCTGGGCCAGCCAAAGTGTTACAGCTTCCCTTTCCCTCCACTGCTCACTGCTGTCTGTTCAGGGAATATAACAACTCGGCCAAGCCCGGGAAGGTCCCCAGAGCGCCATGTGTGTTTTACAGCTTCGCTCTCTCAGCTGTTCTCGGTCCAGGTTTTGTCACTGATGCTGCTCCAACAAAAGAAGATCTTCACCTAAGCCATATTCCAGAGATTTATTGGGAGAGGAGGGTCCAGGAGAGTGGCTGCCTCAGCCTGGGGTGGGAGAAGATAGCAGGAAGCTGCTGCTGGAGCAGGATTTATATGGGCCGTATTGGGGGCGCAGTTTTCTGGGGATGCTTCCAGGATGGGGATTGGTCAGATCTTTTCCCTTTCTTTTTACCCTGATTTAGTTTTAAGTTTCAGGACCAAAACATTTCTTTCACTGGCTCTTTTGAGCTTTGGGGCTCTAATTTCAGGGTCAGGGCATATTTCTTTTACTGGCTCTGATTCTGGGGCCAAAGTGTGTTTCTTTAGTGCTGGTTTCAGAGTCAGGGCACATTTCATTTCTTTTTGGTTCTGGGTTCAGGGATAAAGTATTTCATTGGATCAGGTCTTAGATCCAGGTCTGATCTAGCTCTGGTCTCAGAGTCAGGATGAGTTTTTTTTTCACTGACACTGGTTTCAGAGCCAGGGTTGATTTCTTTGGCTGGCCACATTTTTCTACAAGGAAAACATGGAAGAATTGGTTGGGTATTGAATAAGATATAGTAGAAGAATGTTATGAACAGATGGATTAAAAAAAAAAGGGGTGGAGTTAATAATTGATTGTATCCACAAAAATTCTCTTAATAATTGCTATGTAAACCTAAAGTTCAACTGGCTAAATCAGTCTGAATATGTTCTAAGAAGTATGGCATTGGGCTGCTGAAATTAATAATGTATTCCTAGCTTAGCTGAGGGGGCTTTTGTCATGGATTCAGACTGGTTTAGCCTAGGCTGGATGGGAGTAGCTGAACTATTAGAAAGTCTAATGTTGCTTTTACTCACTGAGACATTACTGTGCTTGGTTTCTGCTAGACCACAATATGTGCATTTTTTTTAAAGCAGAAGAAAAATACCACCATCACCCTTCTATCTACAAAATTGCAATCTCAAAGTAATGCCCCTGGTGAGAAAATTAATTTTATCACTGTGCCTCTGACTGAGTTGACTTCTTGTTCATCTATTAAATCCTGTATTAAAAAAGCTGTAATAATAATAATTAAGTATAATTGTTTTGCACACAAGTCTATTCATCAAAAAGGATGAAATCTCTTTTGGGAGAGATAATATTTAAAAGTTGAGTTGATGTTTCTTATTATTAAATTGACTACACATAGTCATTTGTAAAATAAAATAAAATTCTATCCAGTGGTCTCTATGAAAACAGATATCAGGATGTATTTATCCTGGAAGTTATGGCTTGTCTCACTTTACATAAATACATGTTGTCCATTTATCCAAGTGACTTTGTATTTTACCTGTCATCATTATGAACTTGTTAATAGTTACTAATCATGTCTCAATCATGTATGATATATAAAGTAATTTGCATTCCCATTTTATTGATGACAGACGATTAAATAAGTATACCCAGATTTTGTGCATATTTTGACATGGTTCACATATACTCAGTAATCTGGTGGCGGATTCTTATGGATACAGGTGGAAACATGGAAGCGTGGCAGAAGTCAGCCATGGATAGCAGGAGACTCTTAATGGCTGTTTCTATGTAGACAAGAGCTTTATTGTCAGATGAATATGGTTCTGATTAACAGAAAGATTATGATTGTAATAGCAGAGAAAGCAAGAAGAAAAAGAAAAGGAAGAAAGGAGAGAGAATGAGAGCTCCCAAGAAAGAACAAAAGCAGAAAAAGAGAGAGAGAGAGAGAGAGAGAGAGAGAGAGAGAGAGAGAGAGAGAGAGGCACGTGGGAACCTTGGTTTAAATGGGCCTGATGTCAGAGGTCAGGGAGGGTATGGCCTGATGTCAGAGCTCAGGGCATGGCTATAATACCGAGTGTACTCCTATCATCTCTCTTACCTTCTTACAGGAGAGTATCTGCCTTGTGCTAGGCACTGTGTAAAATGTGGATGTGGTTGAGGGACATCTAGGTTGTTTCCAGGTTCTTGCTATTACAAATAATGCTGCTATGAACATAGTTGAGCTAATACCTTTGGAGTGTGAATGTGCCTCTTTAGGGTATACACCCAGAAGTGGTATTGCTGGGTCCTTGGGGAGATTGATTCTCAATTTTCTGAGAAACCACCATATTGCATTCCAAAGTGGCTGAACAA